>JARFJB010002488.1:682500-723931 GCA_036346205.1 Vesta saturnalis | reverse complement strand
ACTCGAGTTTTATTAAAGTGACTCAAATAATCAGAGACGGGAAAGCTGATCAAATTGTTTTAATCATACATTATCGTCTACTATTGGTTTTGTCAAATTCGTAATTCAGATATTTCAGAGGGTTTGTATCTTCTCTGTAAGCCTTCCTTTTGGTTTTATTTATTGCTATTTACTTTCTTTATATAATTTTACATTGATTAGTAAGTTTATAAAATATTCCTGGTGTTAACTATTATCATTCTTTCACTAATGTCATTTTTTTTTATACAAACTATGTTATAATTGTCTTTTATAAATTTTTCTTTTTTTAAACTTGTTAAGTATATTGAAAAGTACTTTCCCCTCGTGGTTTACAGCAGTAAGCGAAATCCGAATGTCTTTATTTTTACAATAATTTTCTACTAAAATTAATAGTTCTTGCTTATTGTTTAAGGTAATTGTTTTTTAAATCACAAGTTGAACACTGGAATTTATTAATTGCTTTAAATATTAACTAACCTCCAAAATATAAAGTAGAACAGTCTTCAAATGAAACACCAGTAAAAATTGGTAAAGGAATAAATGCTTCTTCTTCTAACGATTTACTCTTTTGCCGTCGCTGTAAATCAGTATCATGCAAATCTGATATTCTTTTCCAACGTTTTATACAGCTTGACGTTTTGGTAGGCTGCATGAGACTTATAGCAATAATGCGAAGATCGTCCTAAATGTCCGGGTAATAGAATTTCGAAATGTTTTTTATGGCCATTTCGTTTAACAAGAGGATGCATATTCTCCCTGTTCCAGGAAGTGATTTGTTTTATTTGCTCAAAAAAACTTTGACAGAAGCCAGGATTAAACTTTGAAGTTCATATATACCCTTTAATAGTACTCAGAAGCCAGGATTAAACTTTGAAGTTCATATATACCCTTTAATAGTATTCAGCCAGATTTATTTTTAATTGTCTCAAAAATGTATAGGTAGAAGGTGACATAATATATTGTTACTGAAAGTTCTTTTTCCTTTTTTGATGACTTTTGTATCATGTGCAGAATTAAACTTATAATTATTTAAAACAGTCTTTACAGTAGTTGCATTTTTCAGGTTTTCATGAGATTTTGAAAGCTTGGCAACCTGTGGGTTATAATATTGTTTCTTCTTCTGCTATAGTTAGACTGTTTCTGTTGGTTTTTTTATTTTTGCTTTCCTTACTTATTTCTTCATTAAAGATTTCTTTTATTGAAGTAGATTGAGTGGTGAAGGGCATACCAACAACACTATCTATATATAGAAACGATTTACTAGCTTGACCTACCAAATGTTCTACAATTGACTAGAAAAAAATGTTTTCAGTAAGGTTTTCCTAGATGTTAAGACCTTTAAAGGTAGAGAGATACTGTTAGGCTGGGGACGCCGAGCACAAATAGTTTCCAGAATGGATTTTGGTAACAAAAATTTTTTGATGAGGACGATGACATAAAAATGTTCTTTTTAAACTATTTGGATTGATGAAGATGTATTTCCAATTAATTGTCTGCAATGTTCTGCATTTTTCGAAGGGAAACGGAAAGTTCTTAGATCTGGATTGAAGATAAACCACAGTTTATATATTCACACTCATGAATACACATATTTTATATATTATATGCAAGAAACACTGACGTTTAACTTTTAAAAAAACGTCGTTTGTTTGTAAGCAAAAGGAAATAATAACAGTTTTAAAAGTCTTATAAAATTCTTGTGTCAAATTCCTACCTCTTAATACCAATTAATAATAATACTCACAATAATTGACCAAGTTTTTTATTAATACAATTAATAAAAATATAACCATCCGGGTCAGCAACTAACAAAACAATTTTAAACGATAAGCACAAATTTAAGTTATAACCAAGTATAATATTCACTAAAAAGTTCTTTATTAACACAATTAAAAAAATCTGTAACCCGTACAAGTCAAAATGGAAAGTTAGGAGCATGTGTATTAAATACATTGATGGACATGTTAACTATGTTCATGTAGCAGAAGTATTCTAAATTTATTTTTGTTTATATAATAATAATAATAATAAATGCTTTTATTGATTATTTAATGTATGAACTTACAAATCAATAGGCTCCAGGTCAGTTTACTGTTTTCCCCCGGAAGCCTCTTAACAAAGAAAAAAAAAATATTGCAGTACATCTGCATCATGCATTTAAACATACCCAAAAGAAGAATAAAAAGAAAAAAAGTGTATAATAACAGTATACTATCACACTCAAAAAACTAACAAAATCAAATTAAAAAAAACTATAGTATAATAATATAATATAGTACACCATCATTTGGTATCACTTGTAACACGAGTTTCATAATTTTTAGAGTAATTCCAAAACCTACAGATGTTTACAAGAAAAAGACCTTTTGAACAGTAATAAACTAAAAGATGGAACTGAGAGTAACCCCTTGCATCTCAAAAGTAAGTGGTGGACGTCAGTACAAAAGCTGATTGTATTATATAAATATGGAGATATTTTCTTCTTCTTCTTCTGTTGGCCATTACAACCCTTGTGGGTTTCAGCCGTTTCTTTATCGAAACTTTCATAATCCTTTTCTTGGGTTGGATTACTCCCCTTGTTCCTTCTGGTTTTAGTTTTCCTAAAGTAATCTATGGGTTTTGGTGTTCCCCACAACTTCTTTCCATATTTTTCGGTTTTTCGCTTTTTTTCCCTGTTTTTTTATTCCTAGTGAGTTTAAATCTTGGGTTACTTCATCTATCCATCTGTTTTTGGCCTCCCTCTGTTTCTATTTTCGGTTGGTACCCAGTCCATCATTGTTCTTCTTGCGTTTTTGTTTTTTCTCAGTATGTGACCTAATCATTGGATTCTTAGCGCTTTTATGCTTTTCACAATGTCTTGTGTGTTGTAATATTTCATAATTCATTAAGGCTCTGTGTTCGTTTTCGTTCACTCTCTTTGGTCCAATTATTGCTCTTAGTATCCTTCGCTCGCAGACCCTTAGTTGTTCATCTTTCTTTCTTAGACTTCTTGTTTCCAGTGCATAAGTTACTATAGGTTTTATCAGTGTATTGTAGATTTTTATTTTTGTACGTTTGCCTATGTTGTTGCTCTGTAGCCGGCTTGTATTCTTGATTAGGGTTTATGTTGTTCATATGAGTTCCTAGGTAGCAGATATTTTTTACCTCTTCCAGGTTATAGTTGTATAGTTTTACTTTTTGATGTGTTGTGGTGTTATTCTTTCCAAAGTTCATGTAGTTCGTTTTTTCTTCATTTATATGTAATCCTGCTTTCTTCGATGATTCATCAAGTTCTTAGAACACCTCTTCTACATCTTTTTTTGTACTACTTACGATAGTAACATCGTCAGTGTAGGATACTATTTGTGTCATTTTTGTGTTTATGGTTCCAATGTTTTTGATTTTCCTTATTACGCCTTCTAGAACAACATTGAATAACATTGCTGACAGAACGTCGCCCGGCCTTACTCTTGTGTTTATCTCGAACTTTTCTGTTGTGCCTTGGTTCGTTCTGACTGTTGCATTAGATTTGTGTAGTGACATGTTTATTAGTCTTATCAGTTTGGGAGGTATGTTCAAGTTTTTCATTTCTGTAATGATTGTATTCCTGTTCACTGTATCAAATGCTAACTTGAAATCTACAAATATAATATGCAATTCGATGTTGAATTCATAGCTCTTCTCGAGTATATGGTTTACTGTATAGAGCGCACCTATTGTTGATTGATTTGTCCATTTTGGTAATCGCCTAGTTCCTTCTCTGCATACGGTTCTAATTTGCTGTATATTAAGG
This sequence comes from Vesta saturnalis, assembly GCA_036346205.1. Lineage (NCBI taxonomy): Eukaryota > Metazoa > Arthropoda > Insecta > Coleoptera > Lampyridae > Vesta > Vesta saturnalis. The sequence continues at coordinate 720,138 of JARFJB010002488.1, read as the reverse complement.
TTGATAATATTTTGTATGTTGTATTGAATAAGGTAATTCCTCAGTAATTTTTAACATTTTCTTTCTTGCCCTTTTTATGTAGATGTATTATGGTTCCGGTTCCGCAGGTGTTGCACTTAAGATAATCTTGTGGTAAAAACAAGATGAATATAGACATCTCCTTTGTCTCATGTTAAGCCAACGTAGTCTATTTAATGTATGTGAAATCCTATCATACTTTCTAATACCAAAGATAAATCGAAGACATGAAATTTGGACCCTTTGAATTCTATCACAATCTCTAACCAACAAACAAGGATCATACACTATGTCACAAAAATTACAATGTGATAAAACTAGAGTCACATTATATTGCTTTATGTCTCGTATTCAGAATATGGCGATTAGAGTATAAAAACCGTAACCATGCGTACGCTCTAGAGATGAGAACATCAATATAGCTCGTAAACTGTAGCTCTTTATCCACATACACACCAAGACTCTTACACACCAAGATATTGGAACAGTTTGATCACCTATTTGCAGAATAATTTTATTTTGTATTTTCTGTATAACTTTTTTGTGTCCAAATACTATAGCGGACGTTTTATTTGCTAATGGTTATAACAGTTTTGTAACACATGAGCAAGGTCTTCGTTAATATTTTTGATAGCTATAGCAACATCCTTTACAGGAAATGAATAATACATTTGGGTATCATCTCCATAAAGATGATGTTTACAATTCTTTAAACTAGAAAACAAATTAAAAGAATAAACTGTGTATAATAGAGGACCCAAACTAGAACATTGTGGCACACCTTTAGATAACATTACAGAACCTGATTCTACTCCACTGAGCACCACTTTTTGTTTTCTATTACTTAAATATTCTCGTATCAATACACTGCACTATTGTTTAATCCATTATGTCCTAATATTGACAACAGTAAATTATGACTTATAATATCAAATGCCTTGGAATAATCGATCATGATTAGAACTGTTAGGTTGCCTTTATCTAACTCAGCAACTACGTCGTCAACTATACCGCGGATTACTAAATAGTGCCGGTAAGATAATTATAGGACATAAACCTTTAAATTCGTGTACTGTATTACTCTTTGGTATTGGTATAACACATCTTTCCAAATAGATGGGAAGACGGAGTGATCTATACATTAATTAATTGTATGTACAATATATGGTAGAAAAAAGGACAATACAAAACATAGACACCAATACCATCAGAACGACACGACTTGGATTTTATAATGTCTAATTAAAGATAAAAGTAAAGGGAAGCAGAAATCTAATTCCTACTCATAATCTGTAATAAAATTTTGAAAATAATTAAAACAAAACAATATTCTCAACAATATGTAAGATATGATCTATTCCAAGATTTACTTTTAAAGTTTTGATTTAGAATCTTAGCCAAATTTGCAATATAAAATTATAATTATAAAAATAATATCCTATTAGTCAATAAGGATTTAATATGAATAAAAATTGTTATTGTACGGAAAATATGCAGAACGCAAATGTTGCCAAACTTGTGTAGGTTTTGGGTTAAATTTTAGTTAGAAATCATGGTTACTGTACCGTCAGAATTTACTGCAATCTGCATCGTGATATTAGACATTTTTTTACTTTTAATTAAACAAAATGATTACAGATATTTAGCTTCTGTTTTCTTCCATTACTTCATAGCGGGTGAAGATCATTAGTAGCTCTACACCAAAATCTGTTATACCGACTCAAACCAAGTTCTCTTTTATAAGGTAGTTTATTATTATTCATTAGCTATCTGTTGTTGTTTTATATGTGACATCATGAAATAGAGGGTGTTTAATTAGAAAAATTGAGATCCCTAAATTTACCAGAAATAGAGCCTGGTTGGAAATTAAAAAAAATAGTGTACACAACTCAACTTGATTATTTGGTTTGCAATAAAAAATAATGAACCAATGCACAGATATTTCCAAAGAAACCTTTAAAACTTCAGATATATCTATCCAATAGCGACCATACACAGAAAGGTTGATCCGCCGTTTAACTGCAACTGATGCATGTCGGTTCCATGTATCACGGGTCAAAACCGTTGTCAACCACTAACGCAAAACAAAAGACCGCGGATCAATCTTGCATAGTTGATCTGTCGCACGCAAAACCACATGCTTGTGGGCGAAAACCGCAGATATATCCGCGGATTAAACGAAATTTGACGAAATTTTTGTCCTGTAAGTACACGGTTTTCAAAGGTTAAGAAGTGAGTGAACCGAAAAATGTTTAGTAATATGAGAAAACAGGCTCTCTATTGGGCAATAATTAATATGCACATAATGGATAATAGTGATGTAAGAAAACGACGTTTTAAATGGGTTAAATTATTTGTTTAAGAAGAAACAATTCAGCCACATCTTCTATTAAGAGAGCAGAGAAAATGAACAGACTGATTTTAAAATTTACTTAAGAATCGATAGAAACAGGTACAATCCTTTATTAAATTTAGTAAAGAAGCCCTCACAAAACAAAACACTGCAATGAGATAAGCAATTGGTCCAGAGAAATGAATAATGGTTACACTTTGTTTTCTAGCCACGGAAAGTCGTATGAAAATTTAAAATATTCAGTAGGAATTTCTGCACAGGCACCAGGATATGTAATATATTAAAGACTAATTACATGAAGGTAAGAAAATATATTTATTTTAGCATATTATATAGGTAACCCAACAGTGCATACATCCTAAGTCAAAACAAATTATATTATGTACTTTTATTAAATTTAGTAAAAGAAGCCCTCACAAAACAAAACACTGCAATGAGACAAGCAATTGATCCAGAGAAACGAATAATGATTACACTTCGTTTTCTAGCTACAGGAAAGTCGTATGAAAATTTCAAATATTCAGTGGGAATTTCTGCACAGGCACCAGGATATTTAATATATTAAAGACTAATTACATGAAGGTAAGAAAATATATTTATTTTAGCATATTATATAGGTAACCCAACAGTGCATACATCCTAAGTCAAAACAATATATATTATGTACTTAACTCAGCAATTAACTTAATGTATCAAAAGTTGTATTAAAAAATGTTTTCTGCTCAAACAGGGTCATTATCAAAATTTTGCCCCATGTTTGTATAGTACTGTGTAATTCCTGAGAAATTGGATTCCAGGTAAGTCAATGGGGAAGGGGTTGTGGTAGAAGCAGAGGACGGTTGGTTGTGGAAGTAAGAATTTGTACTAACAAAGCCATCCGAAATATCTGTTGTTCTCATTCATTCATTAAAAATGCAATAAAATAAATCCCTCCGCCAAAACTTGTTGAGTGGGATTCATTTTTGCAGTTTCAATTGATACATTTATGCTGATGGTTCAAATTCATTGACTGTTTCCTTTTGCTGCAAAACCACTGTGCATGTTTTCATAAATTCTTGGTGTTGTTATTCAATTTCCATTATTCCGAATGCCAAATTTAATTTGTTTGAAGAAGTGGCTGGCTTTCTAAAGACTGTCTGAAACAAATATTTGCATTTTTTTGTTCTTTCAGCTTTCTAAATCAAAAGAAGAATGGCATCAAGAACATAGCATCAGGGTTAGAAAATTGTTGGCAATTTATAAACTACGGAGGTGCGCTAGGTGGAAAGCACATTCCTGGTTTGAGAGCTATGTATTATAAATACAAAAATTCTGTGGTGTAGTTTTAATGAGATTAGAAAATAGCAATGATGAGTTTATATAGCTAGATATTGAAAAACAAGATAGAATGTCTGATAGTGGCACTCTGGAATAGACTTTGTTATATAAGTAATTGGTGGAGAATAAACCAAACTTTACCAATACCGCTGAAACTAAAGAAAGGCTAAAGCTTGTTTTAATAGGTGATGCAGCATTTGGATAACAGGAATTGACTGACACCATTTCCTGAAAAAGGAGATTATTATAACATAATATTTAGCTATAGACTGTCTAGGGCCAGAAACGTACTAGAAAATGCTTTTAGTCTATTAGCAGCATGTTTAAGAATTTTTCATACTTCTTTAGCTATGGGTCCGGAAAAAATAAATGTTATTGTACTTGCAGCCTGTATTTTGTATTTGTTTAAGAAGAAATAGTAAAACGTACGCAACAAATACTACATTTGATCGGGAAAATTTTAATACACATGTTATGGAAAATGGCGGCAGAAAGGAACTGAATTTACTACCCTAGCAAAATGATAAAAAAGAAACACATCGTTAGAAGCAAAGATAAACAAACTAAAATATAGTCAGTATTTTAATGGCAATGGAAAAGTTAAATGGCAAGATGAAATGCTAAAAGCCCGCAAAGCGTAGATAGATTAATTTGTTGTGGCTAAAATTATAGTTGGCAAATAAATTCATTTGGTTGCGGTTTACGTTTAAATATCTTATCGTTTACCTACCACCGAATGAATTACTTCCCTGGGGAATATTGTTTCTTCAGCGAGATCTTGTGTTTGTTCCACCTAAAAATGATTTATTTCATTAAGCAAAGAATATACAATAGAATATGCTCTAGTAACACAACATATTTTTTTCTATACCTACCTGCGAACCCCTTGGGAACCTTGAGTTTGTCCTTCTCGATGCCCTCATTTTCCGTCAGGTCGCTGCACTAAGTTTCAACCTCAAAATGTTCACTATCTGTACGTTTGATTGACATTTCTTGATCTGTGGTAAATAACGAGTCGAAATACCACAGATGTGGTTCATACAGATCATCTGGACCTCTGCCAGGGTGTTCAAAAGCCTCAAATCTCCTCAGTTCTTTCCCAACTGCTAGCATACTCTGCTCGGTATCTGGATAAGATGATTTACAATATGAAATAACTTCATCATAACCTTTCCTTCTCAAATTTTGTTGGTATACTTTTTGCTTTAAATCTTCCACAAAGCCGGATGTTCTTTGCAAAATTATGTAAATTTTGTGAAAAATTGTTTGAAAAAACAATACTGTCAGAAGATATGTTAAAACTTCCACTGGAATACTTGCTGTTGGTTGACGGCGGCGGTTTTCACTCGCGGTGCAAACTGACAGACAAGTCTCTGCCGGTTAGGTTTAACGCGCACTTACCCACTAACTGAAAGATAAATACGCACGTCTTAACCGCGCCGTTCCAAACCAGCGGATCAACCTCTCTGTGTCTAGCCAGCTATTTTAGTAAGGTTCCCTTAGTGTGCATACAGTTTTTCCTCAGTTTAAAAAATTTCCAATATCACATGTAATTTTGAAAAAAGAAACTTTTTAAATAAAGTTCAACATCGCTTGCACAGTGTTATCAATCATTTCAAGAAATAGAACTTTGAAAACAATTTAGGTAAGTTCTTCTCACTCCAGAGATCCTATCTCAGTTGGAGGAAAGAAGCTTTTTAACACACATTGTACAATCTACAGCAGCGGTTTTCAAACTTTAAATTAAAGAAGTGTACATTTCCAATTCAATTTTTTAAATAAGCTAGTCATTTTAGACAATACGGTTGCTACTTTACTAAGCAATTATATTTAGTACACTCAATAGATGTATGTACAGGGCGAGCGAAACTCAATGTCTCAGTTCTATTATAAGAAAAGGAAAAATCGGAAAAGAGGTTCTTAAATGGGATTGAGTAAGGTCCATTTTAAGCCAAATTTGCATATTTTTTCATATTTGCAAACTGAAGTAATGTAATCAAATTTTTTTTCTCAGAAACATACGAGGGAATACACAAACAAACAGAATTATTTTTTAAAAGCTATATATTTCAATTTTTTTACATAACAACCTAATCTCCACCAAAGTACTCTTATACATTTGTTCCATCAGTGTTTCCACTGTCGAAACATTTTTTGTAGTCTTCTTCAGTAATGGCTGTCAGCTCTTCCCTCGTTTTTTTCTTGACATTATCAATGAGTCCTTTCATGCGTGGAAATGAGAAAAAATCACACGGTACCAGGCCAGGTAAGGTGCGTGGGGCAGCGGAACCATGTTATTTTTTGCCAAGAACCGTTTAACAGAGATGGCTGTGTGCAAGTGCGTTGTCATGGTGGAAAAACAAGTCCCCTACCTGCCACAAATCATATCTTTTTTGACGAACACTGTTGCGCAATATTCTTAAAACTTCCAAATAAAAAGCTTGATTAACAATCTGGCCTAGTGGAACAAACTCTGAATTAACTATACCCCCTTCACATCAAAAAAGCAAATGAGCATTGTTTTGATGTTCGATTTGACTTGACGACTTTTTCTTGGGCGGGGTGACAATGACGTCTTCCATTGGCTTGATTATTGCTTTGTTTCTGGGACGTAACCACCACGATTCATCACCAGTAATGACCTTCGACAGGATCAGTTTCAAGCTGTTCTTTCAAAACACGACATATTTCAATTCGAGGTTCTTTTTGATTGTCAGTCAGAACCCAAGGCACTAAATTGGTAGCGACCAGTTTCGTTCCCAAATCTTCAGTTAAAATTTGATGAGCTGAGCTCCAAGATACCCCACTAATCTCTGACATTCGATCAATGGTCAGGCGACGGTCTGTGAGCACAATTTCTTTAATATTCACAACATTTTCATCTATTTGGGCAGCTGATGGACGTCCAGAACGAGGTTTGTCACCAATAGACATGTCAAAAATTCCCAATCATCAAGCTTTAAACAAGTAGCCTTTGGAAACAAATAGCAAAGCGCATCTGTCAATAATTAAACATTATTTATTAATTTAACATTACAAAACACATAGTACGTTACTACTAGTACCACAGAAAGAAACAAAATATGTAGGAAATCACTACAAATTGTTTCAAGTTTATATTACGTCATTACTTCCAAAATGTCCGTGGATTACGTTGCAAAATTAAAGAAGTTTATTCTTCTGTTAGTGTGTGTGATGATTTTGACTTTATCTTTTTGGTTGAAACTGCGCTTACTAAGGATCAGTAGCGAATTTTTTTCGGAATCTTTCAATATACTTAGTTGAAATCGCCAGTATGAAGTTACTCAACAAGCTTGGGGAGGTGGAGTTCATTTAGCAGCCGGAAAACAAATGTACAAATCATCGATATATCTACAATTACCACATTAATACCTTTAATAGACGTTGTTGGGTGTGTTTATTTAGTTCAACTATTATATGTATTTTTGTAATTTATATTCCACCAAACGTTTCCCAGGACATCTTACTAACAGCTATAGAGTTTCTGGAACAACTCAAGCATTATCGTCAAAATAATTATGTAATTGTAGGCGATTTTAACGTAACAAACTTTACTAATCCCAATATCAACGATAGTAAATGTAAAATAATTGATAATAATTATGTTACATTTTATTGATGCTAAGCAATATAACCCTGTTATTAATCATCAGGGTAGATAGAATTCTAGACCTTATAATTTCAAATTTCATTTGTACAGTGGAACATGATAACGCTGCTTTAATCAAAGAGGATTGTTATCACCTCACATTAGACATTACAAACCTTCCCACATACAGAAGTAAGGGTAAACGAATCTTTCCACCCTGGTTTATGCCAGAAATTATTAAAAACATGAAACAGAAAGAATTTGTTTTAAATTGCTAAAGCAAACTAATAGTGATCTGATATGTCATGAATTTAAGTCTTCGGTCAAGTATAAAAATTCAATCGGCTGCAGCTTATAAAAGTTGCATTGCGAATATTGAATCTTCGATTACTTCTGATCCCAAACACTTCTGGTCTTACTTTCAAGCAAAGGAAGGCACCTCAAGAATTCTAGGAAATATGATTTACAATAATAGTACTCTTGACGATCCCCAGTCGATTGTTAACGCCTTTAATGATTACTTTACCAGTGTTTACCAACCTGCCTTGCCAAATGATTATTCATCCTTCCCTGTACATATTAACATGTCTATAATAAATATTTCTACCGATGAGGAGGTTGTTTAAGCCATATCCAAACTAAATCATAAAATGACTTCTGGACCAGACAAAACCCTTTCTTGTTTTATAAAAACTTTTACTGACGCTTTTATTCAACCCTTGAGTTTTATTGATAATCTGGCAATCAAAACGTGTACCGTTCCTTACTGCTGGAAAGTGACTCAAGTATGTCCAGTGTTTAAGAATGAAAATCCGGTGATATTTCAAACTGTAGACCCATAAGTATTTTATCAAACTTTGCTAAAAGATTTGAAATAATATTTTATGCAAGAGTTTATCCATTATGTCGCCAATATGTGTCATTAGACCAACATGGTTTTATGAAGCGTCGTTGGACGGTTTCTAATATGGTGTGTTTTACACAATTTATTTCGAATGCACTGTATAGCCATAGGCAAGTTGTCAATTTCGTGTAACCAGCTTCTTTTGCTGACAACCTAAAAATACACTCTGTTATCAACACTATGTCTGACTGTGTTTCTCTTCAAACCCAACTTGATAAAGTGCATGATTGGTTTATTAAGAACAACCATCACTTAAACATGAATAAATACAAAGTTCTCACGTATTCTAAAAAGTCTCAATCAATATTATACCTATATAAATGCCAGTCGGTTTTATTCAACAGATGCTCTTAGGTTCAAGATTTAGGAATAGTATTCGATAGCAAACTTTTTTTTGTCGAACATATATCAGCCACGTGTGCTGCTGCCATTAAGACACTTGGCTTTTTAATTATAAATTGTCACACATTCTCCAACATTGCTGCATTAAAATCTTTATATATGGCCTTTGTTCGATCAAAACTCGAATATGGATCTTTGGTTTGCTATCCATATTATACAAACCATAGGGCTTCTTTAGAAGTAGTCCTAAGAAAAATGTTTACGTTTCTTACGTTTAAAGTTGATGGGAGATACCCAACAACTGGTATAGATCGGGATGTATTACTAACGAGGTTTAACATGCAATCTCTTGATATTCGGAGAGCGATTGCAATTTAGTGTTTCTCTATAAGTTGCTTCAAGGTCATATTGATTGTCCACATCTCTTATTGCTTCTCCATTTCCGCGTATTTCTGCACGTAAACACTATTTTTTATCATCCACGTCTGAACACTAATATTCTTCTTAAATCACCTGTCTTTGTTATATGTAATAATGCAAATAAAATTTCTAGCACGTGTGACCTTAATACTTGCTCTGAGTTATAAGTAAAGGCACTATCATACTATTTGCAATGTTGAATGTTACTTTTTAATTATTATTGTGTTTTTCAATTAAATGTTGATATTGCAATATCTTAGCACGTGACTAAGCTACATTATTAAGTGTGTCATGTTAAAAATATTATGTTTTCATTGTTGGTTGTTGGAAGACATTAAATAGCTTCTTCAGATACAAACATATAAGTTATGTGGATGAACATTTTCTTAAAATTGAAATTTTACATTTAACTTTATTCAATTAAGGAAATTAGTATGTTCTTAAAATACATTAGGAAATTGCCTTTTATTATACAAACAACATTCCACAATTACGTGGAAGTGGACCTTTCTTTTTTATTTTTATTACTTATGGATTCTTAATTACACTAATTATGGTTGCATAATAATAATAATTTGTAAAAAAAAAGAGTATTATCAAACATTCCCAATTGTCACGATTTAAACAAGTAGCCTTTGGAAACAAATAGCAAAGTCGCATTTATCAATAATTGATACAATGGTTGACAAATATTGTTTTGTTGTCATTTGGCTTTGAAAAATGTTCACGCACAACGAAAAAGTGGAGATGTGATTAGTTTATGGTGAACCTCAAAAGAACCTTAGAAGAGCAGTTCAGATATACGCCCACAGATACCCTGAAACACATTTGCAAGATTGGAACGCAATTTACATGCAAATAACGAGGCATTTTCTTGTTAAAAGGATCAATTCTGACAATACCGTTGCCACAGTTTTGCAGTATTTTGAAGACCATCCAAGGAACTCGATTAGATAAGACTGTGAATTGAATTTATAGTTCGTTACCAAAAATGTTGAAAGAAAATGGTTATCACGATTATAAACTTGACAACGTAGAACACTTGTCCGATCAACATCAACAACGAAGGATTAATTATGTTGCCCAACTGATGGTAAACTTAGAAATCAATGACAATCCGTTTTTACAGAATGTGTTGTGGACGGACGAAAGCCGTTTTGTTAGTAACAATACGCCTAATACAAAAAATGTTTGGGCTACTGACAATCCACATTTTGTCAATCCGATTGAAAACCAAGGACACTAAGGAATTAACTTTTGGTGTGGTATTATTAATGGGCATTTGATTGGTCCATATTTTTACGAAGGAATTTTACATAATGAGCGATATTTGAGATTTCTTCAAGAACAACTTCATGTGCTTCTCAAAAATGTGCCATTACAGCTGCAAGCAAGTATGTGTTTCCAGTATAACAGAGCTCCACCGTATAAAGCAAGGATTGTCCAACAGTATTTAAATGAAACTTACGGAGAAAATTGGATACGTATCAATGGACTGGTACACTAGACTCCTTCCTGAGGAGAACTTTGAAAAATGAAGTTTACAAAACACCATCTGTTAACTTGGAACATTTAAAAGAAAAAATCAGAAATGCTTACAAAGAACTATCCAGAGAAATGTTTCGTAAGGCTTCAGTCATAGCAGTAAGGCGGAGATTGGATAAGTGCTTAGAAGTAGGAGGTGGTTACATTGAAAAGTTGTTGTAATTTCCTATATACTGTTTCTTTCTGTGGTAATAGTAGTAACACATTATGTGTTTTGTAATGTTACATTAATAAATAATGTTTAATAATTGACAGATGCGACTGCTATTTGTTTCCAAAGACTACTTGTTTAAATCTTGACGATTGGGAATTTTTGATAATACTTTTTTTTTACCAATTTGCTTATAATTTTCCAACCAGAAAAGATAGCAAATTTTTTTCTTTACAAAATATGTTCAGAAAAATTGATGACGTCGGTACTTCAGTTTCCAAATATGAAAAAATATGCAAATTCAGCTCAAAAAGGACCTTACTCAATCCCATTTAAGGATCTCTTTTTGGATGTTCTCTATCGTTTTTCCTTTTCTTATAATAGAGCGGAGACATCGAGTTTTGCTCGCTCTATACATACACATGTTAAATTTCATTCAGGAAAAAAGACTATTGATATTTTGAAATAGTTTACTTTGATACGCAAAACCTTTATTACATTAGCGCGGAACCCTGGGATTCCGTGAAACACTGTTTGAAAAACGCTGATCTAGAGTAATACTTTAAAAATACCCAAATTACAAAAATTACCTATAGAATGCATCAAACCGCTATCAATGTTAGCGGAAAGTAGATTAGACATCGCTTGGATGGTAGCATTTCGCAATGTGTTCAATTTTCCTGTAGCAAAGCGTTGTCGTGAGACATCTTTTTCAACCTCAGATGCATCATTACAGTCATTTAAAAGGTTCATAAAAAGTGTAAAGTACTTCAAAAACAATTGACTTTTAGCCTCCATTAAATCACCACGATCAGACTCTTCAGGTTGTAAAGGAAGACCATGTAATAATGCAGCAACTGCTTCCATACACGCCTGATCCAAATCTCTTGTAATGATAGTAACATCTCCAGCACTAGGTGGTGCTATCTGGTGAGAAGTTCCTAATACCCAATCTGTCAAGTACTCCACTAATTTATTACGAAACTTCATTTCCTGGCGAAAAGCCAAATCATCTCTTCTTTTCATCATTACTTCAACTAATTGACAAAGTTTCGTCTTAATGTGTATTGCATGTACAGTCATGTCAAGATGCCGAACATACCTATAATGAGAAACATTTATTAAATGTTTAAATTAAAAATCTACTGACCTCACAACACCTAACATCATTCCTTCGATACTAGTAACACCTAAGTGTTCAGAAGGTTGGTCAGTTTTGCCACTATCTAGAATATTTTTCATAATGAAAATAATATGTTCTATAAATTGTGTATTCAAATCTGAAACAACCACCTGCCCATGCTGATCAAAAAATTTATCAACAATAGTTTTAATCTGTTCAAAAAGTATAGGATAAAGTGCTGAAGACATTTCATGCCCAACTAATTCTTTTACATGTTTTTGAATTTGTGCACCAAATTTTTCATTATTGCACACTAACAACCGAAGTAATAAATCGACAAACCTGCAAGCAGTATGAAAGGTTAATAATCATACACAGATTTTGATACTTACTGTGTTACTGGACAATATTGTCGTTGTTCTTGATTATTATTTGTAAGAACACTAGATTTACGACTGTCAGTAAAACTTGAACCAATTGAACTAATTGTAGTAGAAGATAAACTAGAATGAGAAGATGCTGATAAAGTAGGTCGCGAAGGTGATTTTCGTTGTAGACACACACCGCCTAACGCACATAAAAACCCAGTCATATTGGCCCACTCATTTATTTGATCCTGCAATAAATAGATACATAACACAAATTAAAGGAGTGAGTTATCACAAACATCTAATTCATGCTCTGAATTTTGATGGGACGCTCTGCGTTTCCCCATAGATCTATAGAGAGGTTCCATTTGGCCATCTTCTGCTTTTGCCTTTGGATATGATGCTAAATTTTTCCACACTGAGTTCCAATTCATAAAGGTTTCTTCCCAAGCTGGTTGCACACCATTTACGCAATGTTCTATTTTACGTAGTAATGCCATTATACGTTTTTGTAATGCTGCTCTACCTGTAATTTAGAATATTTAGTGTCTATAATTTCATTTTCAGATTAGTGATGTGCAGCAGTTACTCAAACCAATCTGAATACACTTTTGAAAAGCTACTAAAAAAAACATGTGACACTATTTCTATACATACATAACTAAAAAGACAATACATAAAAATTGTGCTGTAATGTTTTCTCAAATACTAATTTTTTAATATTTCTCATATTTTAAAAATGTGATTTACAATATTTCTATCTAAATTGTTTTATGACTAGTGCATGTATAGACATGACTAGTCACAATGAAGTAACTTGATCTAGAACATAAAGAAATTCCATGAAACACACTTTCAGTCTCAATGAAGTAATATGATTTTACACAACCAAACGATCTCCACTTTTTCAACTAGCAATGTAGATATAAGAATAGCTTTATTGGTTCTTTATAGCTTTAAGTGAGATTTTATGCAAATAAATTTTGATGCATGGTATAGTTAAATCACAATAACAATTAAATCAATATTTGATCTATTTAAACTGCATTGTGCGGTTAGAAGTTTTATTATTTACAGAGATTTTGATAGCAGAGAAATGAGTCTTAATCCTTAATTTGTTTTACTCCAGAGTTTGAATGTCTTTCAGACATTGTTGGTGTATTTTATTAGTCATCAGTCGCAGCTTTGCTAATGTCGAATTTAAATAAATATAAAATGAATACATAAGTTAAAATAATAATAATAATACTTATAAGTGCTATGTACACAGAAATGTGTTTACACACGACACTGACAAGGTTGCAAATGAATGTTAATACATAAAGCAACATTTAAATACATGAACAGTTACAGAAAATTCGCTTAGTATACTAAATTCTTTCATTAATCCACAACAAATATTGCAAGCAAGGCCTTCGAGTTAAAAAAATAAGAAACCAGTATAATATATTACATTATGCATTTAAGTTAAACAAATAAGGAAAAAGTATCATATATTGTATTATGCATTTAAATTAAAATAAATAAGAAACCAGTGTCATATATTGTATTATGAATTTAAGTTAAAACAAATAAGAATCCAGTATCATATAATGCATTATGCATTTAAATTAAAATAAGAAATCAGAGTTATATATTGTATTATGCATTTAAATTAAAATAAATAAGAACCCAGTGCCATATATTGTATTATGCATTTAAGTTAAAATAAATAAGAAACCAGTATCATATATTGTATGATGCATTTAAATTAAAATAAATATGAAACTAGTGTCACATATTGTATTATGCATTTAAGTTAAAATAAATAAGAAACAAGTACCATATATTGTATTATGCATTTAAGTTAAACAACTAAGAAAAAGTATCATATATTGTACTATGCATTTACCATAATGCATTATGCATTTAAATTAAAATAAATAAGAAACCAGTATCATATATTGTATTATGCACTTAAATTAAAATAAGAAATCAGAGTTATATATTGTATTATGCATTTAAGTTAAAATAAATAAGAAACAAGTACCACATAATGTATTATGCACTAAAATTAAAATAAATAAGAAACCAGTGTCATATATTGTATTATGCATTTAAGCTAAAATAAATAAGAAACTAGTATCCTTGTATTATGAAACGTAAGTTAAAAAAAATAAGAAACAAGTATCACATATTGTATTATGCATTTAAACTAAAATAAATACGAAACCAGTGTCATATTATAATATGCATTTACGCTAGAAAAGTACGAAATCACATATTGTATTATAAATTTAAGTTAAAATAAATAAGAAACCAGTGACATATTATAACATGCATTTAAGCTAAAAAAACGTATGCATTTCAACTAAAATAAGAAAACACTGTTGTATATTGTATTATGCATTTAAGTAAAAATAAATAAGAAACCAGTGTCATATATTATATTATGCATTTAAGTTAAAAAAACATAGAAACCAGTATCATATATTGTATTATGCATTTAAGTTAAAATAATTATGAAACCAGTGTTACATGTTGTATTATGCATTCAAGTTAAAATAAATAAAAAACAGTATCATATATTGTATTATACATTTAAATAAAATACAAATATTATAAAATTATAATTATTTAAGTTAAAATAAATAAGAAACCAGTGTCATATTATATTATGCATTTAAGCTAAAAAAGTACGAAACTAGTATCATATATTGTATTATGCCTTTAAATTAAAATAAGAAATCAGTGTTGTGTATTGTATTATGCATTTAAGTTAAAATAAATAAGAAACCAGTGTCATATATTATAATATGCATTTAAGTTAAAAAAAATAGTATATATTGTATTATGCATTTAAGTTAAAATAAATAAGAAGTCATTGTCATATATTATATTATACATTTAAGTTAAAAAAATAAGAAACCAGTATCATACACTGTATTATGCCCAAGGTTTAATGTAGAAACACGTTTCGGTTAAGAGAGTTTAAGATTAATTGGATCAAAAAGTGTCCGTTTCTTGAAAGAAATTAGAGGTGAATATTTATTAAAAACTTACCTGTTTGTGTTAATGAAGGAATCGTTTTATTGTACTTATTGAAAGGAAAAAGGAAACGACCAAGCATTGCACTCCCTCCCCAAGGGAGAAGGTGGACTGCTTGAGCTTTCCAAGCTCCTTCAAACACAATTATGGATTCCCGGCATACATACGCACATTACGTATATATACATGGTAGGATTAAGGATGGGTGTGGTCAGGATAGGATCTGAAGTAACGAAGTTAGGTATTTATTGATACACACAGCTTCTTTTTATGCAACCCTTGAAACCCCTCCTCCATACACCTTATCTAAGTTCTTCGTTACATTTTGTGTGCGTTCTCTATCAACGTACTCTGAATTTGCACCGTATGTTATATTAGATTTTACATTTGGGGAAAGAAGGTATTAACACAAGTACAAAAACCTTGCATTTAAAATAACCGTAACATCCTTCATTTTAAATTTTCAGATCGTGCTTACGTTTTAAAATATGTAAGTGTAACTGTTATCGCCTTGTTTATTCTGTTTAAATTTATGTTAGTCAAACTTTATAGGTTTATTTGTAAGTATAAGTTAAACAAGCAACTGGTAGTCAAGCGATCCTGGACGCACTAAGTTTAATTGCCCTCTGGTTTGTAGCCTTAATGTGAAGGTCCAGATAACTCCATCATTAATTTGACAACCCCTAGACGTTCCGTATTCATTTCCGATTCCACGAATTATCCCCCCTGAGGTAATAAGTCTAACACCGTCAGTGTTATCCATGATAAACTGATTAGTTATGATGGTAACTAGTAGTGAGTTCTCTTTCTGTTGTAGTCTAATATGTATACGATTCTTTTACTAGGTTTTATTACGCATATGCAATTGCGAAACTTAACTCTGGTCCTTCAAATCCGGGCCTGACCACATCCACAATTCCACCATGTATACATACTTGAAATATGCATGTTGGAAATTCATCATTGTGGCTGAATGAGGTAGGACAGCAAACACACCCACCCTACTCCTTAAACACATCAACCAACCACCAACAGAGTAAATTAGTCTTTGCTCAAAGTCATACAATTATGGATATGTATAAGGTTGCAACAGTTACCAATAATCGATATTAACGAAAAATAGAAAATCATAAAATTAGGTGTGTGACCATCATAACTGTGCAATTGCTCTTTCCCAATATAAAATAATTTTGTTCAGTAAGGTGCCTCAGGTTCATATGGAGCGCTAGAAAAATTTCTTCACACATTCTCAGGCTTAAAAGGAAAGATATCTGCTGTTTTAAAGATATTAGTAACAACATTTTCGTCCTTTAATTTAAACATTTCGCGTTTATCAATGATGGAAAAAACTAATATTAAGAGACTAAGTGATGTGTAGAATTCGGGAGGCAAAAACAGAAATATGTTACATCTTTGACATTCAAAAAGCACTGTTACAATAAATTGCGATGATAGATTGGAACCAATGATAATCTTGACAGACTATCTAAACTTTCGTCGACTGAACGACGAAAAAAACCGAAAGGAAAGGATGTTGTAATTTAAGGTTTATACCTTAATTTGATTAATCCATGATAACAATTGAATCAAGACCAATCAAGTTGATATCCAAAAGTAGAACTTACACAATAATGTAATACGTTTCCAGTTTTACTAAATTTCAATTGCTAAATTGAATTACCAATTAATACTTTGTTGCCTAAAACAATGCCCTTTCATCATTCCACAAACAAATTTTTTTATAAATAAGTATGGACAAGACAAATTTTTTGTTCTTGTAGATTTAAGTCGTGCTCGTCAGTTTCCTAACATTGGTGTAAATAATGATTTTCATAATCTTTATACCGAATTGGTGACCTACAATACTGAGCAAGGAGTGCGACAAGGCTGTGTGATGTCATCGTGGTTGTTCAATGTATACATGGATAAATGTGTTAGGCAAGCATGTACCGATGCATATAGTGTAATGGTTGGTGACGTAAATGTACGCGTTCTGGTGTATGCAGATGACACAGTCTTATTAAGTGAGAATGCGGATGAGCTACCAACTGCTCTGTGGAAGTTTGATATAGTCTGTGAGAGCATAGACCTAAAGGTAAACGTGAACAAAACAAAGATTGTGGTCTTCAATCGGGAAGGTGAAGAGAAGAGTATTTACTCTGCATGATGAAATTGTGGAACAAATGGACGAGTTGGTATATCTGGGTAGAATGTTCACTGCAGATGGTACAATGGATAATGAGATTGAACGACGGGTCAATGCTGGAAGGAAAGTGATTGGAAGTATATGGACGATAATGAAAAACGAAAGCATGAGCCATCTATAATGGCGTGCTTGTCCCGTCTGTACTGTATGGAAGTGAGACATATGGTATGTCAAAAAAAAAACACAAAAGTAAAATGAATGTCGTGGCGCGTGCGGTAAAACGAGAAGGGATAAGATGAAGAATCAGTGTATAATTAAAGAAAGATAAAGAGTTTTAAAAATAAATGGGCATGTCAGAGACAATGTATGAATCTTGCTGATGCTAGGGAGGTATGCAGGGATAGGAAAGCATGGAGAAAGATTTTAAAATAAAAGAGGCAGGGATTGTTTTGCCTACCCCACAGGGAATGGTGTGAATGTTACGTTATGTTAGAACCGTAAAACCACAAAATTTCGTTCTTGCCCATCCAGGCAATGCGTTCGGTCGATTTTACAACGAAATTGAAATAAATAAATCCCTTTGGAATATTTGGACCCTAATGTTGACCTAAAACCATAAAAGTTCATTATTGCCCGACATTTCAACATTATACCAGCGAAATTGGTTTATAAATAAAATATCTAGGAATCTTTGACCCAACATGAAAATCAACGCCCTAAAACCACAAAATTTTGATCTTGCTTATCGAGGCAATACGAATGGTCGTTTTCCCAACGAAATTGGTGAATAAATAAAGTTTCGGTGCATCTTTTGCCCCAAATAATGACCAACAACCTAAATCCTTCAAATTACGTTCCTGTCCATGGTGGAAATGTGTTTGGTTGTTTTCCCAACTAAATTGGCGAATACATAAAGTTTTTCGGCATATTTGGCGCAAAGTGACGACCAAGGCCCTAAAGCTATCAAATTCCATTTCTGTCCATCTAGGAAACGCGTTACTGAGTTTCTCAGCGAAATTGGTGTATGAACAAAGTTTATGATCATATATTGTCCGAAATGATCACCAACGTCTCAAACCATAGTTTTTCCCTTCTTGCCAATGCCGTTTCCCCAACCAAGTTGGTGATAAATAGTTTTTGTGCATCTTTTACCCAAAATATCGTCCTAGAACACAAACTTTTGTACTTGTATATCAGAGCAATGCATTTGGTCGTTTTCCCGACGAAATTGATGAATAAATAAAGTATTTGGGCATATTTGATCCAAAAGGATTATCAATGTCCTAAAGCCATCAAAACTCGTTTTTAGCCATCGACGAAATGTTTCGTCCTTGCCCCAGAAAGGTCGGTGTATAGTTTTTGATCATATTAGGACACAAACGATGATGACATTTGGGCCCAATGAAATTGGCGCATAAATAAAGCGTTTGGTCCAAAATAATGAGCAACGCCCTAAAACTATAAAACTTGCAGAAAGATGTATTTTTGGCCCCAAATTATTACAAACATATCGTAAACTCATAAATCGATACAAAAATAATCTAAAACATCCTGTGTCTAAAATGCAGCTGATGCAAATAGAATTCGGAAATTTAGTTTTGTTCTTTAAAACGACCTGATTTCTATTTTTCAAATATTTGGATACGTTAAAGTTGGTTGATCACGATGGTATTTTGGACTAATCCATAAATAGTAAACTACTACTCGCGAACCCATTAAGTAAACTCGAATTTATTAACAAATCTTCACATTTTAAGAGAACTCAAATTTTGACCAAAAATTTTTGACCTGGGCTTGGAATTATATTGAATAGTGATCAACTAGAACGTATAAGGGCACCAGTGTACAACATTTGGACAACGTCGGTAACGCACTTCGGACATCTATTTGCTCAGAGTCTCAATAAGTACCCCAAGCTAAAGCTTTCGCTACTTAATAAATCGTACTTGAACGTGTGAACAAACACAAACGTTAGTAAACAACAATCATTTAGCGCATGATGCTTGTAAGGTTGCGTTGACGCACCCTGTATGTAAGATGTTATAATGACGTGTATTATGTGTTTTAAGTACGGGTGTATTGAGTTTGAACGAAAAAGAAAAATTTTTTTTTGTGTATATGCATAATGTATGTGGGTGGGTGATACGCCACTGGAAATTTAGGAGAAATAGCATTCAGTATGTAGATACGTGTATTTGAATGTTATAGAGACTTTGGTGTTGGAATAAACAGATTCCGATGAATGTAAATGTGAAAAGAAATTCGTCGATGGGACGATGTTTGCTACTGTTTTGCTACTGTTAAGGAATGGAATGTTGGAGGATAAAGGAGTAATCTTTGCCGGAAGATGTGAGTGTATAAGTGTAGAATGTTTCAGAAAATATGTAGAGAAAGATTGGGTATGTTTAATTGTTAATTTCTGAAAGTTCTCGTAATGTTGTGCAATAAGTTTTAAGAATACGTGTATGTATATGGGATTTGAGACCTTAGACTGTACTTATTTTTGCAAATGTTGCGGAAGGAAGACGAGCGCATGTGGGAACCAAACGTTGAAAGTTGTGTAATGGTCCAGAGTGGCCACTGAATGAATGTGATGACGAGAAATGGCTTCTTCATAAAGTAATTGGAAAATTTGTAAGTAAAAACAAACATGGCGATGTATTGTAGTTATAAGCGTGGTTGTACAGATGGTAGCATCTGTCGGCACTAAGAAAGTTTGAATGAATACCATTGGAGAATATAGCAAGGAAGTCAGACATGTTTAAAGATGGATGGCTTAAGGTATAAATAGGAAAGTCAGAGATTGACGTTAGCTTTTTGGCTTTTAGCTTTTGGCTTTTGGTGAGAGCTCGGTGAGAGACGCGCGCGAGGTGATGTGTGAAATTAGAATGGGTTGAGTTGGAGTCATATTTGTGAATAATATTGAAGGCAGTCATTGTTTAAACAACTGCGTAACCCGAAAGGGGATGAATCGTATAAGACATTCATAAATAAAACAATTAATAAAATTGAGATTGAAGATAAAATCAGTTTGTTTATTTTCAAGAAAATAAAGTGCGTAAGCAGATTTATAAAAGATAACAGTTATTACGTTATAGTGTTGAGTGCAGCGCGTGTTCTTGTAACGATATTTAGTTAAAATTATTTATGGGGCCACCTTTAAGTGAACGTATTATTCGTAGTAAATGGAGCCAATGTTAAGGTAATTT
Organism: Vesta saturnalis; assembly: GCA_036346205.1. Classification (NCBI taxonomy): domain Eukaryota; kingdom Metazoa; phylum Arthropoda; class Insecta; order Coleoptera; family Lampyridae; genus Vesta; species Vesta saturnalis. The sequence continues at coordinate 699,605 of JARFJB010002488.1, read as the reverse complement.
TATATGACATTAAAAGTTTATTTGTGTTAAGGAAGGGCTAAATTGTCCTAAAGGTTGCGAGAAACTTTTTAAGAGGCAACCAAATGTGTACAGAATATTACGGTTTATTGGAGTAATAACCTCGCATAGTTGGACTAATCGCGAGTGCAGAAAGGAATAAGTGTTTGTGGAATTGTGAAGTATTTGTTATGTGCCTTCAGGAAATTTAAGGAATACAAATGGACTACAAATAATTGATTTACGGGAAGAAAGAAGAAAGAAAAGCGTAGGATTAATGGACAATTTTAAGTAAGAATTACATTTAAGGACCTTGACAATTCAGATAAGCACGATTATCTTTTTGTTTAATTGTAATTTGCGTATTGTTGTGTAAATTTTTATTTTATTAATTAGTTTTGAAGGAAAAGATAATCGGTCTCGAGTTATGTTGTATTGGTTGTTTTAGTATTAAGAATTTTTGCAAAAACACAAATTTGTATTGCCAGTGGTTTTTCAGCCACGCTGTTTTGTGTATGTAAACATTTGTTTATTATTTTATGCAGGACAATATATATTTATCGTTACCTTTTTATTCTGTTGTTTATTTAGCCAGTTATGAGATACATTTGTGACGTTTACTTAATTGGTGACCTAGTTTTGACAAGTTAAAATGTAGATTTTGCATATTTTGGTTTCAAGATTAATGAACAACCTGAAAGGTTATATTTGCCAGGTTGATTGTAAAAATTTTCATGTTAGTTTCATTAACGCAATACACTAATGACGGATCAGCTGTTAATTAAAATTTCATTAAGTATAACTAAGAGATGAGTTTTGAGAACTTACATATTTACGAATGTCAAATACGATTCAGAAGTATTATAAAAATTAAATTAAATTTAAAAGATATCGTTCATGTTAGGAATATTAAACCTTCAAGGATTATTCTCGTTTGACTGTTTTGTAGCACTTTATCACTATTATATTGGAGTAACAATTATTAAGCCGATGACATTGCTTTCTTTTGGTTAGGAATTTTAAAAATTAATTATCGATCATTGAATGAAGAACTATTTATTCATTAGTAAGTAGAAATTTAACTTTATATGTATACGAGGGATACGTAGAAAATATAACTGTTGGTTACGTGAATGCAGTTGAATTTGAGTGATAAATTTTGTTGTGGAAATTTTGGTATACGAGGTGTATTCAAAAAGTTTCTAATAACCTGGGTAGTACTAAATATATTTGAGTTTGAGTTGAATTGTTTGGGACGAGTGTTTGTTTTAGAACCCTCGTGTGAGAGTTTACTGAGTAAGCACAATCCTACTTTCCACAATTAAGTAGGGTTAATTAACACCCAGCTTAAGACAATTATTTTAGCAAAGTTTCGATTGTGGTGGCGCCTAGAGACATATTTTCCCGGACTGAGCTGTTTGAATATCGGTGTAAGGTGTTTGAGCGTATTAATAATTCATTTTACTTATTATTTCGACCACGCCCATCTCCCTGTTAGCTGGCTTGGCAACCCGCTTACATTAGTAAGCATACACGACGCCTAGTGCGGTTTGGACGTGTAACATGCTGCCTTACCAATGCTATAAATTAAAATAAAATTATAAACGCAAAAAATTTAGTTTGCTATGGTGATAATTACGCAATATTTGCAAAACTACTATTACGTTAATAAAGAAATTATAAATTCATGATTGTACTAATTCTAAACCTTAATGTTACACTTTCATCTTGTTGATGACGACCACGCCCATCTCCCTGTTAGCTGGCTTGGCAACCCGCTTACATTAGTAAGCATACACGACGCCTAGTGCGGTTTGGACGTGTAACATGCTGCCTTACCAATGCTATAAATTAAAATAAAATTATAAACGCAAAAAATTTAGTTTGCTATGGTGATAATTACGCAATATTTGCAAAACTACTATTACGTTAATAAAGAAATTATAAATTCATGATTGTACTAATTCTAAACCTTAATGTTACACTTTCATCTTGTTGATGACATGATACTACCTGTTACTGGAAAATCGTGACAAAATGATATATGTAAAATAAACGTTAAGTTGAAATTAAACTCTTTGTTATAAAGAATTCCAAACGCAAACATATTTTAAATTTTACTACCGGAAAAGAACAAACATATAAAAATAGTGATATACAGTTCCCGTCTAAAGCTCCCCCCCCCCAAACCTATTATGTGAACCATAAAACTAAAATTAATAAAATTTTGGGAAACCGAACTAAGGCACATATACGTTTTTGATGGTATTTAGTGACGTAATCTTTAAAAAAGGCTTACAGCCGCCATTTTGTAAAATAATTGTAAACGTGGCAAGTAACATCTCATTTGAAAGCTCGTTCCAAGTTCTTTTCAACGACATTAAAATATTACTACTGATTCATGAGTTTCAATACAAAAACGCCAATTAATATTTTGAGATATTTGGGTTGAAACTCATAACTCACTAGTAATATTTTAACGTTATTGAGGTCATTGAAAAGGATTTGAAACGAGCTTTCAAATGAGGTATTACATGCCATAGGATCCCATTTAAAAGTATTTTATAAAACGGCGACTGTCCGCCATTTTTGATGATTACGTCACTGAATACCATCAAAAACGTTGTATATGTGCCTTAGTTCGATTTCCCAAAATTTTATTAATTTCAGTTTTATGGTTCACATAATAGATGGAGGGGGGGGGAGACAGCCACTGTATATGAATCACTCAAGCTAATATTTAAATTTGAAAATATTTTCTTTTCCCTATGAGAGTTCCACTGTGAGTACCAAACATAGCAATACATAAACGTTCTATTTTAAATAGCAAATATTTTGATTTATTTCACTCAAGATAAGAATTCAAATTCAATATATATATATATATATATATATATATATATATATATATATATATATATATATATATTAAGTTACCGTTGTATGCCGTACTGTATAATTAAAATGGTCTGTCTATAAATATGATTTTTTTGAACGTCCTTTATTTTTGAATAAAGTAACAACATTTTTCTTTCTCCATTCCGTTGAACTTCTTAAAAGAACCGCCGACTTTACGACGTTACGGCCAAATCGCACCAACCATTGTGAAGTGTTTTCATTTTCGAACTTGTTACTCGAAAAAAACTGTTATTTGCTGTCGAAGGTGGTATATATACTTCATTTTTTCTTTTCGTCACTTTCTCTTTCTTACTGTTGGAATACTTTCTAGATGTTGTATGTGGTGTATGTGGTCGTCTCTGTTGTCTTCTTGTCGTTACTTTCCGTCGATGTTCTTTCGTTTTTTGCTTTCACTGCTTCTGTCTTTGTGACAATTCCATTCATTTGATGAACGGTAGATGTACTGTGGCAATTGATTTTTCTTGGGTTTCCTCTATTTTTTGTTTTAGTAGTTTTGAGGCTGCTTTGATGTTCCTTTTCGTGTATTCTTTTGTCAACAGCGCTATTTCTAGTCTGTCCAGTTCCTCTTTGACGTAGTCTTCGGTCCTGCTACCAAAATTTTTTTGACTAATTGAAAGTGTGTTGAGTGATGTTGAGTTGAGATGCATGTATCTGTCGCGCGCGCGCGCCTGTGTGTGTGCGCGTGTGAAGTGTGAACTGTGAAGTGTGCAGTGTGAAGTGTGAAGTGTGCGTGCGTGCGTGCGTGGGTGTGTGTGAGTGTGTGCGTATGTGTTCTGAACATAGTGTTGCCCAGTTCACCGTTGTCCTTTTTATATACCAACACATCAAGGAAAGAATTTATTTTTTTTACCATCTACATTGTGATTTTTCTTGGCTTGTATCTTGTTGATGTGCCCCAAAAATTTATTTTTGTTTCCCATGTGTTCATATAATGGTAATGCACATCAAAGCAGCCTCAAAACCACTGAAACCAAAAAAGGAGGGAGCCTACAAGAACCAATTGGTAGAGCATATCTATGGTACCTCAAAGTAACTACCGACAAGATAAGCAGAATATCAAAAAATAACAACATACCGACAACATTTAATGCAGAAAGGAAGATATCAACCATATTACTAAACCCAAAAACCAAGGTGGCTTTGGAAGAACAAGAAATGTACAAGATACCATGTGAAGAGTGTAACACCACATACATCGATCAGACTAACTGTAGAATTCATACTAGAAGGAACAAAAAAAAAAACAAAACGCGGTAGCAAATATAATTAAAACTAACTCTTATATTAATGATTTTAATAAATATTTAAAGGAACATTAAAAATAAAATAACTTTGTTAAAACACTAATATAATTCTTAGGACACGACTGACTCGTTATAATATTGAATCGAGACTACCCCGAAATTCGATTCATTTTCTTTATTACGTAGTATAAACACTGGAGCCGTGGATGATTAGACTACGTGCAGCATTGGTGACCGCTTACAGCTCAACCACGCTACCCAATTCTATGTCCTCACAGAATATGGTTTCCTAAAGAGAAAAAAAAAAACAAACAATAATTAAATTTAATTCGACATTTGGTTAGCAGGTGGTAGGGAACTTTTCTCTTTGCCGTGACTTGGTTAGGCTTCATAATTATTGTCTTTATCGTTATCTTCATCGTCGGAAGAACTATATGCGCCATCGTCTGAAGTCACCGCTTTATACGTTTTTTGAGCACGTTGCGCACCAGGTAGGGCTTCTATGACATACCTATCGTGTAGCAAGGACATGCATATTTAGGCAAAGTTTTCTTACTTTTGCCATCGTTAGTTGCAACAATTTTTCGTAACAAAACGTGTTGTTCAACCTTGTACGTTGTAGGTACGTTGAACATTTGCAGTTCGTTCTGCAGCTCGTAAGCGTATCGAAACGATATCTGCAACGTTTGCTTCTACATCTACTTCATTTCGTAAACAGGACTCCGTCTAATTATTTTGGAAGACAGCATAAAAGTAATTCGTAGGGACTTTTCCCTGTCGTTTTATTGGACGTATTATTTGGCCCAAATTGTATTTGGCAGATCGTACCATTGCTTTCGTCATCACTAGAGTACGTAATGGCCTTGAGGATAGTACGATTATATCGCTCCATTTCCCGTTGGCTCTTGGAGTAGTTGTAGCCTTGAATGTAGTTTTGAACCCATATTCGTAGATAAACTCATCAAACCTTTGCTCGTAAAACCACTCCCCCTATCACATATGATCCTTCGAGGAACCGCAAATACTAGCATTACTTCCTTCTGGAAGTTGATAACTGCACCAGTTTTCGTACTGTTCACAGCCTTCAAAAAAATAAATTTTCTTAACGCATCGATTGTCGTTACAAGATATGCGTTTCGTTGTTTACTTTTGGCGAAGACTCCCAAATGATCAATGTAAAGGGTATCCATAGGCACACTACCCTTTTCGATAGGGTGCAAGAAGACTTCTTGTTTTCCAGTTGATGCCATATTACTGCAAGGCAAGCAGCATGCAAAATAATTCTTAACATATTTTTTCATTTTTGGAAACCAGAACGACTTTCGCTGGTACTACCCATTTATTATCAGAAGCGTTAACTCAGTAGATACGATGTTATCGTAACACGTATTCCTTATGTATCGTTTCGTCTTCTTCATGGTTTGGTTTGCGATTGAGCATTTGATGTAAATATTTACTTGCAATTGTATAGCTAGTATCCAATCGCTTTCATTTATTCCAACAGTTAATACTTCTTGACCATTTAGATCTATTTCGCAAGGGTTGCGACTAAGCGCATCGATATGAGCCATCTTGGCGCCCGGTGGATATTTAATTGCAAAATCATATTCTTGCAGTCTACTCCACCACCGCCCTATGCGAGGAATAAGGTCTCGTTTCGTAAAAGTTGTTCTGACGGCGTTACAGTCAGTAACTACTTTAAAACTAATTCCGATTAGGTAAATACGAAACCGTTCAATGTATTTACAACTGCCATCGTCTCCAGTTCATAGGAGTGATACTGCTACTCTTGTTTTGTCGTTTGCCTGCTAAAATACATAACGACCTGTAACGTATTATACTATTGGCTTTGGAACAAGATTCCAGCTAAACCGTTCTTTGAAGAGTCCGTATGCATTTCCGTCTCTAAATCGTGTTGGTAAATTGCCAATACCGGTCGACATTCTTTTTAAGTAAGCAAGGCGCAACGCGTAATAAGGGAGGAAACATCCACTTTAGTTGATATAGAAGACACAGAATTTAGCTCTCGGTCATTGAGATAACCAATTTTGCCGCAACCTGAACGAGCGTGGTGTATAAATATAAATTTTAGGCAACGCTCGGCCCAACCGTTAATAAACACTCTTGGAACACAAAACACAAGTCTTGTCATCGAGAGAATCAATTATGCCGCGACACCAGCGAAGTTTGTTTATAAATATAGATTTTGGGTAACATTCCGCCAACATTCTGACGAACACTCATGGAGCGCATAAATTGATCATCGACACAAATCATTTTGCCGTGATTCCAACGAGATTGGTGTATAAACATAAAGATTGAACAACATTGGCTCCCAATGATGACCAACACTAATGGTCATTCCGGGATTTTGCCGACCCCCAGCAAATTTAGTTCATTAAATATACATTTTGAGCAATGTTCCTTCCTGTCACTTCCCCCTCTCCTAATTTTGTAAAAGGTGTATGTTGCACAACTAGAGCACATAAGCTATCATACAGCGAAAACCCCAAGTCGATAGGTAGTCCAATGGCCGAGTTATATTGTTCACAAACAGGCAAATAACTCTTTCTACGTTATGCACGTATCATATCGTGTTAGGTTTAAGTTGTTTTACTTGTTTTATTTTTAAAAAATACTTTCATACATAGTCACGGTGAGAACCAAGAACGTAATATTTAATTTTTTTTATTGAAAGGTAATATCTTTACTTTTGTAAAACCGACATAATAGGAAAGTTGACATTCGCAGTTTTTCTGGCAGAATTGGAAGTAGAATCGGTAAAATGGACGTTTTAAAAACGGAAATGTACATGTAAGAATATAGTTTTATGAAAATTAGACCCACAGTGACGTATTCATAGTAATTTTATCAAACTATAAATGTTAAACATCAAATAGATATTGTAACAGAAATTAATCAAGAAAAGACAAAATTGTTACTGACCATTTTCAAATTGTAGTGAGATGTCCAGAATACATGCGCTGCTGAGATACAGCAACCATGACCGGTATGAATTAATTTAATTTCACTTTTTATAATTGAAATACATCGTTTAAGTCGTTTAGGAACAGTCCATCTAATGGATAAGGGTGTCGTGTCGTATGAGAGTATGAATTAGAAAACAATACTTAACAAAAACTCAAATTAATTTAACTTTGGATTAAATTTATATAATCGACACACGTTGTTTAAGGCGTTTTGAAGCAACCTAACTAGGAGACAAGGGTGTCGCATAAGGGGATGAATTGAAAAAAAATGAGAAAAAATCATAACTTCAAACCCTTAGGTTTTGATTAATTTAACTTTAGAATAACATTTCTATAATTAAAACACATCTCACAAAAAGGGATAAATTAAAAAAAAACCCTAATTTGTAAACCTTTAGATGTCGATTAATTTAACTTTAAAATATTTCTATAATTAAAACATATCGTTTAAGCCGTTTGTTTCGAATAGACTATCTAGATGATGAGGTTGCTATATAAAGGGATGAATAATTAGAAATCAATTCGTAACTTCTAAACCCTTAGGTGACGATAATACACCATTGAAACACATAGTTTAAGGTGTTTTCAAACAGTTCAGGGGATGAGGGTGTCGATTTATTTGACTTGAGAATAATATCTCTATAGTTAAAACACTTTTAAGCAATTTTCGAAAAGTTCATCTTGGCGATGAGGGTGTCGTATAAGAGGTAAATAGAAAAAAATTTAATTCCTAAGGAGTCGATTAAATTTTATTAAACCACCTCGAAAATAACATTCCAGAACACTCTCGACAAATTTAATAAAGCTTACCCACATTATAATATCAGTGCAGTGTTGTGAAAAACTTACTATTTAAATACTGTAATTGCTATGGTACATTAACAACAGAATTTTTTTTACATGAACCAGACGACTTATGTACTTCAGAATCTGATAGTGGATTTGAAGCATCTTTAGTTTTCTTACATGTAGGTTTGAAAACGGTCCTAATACCATGATTAATTAAGATTTTTAGAATGTTACCCGTAACTTGTCTCTACAGGTGTCTAACCGGTTTAATTAAATATGTTTTTACGGAAGAACCATTTGACCGTGATTTTTTTGAAGTGGTTAAATTTATCTTCCAAAAATTGAGGATGACCAACTCGTATACTTCTATCCACTAGAGCCTTAATTACACCATTCTTTTGACATGAATGACGATTTGAAAGTTTATGAAGATGTCTGTCAGTATGTAGCGGCTTTCCATAAACCTTAAACAAAACAAAAAATTGTTTGTTTTGGGGAACTAACATGTCTAAAAACGATAAACCTTCATCACTGCCCCATTCCATGCTAAATGATTAGATGAATATTACAAAATCTTAAAATTCATTTATTGCTTCTGTCCATGTTTCGAATTTACAAAAGTAACATCAACATACCGAACTAACGATTTTTAGGTGGATTTTTTCGTTTAATTAGGTTAATGAATATCCTGTTTTGTTTTCATTACGATATTCGGCAATCGTACAAAAATTTTTTTTTTCTTGTATGATACAATGTACACTAATTAATGTTACCATTTCAGCTCTAATATTCCACAACAGACGCTATACCCCACGTGAGTAGGGTGAGACGCCCACACTCTCACATCGTTTCGTCGACCCGTCCCAAGGTTTCGGGGAGGGGGGGGGGCAAAAATTCATCAATTCCAAAATCAAGACTAAGAAGAGCAAGATCTGCCAGGAATAAAATTCTGACCCATTCGGATGCACGGGAGGGCAAAACTCAAGCGACCTCAGTCATCGAAAGTACCAACATTCGGATTTATTACTGCAACATACGTAGTATCAGGTCGAATCTTAATGCTGTTCACCAACACCTTGAACAAGTGCAACCGAACATTGTTTCAATCAGAAACACAAGCCTCCCTGGAAGCACTGATTCGCCTGACCTGCAATTTCCCAGATACAACCTCCACTCTAACTTTCGCCTTAAAGGCGGAGTATGTGAGTATACCAAGGACAAAAAGATGTTTGAAGAACGTGGTCGTAAATTTTGGTCATTAGCTAAAGCTATCAGTAAAATCTTTAGTACATCTTCCTTTTCTCCCATGACGTCTCGCGACGGAGCTGATCCTGCTGAAAAAGCCAACTTCTTTGTCGATTACTTTGCATTAAATTCATGTCTCAATGGTTCTGGTAAAATTGTGCAGTCGCCCAAATCTACCCCATACGCTATGAAACCAATTCAGTTTCGTTACAAGCTCCTAGAATCAATTATCAATAAACTTGAATCACATAAGGCGGCTGGCCCTGGCGGTATTCCAACTATCGTCCTTAAAAAATGCTAACCCCAGCTAGTACCGGTATTGTCCAAACTCTTTCCGATCTCCATGTCATCTGGAGAGTTTCACTCATCGTCGAAGTTAGCACATGGCCAACCTATTCCTAAAAAGGGCGACAAAAACGATCCCTCAAACTATCGACCAATCACTTCCATTCTGTCGAAATTTGTGGAAAAAGCCATCAACCACCAACTACTTTCGTTCCTGGAGTCCAATAAACTCCTAAACGACCACCAGTATGGGTTCAGATAGAGTCGTTCAACGGGTGATCTTTCATATGTCACCCAACATTGGAATAACACATTAGAGGTCCGGTGAAACAGTCGTAGTAGGATTTTGACAAGGTTTGGCACAAGTGCCTACTAGGCAAACTCACTTCGTTCGGGTTATTCGATACGCTCATCAATTGGATATCCAGCTTTCTTGACAAAAGACGTATACGCGATGTCGTCGATGACTTATTTTCGAAAGAAACTACTATTAACGCGGGCGTACCCCAAAGATCAGTGATAGCTCCCACAATTTTCCTGCTATACATAAATGACCTCATTTCCTCAACAACTAACCCGATCCATTGCTTTTCAGACGACAGCACTCTACATTGTAGTTCTTCTTAGTTTTCCCACAACAATAAGTCTAGTCAGGACGTTAAGGTGAAAATGGCAGCCTCAATCAATAGTGACTTAGAACGTATCCTTGAATGGGGAAGGAATAATCTACTCATGTTCAACGCCGACAAAACCGAGTGTTGTGTCCACCACGAAAGATCTCAAGCTTTCAAACTCAATGTCTATGTTAGGGATGCCGCATCATCAAACCTTTCATGGGTTGACCACCTTTGTGAGCCAGCAAATCAGCTGCCCGTAAACTAGGCTTTCTACACAGATCTAAACAGTGTATATATATATATATATATATATATATATATATATATATATATATATATTATATATATATATATAATATATATATATATATATATATATATATATATATATATATATATATATATATAAATTAAAAATATTTTCGAAAATTCAAATTTTTACAGTAGAATTGACAGTATCTCAAAACTTTGTAAGTGATAGATATTTAAGAACTCCAAAGTTTCTTTTACAAATTTGTACCATCCCTCAAACTACCGACCAATTGCCATCTCTTCCATTTTGTCTAAAATCATGGAAAAAGCCATCAATCAGCAACTGCTTACGTTCCTTGAAACTAACAAACTCCTTAGTGACCACCAATATGGATTTAGGCAGTCGTTCAACAGGTGATCTTCTTTCATATGTAACCCAAGTTTGGAACAATACAGTAGAGCAGTTCGGCGAAACAGTTGTAGTCGCTTTAGATATCTCAAAGGCATTTGACCAAGTTTGGCATAAGTGTTTACTTGCCAAACTCACCTCGTTTGGGTTAAATGATACGCTCACCAACTGGGTTTCTAGTTTCCTTGATAAAAAAGGAATACGTGTCGTAGTTGATGGCTTTTTTTCAAAAGAAGTTAGCATTAACGCGGGCGTACCACAGGGATCCGTTATAGCGCCTACACTTTTTCTGCTGTACATACATGACCTTATTTCTTCAACAACTAACCCTATCCATTGCTTTGATGACGATAGAACTCTTCACTGTAGTTCATCTCAGCCTACTCCTAGTGATAATCCACCTTCTATGTCAAACCAAGAAATTAAAGCTGAAATGGCAAATTCAATCAACAAAGACATTCAACGTATTCTCGAATGGGGAAGCAATAATCTAGTTAATTTAATGCTAACAAAACTCAGTGTTGTCTTGTGTCCGCCAAAAAAGATCGATCATGTCCTGTTGTAAGTATGAATGGCTTAGTTCTTAAGTTTTCAGACTATTACTCTGTTGGGTATGACTGTATCTTCAAATCTCTCATTGGTTGACCATCTTCTGTCAGCTACCAAAACAGCTGCTCGTAAAATAGGCTTTTTGTACAGATCTAAGCAGTACTTTACCTCTCGACAACTCCTTCCGCTGTATAAGGCCCAAATTCGGCCTCTGGAATATAATTCTCAACTCTGGGTAAGTGCTCCCCAATACGCTCTCGATATCGTTGATCGTATTCAAAAGAGAGCGATTAGGCTTATAAATGACCCGTCCTTAACTTTTCACATACAGTCCCTTGAGCATAGAAAGATGGTTTCAGTTCTTTCTTTGTATTATCGTTATTACAACGGCTATTGTGCTGCTGAATTATATTCTTTGATACCATCTCGGGCTATCTTTGCGAGAAACACTCGGTTCGTTCATTCACATCATCAGTATGCAGTACAAATCTCCACTTGTACCAAACGGGCGCAATCCACATTTTTCTACACGGCTTCTAAACTTTGGAATGATCTCCCTAGTTCCTGTTTTCCTCTCACTTATGATACGAGAAAATTTAAGGTAGCTGTTCATAGGCATCTATTGGCAATTCATTATACCTCTATCTATCCTCCTAAGTGTTCCTGAGTGCTTTAGCACGATAGGCCAAATTTAGCCTGTTCAGGTCCACAATCACAAAAAAAAATTCTTTAGCATGGAACTACAATTCCATGATCATCTTTATACGTTTAAATTTACAAAAAGACGTAAAAAATGAACTCGTTGATCAGAACATGATCAAATTGAGTACTTCGGAAATTTCACGAAGGACTGATTTAAATTTGCCTAGAAGCAAGAATACATATATATATATATATATATATATATATATATATATATATATATATATACATATTAGTTGTCATTGTGGCACCAATTTGACATTATTCAACGTTTTCCAAGAAAGTAGGGTGGAAGCCACCTTGACATCTTTTAGTTTCGTTTATACCGGGTTAGTTCAAGCCTTTGGCTTATTTATATACATTTGTATGTAGGTAATTTAAAGATTGTCAAGGGGGCAGTTCTGTTACTAGTGGCATCCGACACTTGACAACATTGCGAAATTCTATTGATAGAGTTAACTGTGTGCGATAATAGCGTACACCGATTACAAACTTTTAGAGCCAGGATGTCAAACTTGTACTAAGTTCCATGTAGTTATATCAATATTCGAAATTAAATTATTCTTAATTATTATCTAAATTATTCACAGTTACTTAAGAAAAATTAATCTTGAGTAAATTTCCATCAAAATAGGATAGACACATGACGCACTTTGTAGTTTTCTTAAATAGCTATTAACTGAAATAAATGTATTCATACAATCGTTTTCTATTTGAGGTTGTTTATTTAGTTGCGAATTACATAAAACTTATAGAATCCAATACCTCATGTGACCTTTTTACATAACATAATTATTGTATTTTATTTATTATAATTTATTAATATAGAACTAAGTGTAATGTGGTTTTCATTGCAATGGAAACATTCAACTTAAACAATAAACAAAATAATAAATGAGGCAATCCTCGGACAGGACCATTAAGCAGGTGCTCCGGTAGGGAAGTGCAAGGGGGCGAGTATGAGTCCCCCTGCTATGAAAGAAAATGCTAATTATAATTTTCTGAGGAAGAATATTAGTTTTAACAATACTCTATCTTACTTGTAGTAAGTTGTTAAAATGACTGCCACCATAACGCTGAATTATTGAAGAAAAAAATTAATGTGTTAATGTTTTGACAATTAAATGTTCGAACACTGCTGTGTATTGTTCTTGTTTTTATTTCGGCCATGATTGTGATCAACTTTGTAGAAGAGACAGATTTTTAAGATCTAAGTAGGATATTTCGATATATTTAACTGAAAATCTAGAAGTTAACGTTGAGAGTATTTCGCTAACCCCTTTCACGTTTGATGTGATAGCATTCCAATTCCATATTCAACGTTACAAATCAATTGTTGATTTAGTACAGTTGCATGATGGCCAGGGAACTATTTTTCAAGCTTTGAGCGGTACGCCATGAATCACTGTCTTGTTGAATAATAAAATCCCCATGGGAACATAAACTTTCTAACATTGACATCAAGTCTTGTTTCCAACAAGTTCTAATAAATTTGAACATTACCTATTTATGTTTATTATGGATATCAACGTTTGTAAATGATTTTTTTAAATCATTTGTATAAGTACATAAACAAAAAAATGATATACAGGGTGTAAATGGTAATTGGGAACTAAGAAAAATAATACTGGAAATTTTACAAAGGATCAACTATACCTTTTGTCATAACAATTGGTCAATGTCAAAATTACATTAAAGGCAACTTTGATAAACTTTGTCAGTAAATGGTCACCCAAAGAGTTGATTTGTGTAGCAATTTAAAACGTTAAAGATTCCCTAGTTCCGCATTACCATTTACACCACCCTGTATAAGTCTTACATACGGTTTTGTCGTTTATGTATTTAATTTGACATCTATTAATCTTAACCTATAAATTCTGTTTGGTTAAGTTTTTATGGGTTTACTAAAGCGATTACAAAAAATAACATTGAATACGCTTGCGCTGTATCACTTTTCAGGTCCTCGACCTCTTTTACAGCCCTTCGCTTACGCGTTGGGCTCTAAACACAGTCTCAGACCTGTAAAGTAATATGAGACCGCACTTGTATCGAAAAGAGTTATTTCAATATGTACCCATAACCATTCTTTCTCCAGAAAATTTTACAGTGAATTTTTACGGTAGTTTTTGTGAAGTGTTGAGAACTTACCATCCATTTTAAAAATACCATTGCACAGGTTAAACCTAGAATCTAGATTTACCATTAAATATGCGTTTATGTAAGTAAATGTTACTTTAATTTATGTGCTTTCGTATCCAGTATATCTTTTCTTTTGTACAGTCCGAGCTTTTTCCTTATTAAAAGTTTGTTAACAGCAGCTTTTCCATAAATTAAGTATTCTGAATAGTTTTCTTAATGTTTAAATGGTAATTATAAAACCATCTCTTACAAATTTCAAGTTCTGGGCCTATGTATTTATTTCCTGAATCATAATTATGGGAAATTTTTTAAAAGCAAAGTGGCCCATTTTCAGAGTTTGTACACTTCAGCTAGACAACATTAATTTTTAACAATCATCATTTTCTGATGACCAATGATTAATCCAACAAAAATAATACACTAAGCTTCCCCAACCTGAAGTGCGGCTTAATTCAGATTTTGAGATATTTTAAGTATTGAATTGTCCGTAGTTGCTAGCGATCAAAAGTATTGGAATTATTCAAGATATTGGTGTCCTTCTGGTCCACCGTCGTTTTCATTTTTAAAAACTCTAATAGAGTCTACTAATGACCAAACTAAAAAAAAACAACATTGAACAAAAATTTTCTTACCAACGCAACGTCACAAAATTATGTTTAATACCAAGGGTGTCCGAACTATTAGTTGTCAACAAAAATTCTTACTTATACAAAGCAATAATTTTTATAAATCATCAGAGTCAAAATTATCATATATAATACCACTAGTGCGTTCAAAATTATCGATAATCCGGGAAAAAGCGGTGTTGCCTGGAAACTGTATGAGTTGGTTTTCTCTGTTGGTTAAAAGTTAAAAAAATAAAAAAGAATCCAGTTACACAGATATTAATTAAAAAGAAACTAGTTTATGAACTATTTGTTGTTAGGATTCGTACATATTGAATTCCCTGAAAGTAGGTAATCTTACCGGCGCCCATATCATATTAATGACACAACGCGTACGGCTTCGCGCACCGAGCTGGTAGCGTAGTGGTGACACGACCTGCTCAGCATTCGGGAGGTAATGGGTTCGAATCCCGTTACCCTCTACCTTGTATGAGGTTTTTTCAGGGGGTTTTCCCCATACACATGTAGCGACATGGTCACTACGTATATGCACACATGTGCGGCTACTTAGGCGAATGCTGGGGTAGTATTTTCCCCTCAGAACCCTAACTGTGTTCCTTCCGATCCTATCCTGACCACACCCATCCTTAATCCCACCATGCATATACACGTAATGTATTTATATATGCTGGAAATCCATGATTGTGGCTGAAGGAGTTCGGAAAACTGGAGCAGCCTGCCCTCCCCCTTGGAGAGGGAATAAAATACGTCACCTTTTCCTACGGCTTCGCGCCGAACACTGCAGAAGAAGCATTGCGCAATCTTATTCAGCAAAGATAACCTCAGTTTTAGGAGAGCAAAGTCTATCATCAGTTTTTATTTTAATAAAACTGAAATGAATGTGGGTGCATGAAGTAAACGAATTTTAGGTTTACTAGGTATTAAAGGTAAGTACTTTTTATTACTTAAATATTTTATTTTGAATTAAGAACTTCTAAATACGCACTTAACGAAAGAAGCAGGAATCAGGTTAAGTAGTAAGAAGTCGTAAAGTTAGAATTTATTCCAACTTATTTTACTGGCGAAGATACAAGTCTCAAGAGGAAACAAGGTTCTGGTCGGCCCAACTCGTTAAGTAACGCTGAACTTCGAGATGCTGAAACAAATCCATCGACAACTACCCGTAAGGTAGAAGAACTTGGGTATTCCAAAGAAACCGTAAGGCGCCATTTGCATCAACTTGGAAAAGCCAATAGACGCTGTAGAGAAGTTCCTCACGACTTACCGTCAGCAATGGCAGAAAGGCGAGTTCGGGTTTGTGATCAACTGCTTTCCAAACCTTGGGATGAACGTTTCTTTAAACGGATCGTTATTTGCGATGAAAAGTGGATTTACTTCAATAACCTTAGCACAGAAAATCAGAGGATTACTGTTGGGCAACCTGCATTGCCGGTTCCCAAACGAGAAAGGTTTCAAAGGAATGTTATCCTTTGTGTATGGTGGAATTTTGAAGGGATTATTCACTTTGAGTTGATTCCTGATGGGCAGACGGTTGATGCTAACCTTTACCGTCAACAGTTGGATAGGATGCATGATGCTCTAAGTCGGCGTTACCCTGTATTGGTGAACAGAGGACAGGCAATTCTGTAACAACACAACGCCAGACCTCATACTGCAACTGCAGCTCAACAAAAAATTAGGGAATTCAATTTAGAGCTTCTTTCTCATACAGCTTATAGCCCGGACCTTACGCCTTCCGATTATCGTTTATTCCGATCGATGGCGCACTTTCTTCGTGGACGGCATTTTATAAGTGTTGCGGAAATTGAAGCTGCTTGCCGAGAATTCTTTAATTCCAAAGATGCTACATGGTACCATCGGGGCATTGAAGACCTTGCAGAAAGATGGCGAAAGTTATTACTTTACAATGGTTTATACTTTAGAGAATAAAAATTTTCATTTGTTATTTTATCATTAAATAAAGTTTTTCATAAAAAAACGTCATTTTTTATAGGGCATCCTAAAGTCGTACGTATTGCAAGAAGTGTTTGTTAATTTTAGGTGGAAATAATGCGAACAGGAAAATAAATCTGACAGTGATAAAGATCCCTATGCAACTGATAGCTGCACGGATTATATTGCGTCAACTGATTGTGGATCATCTCCGGATGAATTTGATAATGTGGTAAATATAATTTGCAGTTTTTCACGTGTTTTATACGTTAGTTTTCAGTGACTAAAATCAAATTTGATTCACTAGTGACTAAATTTTATATTTATATTCTACACTAGTAAAAATGAAAATATGATCGAAAATTTGTTTTTCATCAACAACGTATTCATGACAACCGGTCGACCTATCA
>JARFJB010002488.1:535000-677500 GCA_036346205.1 Vesta saturnalis | reverse complement strand
AGAACGCCTTAGTGCAATACAGTCTGCTCTCCCACTGCTTAAATTCAAAGTTGGCGGTTCATTGTGGCTTCAATATGCCAGTGCGCAATCAGAGCTCTCTCCACCGTATAACGCGAGATCTGTATATATATATATATATATATATATATATATATATATATATATATATATATATATATATATACCGGTGGCACCACATTCGCCTCGGTTTTTCTACGAGAAATGAAAAGGGTTGGGAAATCATTTTTAGTGCAGTCATATGTGGGTTCTTGAGGAGCATATTCCAAAATTATTTTTGAATATACAGGGTAGCACAAAAATAAAGTACATATCAAAGTTATATTTTTTCTTATGGAACACCCTATAATTTTTTATATTTTTAGATACTATAGACCAAATAAAGGTAAGTTTCTCTTACACTTCCCATACCTAAAACTGATCGTTTCTGAGAAATTTTGAGAAATATAAAAATACATATTGTAATTTAAAAATTGCTTACACCCTGTAACATAGAACGAGCTGCTCAAAATTAAATCTACTGATTAGCTGAAAGGTTAAGGTATATATAAAAGTTTTATTTCAAAATTGTACAGAGTGGTGAAAAAAGTTGCTCCAAAGTTTAGGCACACATTTCATTGAATAACTTCTTAAAGTTAAATGGAACACCCCGTATTTAGTGGCTTATTTCGACGCAGAATTAGATTCCCTTTAAAACTATATTAGGGTTCCCTATGCCTATTTCTTATGCTTTTTACGCAAACGGCGTTTTTATATTTTACTTTTTATCTACTATACCTATCCTACTATTTTTTTAATAATAGTAGGCTTTGGCCAAGATGGCGTTAATTATTTCGAAAAAAATGATTTGACAGTGACGCTACTTGTTAGTCAAACCATTATCGTTGTTTAAAGTAGTTTAAAATCGTTTTTCGAGATTGCTAGATTTCATTAGTTAAAATGAGAACTTACCCTCAGGAAGAACGAATTGATATGATCTTGGTAATCGGTCAGTGTGAAGAAAACTGTTTATTAGCGTCAAGAGTATATGCCCAAAAGTTTCCTAACAGGCATCATCCTAATAAGCGTTCATTGGAAAAGTTGTTGCAGCTTTTCCGAAGAACAGGCAGTGTGTCTTATACTAAGCCCGAACGACAAAAATCGGTTACCGGAAATGAGGAAAATGAATGAATGAATGTGATGTGATGAATGTGATGGAATCTCTGGTAGAAGACCCTCAAACAAGTCACCGAAAAATACATGAAGCAACTGGAATAAGCAGACAGAGCATTCAAAGAATAATTAAAAAACACAAATTTTACCCGTAGCACATACAACTACATCAACAACTTTCTGAAGAAGATTATGATCGACGACTGAATTTTTGTTTATGGGTTCTAGAAAAGTTTGGTGATGATGAAAATTTTTTTGAATCCGTGCTTTTTCCGATGAGTCGAGTTTTCATAACAACGGATTAGTTAATAGACAACTTTCACTACTACAGTGACGAAAATCCTAATATTTTTAGAACCCTTGATCACCAGCACAGATGGTGTGTTAACGTGTGGGGTGGAGTAATCGGAATGCAAATGGTAGGTCCATACTTTTTTGATGGCCACTTAAACGGAGCCATGTTTCTTAGATTTATTAGGAACAATTTGCCTATACTATTGGAAAATATTCCGCTTAATATTCGTCAACGAATGTGGATGCAGCTAGATGGTGCTCCTGCACACTTTGATAGACGTGTTAGGAATGAATTAGATGGGCAATATTACAATAGATGGATAGGACGAGTAGGTCCACAGGACTGGCCAGCCAGGTCTCCGGACCTAACAAGTCTCGACTATTTTGTATGGGGATATATTAAAAATATTGTTTACAATACACCGCCAACGACACCTAACGATATGAAAGTACGAATAAGAGTAGCATTTCGTTCCATAACGCCAAATATGTTATCCAGGGTTCAGCAATCATTTCGAAAAAGAGTTCGCTTATGTATTGAGAATAATGGACACAACTTTGAACATTTATTAAAATAATAATTCTTTTACTATTTAAGTTTGTTAACCGTCCAATAAAATGCTTTTAAAAAATGATTTTTAGATTTTCATTACAATACATTTACGATAAAGAAATTATTCATAACTAAAATATAAAAACGCGGTTTGCGTAAAAAGCATAAGAGATAGGTATAGGGAGCCCTAATATAGTTTTAAAGGGAATATAATTCTGCGTCGAAATAAGCCACTAAATACGGGGTGTTCCATTTAACTTTAAGAAGTTATTCAATAAAATGTGTGCCTAAACTTTGGAGCAATTTTTTTCACCACTCTGTATAATTTTGAAATAAAACTTTTATATGGTAGTATACCTTAACCTTTCAGCTAACCAGTAGATTTAATTATGAGCAGCTCGTTCTATGTTACAGAGTGTAAGTAATTTTTAAATTACAATATGTATTTTTATATTTCTCAAAATTTCTCAGAAACGATCAGTTTTAGGTATAGGAGGTGTAACAGAAACTTTGAAATGTACTTTATTTTTGTGCCACCCTGTATATTCAAAAATAATTTTGGAATATGCTCCTCAAGAACCCACATATGACTGCGCTAAAAACACATTAACACACCATCTGTGCTGGTTTTGCTAAGGTTTTGCACATGTTGAACTTCTGTTCGTTTACTGCAAATGATTTATATATATATATATATATATATATATATATATATATATATATATATATATATATATATCATAAAATAATTGAAATGATTTAACATATATAGTTAAAAGTAAAATTAGATTAACTGTATATATTTCTGTTTTCAATATCATAGCAATTACACTTTGTAAGTAATAATGGAAAATTATTAATCCTTTATTGGATTACCATTTTCTTAGATCTTTAGTAACTTTAGTTTTTAACTGTGAATGCTTTTACCACGTTCAAATCATTGTTTTCGTAACTTTACTCTGATATGATACAATTAAGTTATGAGAAATTTTTTTATTGTGACTTTTTTTATTGTAGGCCGTTATCCTCACATGTTCTATTGGAATATCGTCATTATGACGGTTTAATAATATCCCAATTTCTCAATTCAGCCTTCTTTGCTCCATTTCTGGACATTACGTTTCGCCACTTGCTTCTGTTCCTAGCTTCAGCGTTCCAGTTGAGTCCCGCTGTTCATTTAAGATCGTCCGTCCAGCGCATCCGTGGACGTCCTTTGGATCTTTTTCCGAGATAAAGGCACCACTTTAATATGTTGTTAGTCCATCTTTCTTCTTTGTATCTAGCAACATCGCCGGCATAATTCCATTTCAACTCGGCTATCACCTCAGCAACATCTTTAACTTTAGTTATGAACGAATCCAAGTATTTATTTTGCGATTCCTCAGAGATATGCCTAACATCTGCCTCTACATGGCCCTTTGCGTGGTTTAATAATATATAATCTATTATAGATCTAGCTGTTTATCGTTACTAAAATAGAATTACATTCAAGAGTAGGCATTGACACACATGTATGTAATTGTTAGAGCAGATTGATTTGCGTTTTCATATTTTATAAATTTGTTTGGTACTTGAATTTTTTACTGATTACAATAACTGTAACTATTATCGGAATGTATAGTTCCATAGTGAAGATAAATATTTGTAATTATGAGTTTAAATCATGCAAGTTTATTTTATATAGCATACTTAATTATACAGGGTGACTGATAACTTATGCAGTTAACTGAAAGTGCTAATAGAGGACCCTAAACTGAACAATTTTTATTAGTAAACTAACAGGCGAAACCCAATAATAACTAAACTACAGTATTTTAAAAATGATTGCCCACTTGTGCAAACCACTGGTACTAGTTCACAATTTTAATTAAAAGATAGGGTCTTTGGCACCCAAACAAGGGCTTGATGGTGGTAGATCATATCGCCATGGTGTACGTGTAGAAGAAGACATTTTGGATATGATAGATGACACACCTTCATTAAGTACTTAGCTTTATTAAATTTGTTTCATGGTTGTGATATTTTTATTGTTAGCCTTCTCCCGTAGAGGGTTCTTAAATGTAATTTTCAAGACGGTTTTTAAAATTTAATCGACACATAAGGAATTAGATGTTATAATTTTATTTTAATTTATCCGCTTATACGACACCCTCATCCCCTAGATGCACTGTTCGAAAACAGCTTAAATGATGTGTTTTCAGTATAGAGATATTATTCTAAAGGTAAATAAATAGACACCTAAAAGTTTACATGTTACAAATTTTTTTTTGTAATTTATGCCTTATACGAACCCTCATCCCCTAGATGGACTATTTGAATACGCCTTAAACAATGTGTTTCATCAATTGTATACATATTATTCTAAAGTTTAATTAATCAACACCTATGGGCTTAGAGGTAACAAATTTATTTCTAATTAATTTCCTTATGACACCCTCATCGTTTGGATGGACCATTGGAAACGGCTTAAACGATGTTTTTATAGAAATACTTTGAAGTCAAATTAATCAAAATCAAAATGTTTAGAAGTTATGAATTTTTTTCTAATTTATCCCCTTATACAAGATTTTTCAATTATAGAAATATTATTCTTAAATTAATCAACTCCTAAGGATTTAGGAGTTATGACTTTTTCTCGTTTTTTCAATTCATCCCCTTACGCAACACCCTCATCTAGTTATGGTATTTGAAAACAACTTGAACAATGTGTTTCGATTGTATAAATATTTTACATTTTGGATATGATAGATGACACACCTTCATTAAGTACTTAGCTTTATTAAATTTGTTTCATGGTTGTGATATTTTTATTGTTAGCCTTCGCCCGTAGAGGGTTCTTAAATGTAATTTTCAAGACGGTTTTTTAACATTTAATCGACACATAAGGAATTAGATGTTATAATTTTATTTTAATTTATCCGCTTATACGACACCCTCATCCCCTAGATGCACTGTTCGAAAACAGCTTAAATGATGTGTTTTCAGTATAGAGATATTATTCTAAAGGTAAATAAATAGACACCTAAAAGTTTACATGTTACAAATTTTTTTTTGTAATTTATGCCTTATACGAACCCTCATCCCTAGATGGACTATTTGAATACGCCTTAAACAATGTGTTTCATCAATTGTATACATATTATTCTAAAGTTTAATTAATCAACACCTATGGGCTTAGAGGTAACAAATTTATTTCTAATTAATTTCCTTATGACACCCTCATCGTTTGGATGGACCATTGGAAACGGCTTAAACGATGTTTTTATAGAAATACTTTGAAGTCAAATTAATCAAAATCAAAATGTTTAGAAGTTATGAATTTTTTTCTAATTTATCCCCTTATACAAGATTTTTCAATTATAGAAATATTATTCTTAAATTAATCAACTCCTAAGGATTTAGGAGTTATGACTTTTTCTCGTTTTTTCAATTCATCCCCTTACGCAACACCCTCATCTAGTTATGGTATTTGAAAACAACTTGAACAATGTGTTTCGATTGTATAAATATTTTACCTAAGTTAAATTAGTCTGCATCCAAGTTTTTAGAAATTACGAATTGGTTTCTAATTCATCCCCTTGGTCCCCTAGATAGATAGTTCGAAAACGGCTTAAACCATCTGTTTTAATTATAGAAATGCTATTCTAAAGTTAAATCTCATTTTTTCCATTCATCCCCTTATGCACACCCTCATCTGATTAGGGTGTTTGAAAACGCCTTAAAGAATGTGTTTCAATTGTATAAATATTTTTCTTAAGTTAAATTAATCTACATCCAAGGTTTTAGAAGTTACGAACTGGTTTCTAATTCATCCCCTTGTGTCACACCCCCATCCCCTAGATAGACAGTTCGAAAACGGCTTAAACGATCTGTTTTAATTACAAAAATGCTACTTTAAAGTTAATTTAATTGATACCTAAGGGTCTAGAAGTTATGACTTTTTTTCTTTCATCCTCTTTTATGCACATCCTCACTCTAGATAAAGTGGATGCAGATCAATGATTAAATGTGCTTTCTTCTTCTTCAGCCCGTCTCGGCCCACTGCTGGACCTCTTCTGCTTCTCTCTATGTGCTTCTGTCTTGTGCGATTTGAAACAATTGGTTTCCTATGTATTTCTTTATATCTTCTAGCCAGCGTCTTTGTGGTCTGCCTACACTTCTTATAGTCTCTCTGGGTCACCAGTGTATTAGTTTTGGTAGTCACCTCTCTTGAACTTGTTTGCCGATATGCCCTACCCATTTCCACTTCAGCTGCGCTGCTCTTTCCGTAATATCCGTTATCTTAGTTCTTTTTCGGATATCTTCGTTCCGTATTCTATCTTTCAGACTTATACAAAACATTCTCCGCTTCATGGCTCTTTGTGATACTCCGAGCCTTTCTGCACTTCTCTTCGTTAAGTCATTGTCTCTACACCGTACGTAGCATCGGGTAGCACACATGATTCATATATCTTTTTCTTTATGCATATGGGTATATCTGTGCTTTTAAAATGTGATTTAACTTGCCAAAAGCAGCGCATGTTAACCCAATTCTTCTCGTGGTTTCCGTTGTCTGGTTTTCTTTTCCAAGTCTTAGGGCATATCCAAGATAACGTAATGATCTACATTTTGTATTATTTCTCCATTTATTTCTATGTTGGTGTTAGTGGGGCTCATTATTTGGGTCTTATCAGTAATCATTTTTAGACCAATGGCATTGGAAGCATGCTGTATCTCGGTAATAATTGTTTCTGACTCTTCGATATTATTGCTAAACAACACAATATCGTCCGCATAGCGTAGGTGGCTCAGATAGCAGCCGTCTATTTCAATACCTTTATTTCCCCACCTCAGATTTTTAAAAACATCCTCAAGAGCCAAATTAAAAAGTTTCCGCGATAATGTATCACCTTGTCGTATTCCTCGACCTATTGGTATTTTGTCAGTGTTGAGGTCGTCGTCGATTTGAATTTGGATTGTTGCTTTTTCATAGATGTTTTTGATGAGGGCTGAATATTTTGAGTCAATTCTGTAGTTATTCATTGCTTTTAGGAGTGCCCACGTTTCGACCGTATCGAAGGCCTTTTTGTAGTCAACAAAGGCCAGATGGACGTTGATATTGTAATTATCAGTCTTCTCTAGGAGTAGTTTTACGGTTTAGAGGTGATATAAAGTGCTGTACCCTTTTAGGAAACCAGCTTGTTCAGCTGGTTGGTACGCATCTAATTTAGCTGTTAACCGGTTGCATATTATTTTTGTTAATAATTTGTAGACATGGGACAATAAACTTATTGGGCGGTAATTATTCATATTTGTGTTGCCGCCTTTTTTGAATAATAATATAACCTCGGGTATTCTTTCAGGTATTCTTCCAAGCACTTATTATATGAAATTTTCAGCGAGATTATTATGATTCTCCTCCTGTCTTCAACATTTCTGTCGTTATTTTATCCTCTCCAGGGCATTTTCCATTTTTCAATTGTCTTAGAGCGCACGTATTTCCTCTTTTGTGATTTATAGCATTGCTTCGGAGTCCACATTTGTAACGATTGTAACCATTGCTTTATTATCTCTTTGTTGTTCTTGTGGTGAGATTTGTACAAATTTACGTAAAACTCTGTTATTGTTTTGTTGAATCAGTTTTGTATTGAACCACCTGATATCTTTTTGAATTTCTTTCTTCACTCGGTTATTAAATTGTTTGCATCTATCTGAGTCTTTGTCCATGTTATGTCTGTCCTTAATTAGACTTTTGCATTGAAACATAAACTTTTTACTGCTATATGTGTATCATTTTTAATTTTGCCGAATAGCTTATAGATGTCAATTTCCGTTTCCCTAAATTTATTAGTGGGTTCTAGTCTTTTCGTCAATTCTTGTTGATATTTCTCTTTTCTTTGTGTAAGTATTTCGGTCGTTGGGAGTTTAGATCTTTGAAGAAGTTTCTTTCTTTCAATTTTATAGTTAAGTTCAAATGTTGCTCTCGCCAGTTTATGGTCACTTCCAGTGCTAAATCTGTTTAAAACAGATACATTCTTGCATATATTTTTATTATTACTTATAACATAGCCTATTTCATTTTTTTAAATGTGTATTTTAATATAATTAAACTATTTGGTGTTTTTTTTCTCTTCATAGATTCTAGTTTTATCCATATTTGTATATACTTACGGATTTTCTTACCTATTTGACCAGAATAAACAAATGCACGCATCCTTGCAGTAGTCAGTAATTTTATGACAACTCTACTGATTATTGTACCAAATCTAATCTTGACATATTGCTAAACTTAACTGCTCACATCGTGTTGTTACATAAGTTTCCATATACACAAAAAATGGAACCGAATAATGGAGAAAAACAAATTTCTCCTAATTTGAGAAAACTAAGAAATTCGTAAACTGAAAAGCACTGGTTAAGACTGTAAACTCACTAATTCTAATTGATGTTTGAGATCATAATACAACACTTATCAGTGCACATCACTAATTCTACAATAATGTAATCTACCACTTTTTTCTAAGTTTTTGTCTCACTATCATAACAAAAACTTACCATTTGCATGATCAGGAAAACTCATTCGAGATTCTCCGCTAGCTATTTATTTATTGCAACATTGAATATTAATACAAAATGTTTCTAAAAGCCTACATTCTACCTATAACTTACCTGTTGTTAGTACTGTTGATGCTTGTGCTAAATCTTGATATACATGATAATTTGGAACCAAGTATGTAACTGTTACTTCATCTGAACCACAACGAATCTCTGCTTCTTGACATAACAGTGCAAAACAGCTCATCGCTGTTAAAACTGCGTCCATATCAATACTCCACAGATACATAAAAAAAACAACCTATAACTTAAATGTGTACATCTTAGCTCTGTTTGAATAACGATCCTTACTTCCAGCTTAATGTGAGCTTGTTTACATATAGCTATTTGACTACCTAAATTAGCGTATTCCTTATGTTTCGACAAAAATGCATTACGACATACTAAAATCTCTCTCAACCATTTTAAAATGTCAGTGTAATTAACTATTTGATGTTGAATTAATTTTTGAGATATAGAAAATAAAACTTGAGAACTAGACATAGAAACATTAATTTAAAATCAATTTAACAATATTATTACCTAACATCCCAAAATGTGTTAATAGGAGCTTCAGGATTCCAAACTTCAATTTTTTCAGGGTGATGAAGAACCAACAATGCCTCCATAGCTTCTTGAGCTACATCTGGCATATTAGGTTGATGGACTAAAGATACCAAACCATTAATTAATTCTAACGTAGAACTTTGAATTTCATGGCCAGCCTTTCCTTGATTCTAGTCAACATTTAAAGTGTAATTAATATTCCACAAACAAATTAAAAATACTTACATTTAGCATAAGCATTGGATCAGCATGTATAAGCCGGACCATATATAATAATAAATTCCGATTCCCAGGGACTTCCTCCGCGCGATCTTTAAATTTAGCCTGAGAATCTTTTCCTTTTAATGTTAACGATTGGATCATTCTTAAAGGTGTATGCGCAATACATCCCTGAGCAACTTTATTTAGCGTGTCCGTAAACATAGACCTTAATTCTGATGATTTACTGTAGACTAAGTCAATTTGCGGCCACCACTGTAAACGTGGTTGTGTTATAATCCTAAAAAATGATATTATTTAGATACAGTAACCAAAAATTTCCATAATTTATTAAATTGATTATAGCGTATTCTGACCAAAAATCATTTAGAACTTAGAATTGGATTGCACAAATTTTAGAATGATAAAGTATTGTTGTCCATACATCCCACCTAGTTAATTTTGCCTGTGACCCCCATAAGCAGCCCTGTAAACTTTTTATACAAAACAATATAACTTTAAGAAAAAAAATGAATCATTCATATTCCTTCACATAAGAAAAATTGGAACAACAAACCTAATTACTTTGACACTGTGGTACTAAATTTTTAAAAATTGAATCAGGCTATTATAAAACGGAGTTTAAAATTAAAACAAAAATAAATTTCCAATAGTAACAAAATAAAATTTAAAGCTATCTTTTTCAATACACAGCGGCATAGAATTATAAGTGATAAACTTTCTCAAAAAATTATAAATAAAATGTAGTTAAAGTTGTTTTATAATTGAATTAAGAATAAAATGCCCACCCCTCCTTAGCCACGCCCATAATTTTTACTTACAAGTTGTATTTTTTTTCGTGTTAAGTACAGGAATCTCGGGTATTACCAGAGATAGAGGTTTGGTTAAATGGACAAAAATAGTCTTCGATTTAATCATAATTAAGATCACAAATCAAAATTTACATTTACTTAACCGTTATTGAAATACGAGGCAAAATAACAAAATGGCCGATTTTAATTTTTGGCTCTAGAAGCGTTATTTACAAAATATTTAAAATTCTGAAAATACATTATTAAGGCAACTTTTTAAGTACTTTTAGGTGACGTTTACAAAAAAAAATTACAGTCATTAGTTTGCTTGTAATCTACACTAACTTTTGTTTTTCTTATGGGAACTATTTTGTATTCTTACACTATTGTAAAGAGCAAAAAATCTTGGTTTCAAAAATGTATGAATGTGTAATTAAAAATTTATAAATAACTTCAAAAATAAATATTTTAATTATTATTAAGAATGCGTAGACATATCGAGTAGGCCGTGTAAACAAGTGAAAATCGCTTCAACAATTGCATAATTGTCATTCAGGTGAAAATTTGATTTCTTCTCGTTCAATTGAGATCAAATAAAATGGAAGATCGTTTTGACAATAATGATAAAGTTGATATGCTAGAAGTGTATTTTAAGTGCAACAGAAATGTACATAGAGCAAGAGATTTATATTCGGAAATATATCCTGAAAGAAGGCGACTATCTCTCATGATGTTAAGGGGCTTGGAAAGTAATTTGAGAAATTACGAGTCATTTTCAAGAATTAAAAAAGTACATCCTCATCATCGTCGTCAATAAGTTATCAATGCTATTGAAGAGAATCAATCGTTATCGACAAGAGAAATAGGAGAAATGCCAAACCTATCTCATTCAAGAGTTTGGAAAATACTTCGTAAAAATAAATATCGTTCTTATAAAATAAATTTAGTGCATAGTTTACATAAAAGAAACGCTGAAAGAAGAATGGAAACTAGTCAATTGCTTATCCACGACTACGAAAATAATCCTACGATTTTAAAACAAATATTATGTAGTGATGAATCGAATTTCACAAATAAGGGTATTTTTAATAGAAATATTTGTCGATATTGGTCAATACAAAATCATAGACGATTTAAGTAGATGAGACTTCAAGTTCGATTTAGTTTGAATGTTTGGTGCGTAATATTCAATAGTAGGACCTTTTATATGTGAAGGTCATTTAAATTCCACAAGATATTTGCACTTTTACAATATGAGTTGGAAAATTTTCTCAACGATATTCCACTAAATTAACTTAATTCAATTTATTTTCAACAAGATGGGGCCCCTGCGCACAATGCCGCAATACTTCAAAATTATTTAAATCCAACATTTCCCGACAGATGGATAGGAACAAATGGACCTATATTTTGGCCGACTAGGTGTCCGGATCTAACTCCATTAGATTTTTACTTTTGGGGTTACGATAAAGATAGTGTTTATTCGGAAAATATTAACAGCGTTGAGCAGTTAAGAGAAAGAAGTATCATTGCTTGCAGAAAGGTCCCAAGAGCTCATCTTCGACGTTCTTCAGAACATGTTCTCAAAAGGTGCTTGAGGTCGTCAATTTAAACATTATAGTGAATTGTGATGTGCAAATAGTTTTAATTAATAGTTGAAAATTCGTTGTAATTAGTAATAGTTGTTAAATCTAAATTTATTTATTAATAGTTTTTAGTTCATAAATCCTTTTCTTTAGTTTAAACTAATAACGTCATAAATTTGGTAAATTTAAATTCAATCTTTAGAATTTAAACTTGTTCTTTTTGTTGCTCTTGTAACACACCTCCAACTACCGACTTTATTTTAAATACTGGACGCTCATTTGTTTCACACGGTTAACTCGATAAGTCAACTAATTATTCTTAATAATAATTAAAATATTTATTTTTAAAGTTATTTATAAATTTTTAAATACACATGCATACATTTTTGAAACCAAAATTTTTAGCTCTTTACAATGGTGTAAAAATACAAAAAAAAAACAAAAGATAGTGCAAACTAATGATTGTAAATTTTTTTGTAAACGTCACCTAAAAGTACTCAAAAAGCTGCCTTAATAATGTACTTTCAGAATTTTAAATATTTTATAAATAATGCTTCTAGAGCAAAAAATTAAAATCGGCCATTTTGTTATTTTGTCGCGTATTTCAATAACGGCAAAGTAAATGTAAATTTTGGTTTGTGATCTTAATTATGATTAAATCGAAGCTCATTTTTGTCCATTTACCCGAATCTCCATTTCTGCTAATAACCGAGATCCCCGTGCTTAACACGAAAAAAAAAATACATTCTGTATATTTATGCATGATCAATAGAAATAGTTTTACATTGTTCTTAGAAAACAACCAAAAGTGTAAGTTTTTGTAATTTTTATGAATACATTTAATTAAAGAAGAATGGCAAAACCAGAGCGGCTTCATGGGTCCACAAGAGATCAAGGTCTCATTTTATGAAAAATTAAATGAAGCCAGGTATATAAATATTTTATTGGTAGTTTATATGAAAAGTTTTACAATTTAGTTTTTTTTAAATTTTAATAAATTTACGGTGTTTATAATTAACAAGCTTAAGTAGTAAAAAACTTTTTTTACAGGTGAAGTTCTTAAGGAATAGCGGCGTTAACAATTAGTCATTTGGATTTAGAGCCTCCCTCAACTTCCGGGTAGTGCGGAGAGAAAGTACTTTTAAATTATTTATTTGACGTTTTCTATTTTATTGTTTGTAGGTAGAAAATGCACAGGTGGCATAAGAGTGAATTCTAGTAGAATAGTAAATTTCTTACAAAGTTCATTTCCACGGACCTGCAAAGCCATGTGTACAGATGGTCATTTCACTACAAATATTTTCCACGCGAAACAGAAACAGCATCTGCTACGACGAAACAAACACAGGTCTTGTGTCAAAAGAAAAAGAGATGTTACCAGTGGTAACGATATTCATTATGGGCCCCAAGCAGCAATGGCAGATATATTCATACCAGACATGATTGAAAAAAAAAAACAATTTTTTTTTGAAAAATTAAGAGTGTACACCATAGTAAAAATAAATATTATTCAAGCATCTACCAAAGGACAGCACGATAACCTGAAGTGGAGAGAACTACGACTAGAATACTTAACTGGTTCAAACTTTGGCAGAGTGATAAGAAAGAAAGATTAAACGAATTGCCACTATATGCTTAAAAGCCTCCTTTACTATAAAAAGGACTTACTGGCACCTTCGATTTTGTATGGAAAGATAGATGAAAAAATGCCATTGTAAAATACAATAAAATATGTGACATTATCGTGGAATAGTGTGGTTTATCTATTAATTCAAAATATCCATTTTTAGGTGCATCACCTGATGGCTTGGTAAAAGATGATGAATTAGTAGATGTAAAGTGCTTCCCGTCGGTTACAGGAAAGTTTGTGGATTTTACAAGAAATAGTTGCTTCAAGATCGTTGATAATACTATTAAGTTAGTTATCATATAACTTTATAAAGCAAAAAATATTATCGTTGTAACATTTTTAGGATTAAAAAACTCATCCATACTATTACCAAGTCCAGGGACAATTAAACTTTACTGAAAGGGAATTATGCAGAAAATGATTTTAGCGTAGAAAGGATTTATAAAGATAGGGATCTAAGGAAAAATACTATGCCACCAAAATTAACTGATGTTTATTTAGAATGCATTTTACCAGAGATTCTTGATCCTAGGATTCCATGGGAATGAAGATTAGAGATCCTATAGTATAATTAGATATTGATTAGCGCAGAAAGTAGAAAGTGGTTTTAATGTTTCAATTGTAATTTGTAAATTTGATATCTTAAATGTATTTATGCCTTTACCGTACAGTTATTTAATAATTATAATAAACATATATCAAAATTGTTCAAAATACTTTTATTCCTACTAGTTGTTGGAATAGTTACTACAAACAATAGATAATAATAATAATAATGTTTATTTGACCAACAGAATTCCAAATTCCAATTATAGGACAAGTATGCATTAAAGGTGCTAATTACATATAATCTAAACTACATGGTAAAATAAAAAAAAATTGTCTAATTATTTTACATACCTATTACATATTATCAATAACAGTTGCTCGTAGATTTTGAATGAACTTGCTATAGGCATATACATTAAGGTCACATTGACCTGCATATTGATTAGCATTATTACACACTGCTGATCTTAACAAACTATTTGTTTTAGCAGCAAGTAAATAAAAACGACAACTATGCCATGTGTTTAGTCGAGGAACGCAAAAACTTCATTTATTTAAGACCAAGGAACAGTCAAGTAATATTAAGTAATTTGTATAAAATAGTAAAGAATTAATTATCCTTCTGCAGTGTAAATTAGTTATTGAGACTCTTGATAAAATAATCGAGTTATCAACACCTCTAGTAGGTACACTCGACCAATCTTAAAGGATAGATACTTCAAAAATCTTCGCTGTACTGATTCTAACAAATATTTATAGAGATTATAGTACAGATACCAGATTAACGAAGCATATTCCAGCCTTGATTGTACTAGGAAGAACTACAACTTTTTAAGAATATCAATTCAAGAGAATTGTTTACAAGTTCTGATTATGAAGCCTAACACTTTTACTGCGGAACTAACAATATTCTCTATGTGAGTTGAGAAAGCAAGTTTACAATTAAACGTCACTCCAAGGTCCTTCATACAGTTAATCCGACATAATCTATAAGACTGCAGCGTTAATTATAAGCAATATACACCGATTTACTTGTATAGGCGATTATTTTACATTTGGACACTTTCAAAGACAAGTGATTGTTTAGGCACCGTTGTTTAACCAGGTTAGTAGTTTTGAAGACTAAGGCAATCGTTTTAGAACTCAATTGTCAAAAAAATGTTCAAATCGTCAACGTAGAGCAAAGATTGAATTTCAAGAACATTTGACAAATCATTAATGTATAACGTAAACAAAGCACCCAGGTTCGAATCCTGTGGTACCCCAGATGAGGCCACATATGAATTAGATATAAATCCGTTATACACTACCTGTTGAGATCTACCCATGAGCTATGACCAAAGAGTATACAGAATAAGAGAAACAGTGGTATAGGATTTATGCGTATAGGCTATAAGAACTCGCCCGCTAGGACTCCACGATCGAGCCCTCGCGTAGACGTAGCCAGAACTAGGCGTCCCTTTAACTGTGCTTTAAATATTGGCATCCACTCAAAATTTACAGATATCTTTATGGTAACTCTGTTAAAAGTATTTGCAAGGTTGTCACGTTTAGTTTTCTTAATGACAATAATATGACTAACGGTTGGATTGCCCTAATCAGTTACATTGTATTGAATAAATGGTAATGAGCGTTTTAAGGAACATCCGCATAATAGGTACATTAAAGTATTAAAATTACATTCCTAGATTACCCGGTAAGTGGTCCCGCTACATGCATTTCTGTCACGGTCTTTTTCTAAATATAACTTATTTTGTATATGTTTTGAATTAAGATGAGTTTTTTATATGTAAGTGCATGCTGTATTTGTTTAAGTAGGTACCTATGTATGTTACGTACCTACTCTTTGTATAGGTAATTAATTTGATTACACTCTTTTGCGCTGCCTTTGAGCATTTGTCTCATCATCGCGAAACCAAAGAGTATACTGTATACCCTTTGGCGAAACTAATGACGTTTGTAATTACATTGTCAGCTAAATTCCAAGAGGGATTATAAGGTACCTATACAATATCTAATAACTTGTTTTAAAGTAATTGTTAGTGCCAAAGAGTATACATTGTTAGTGCTATTAAACTTTATTTAGCAAGTGGACGTATTTTCTGGTGTTTGTCTATTTTTAGTTTATATTATACATTATGGTTAATTCTTGTGTATATATCAATTGTCAGGGAAATCGCCGAAATTCGAACGTAAGTTTTTTTCGATTCACCACTGATATTGCACGTTGTGATAAGTGGTTACAGAATTGTGGGAACTCCAAACTTTTTCTTTTAACGCGAGAGCAATTGCGCGATAAAACCGTGTGTGCAACGCATTTCTCGGATAAGTTATTCATGAATTTAAAAAAAAATAAACTAGTTCATAACGCAGTTCCGTTTAATTATCAATCTGATCCTGATAAAACAAGCAAGCAACTTTGTAATAAATCAACATCGCCTGAAAATTTTACCGTAAAAAGAGAGGTCGTTCCGAAGGTATATGGAAAAGCAGCAACGCAAAAGATACATTCGCCGGACAGAGACGAAGATATGGATATCACAGAGATAAAAAATTTTCCACAGGTCAGTTACAGTAATTTTAAAAAGCTAAAAGCAGCTGAACATTATTCATACGATGATTATTTACTACATTTAACAAACAACCAATCACAGCATGCTACTTTCCTCAATTGAACCAATCAAAGCGTTTTTACACTGAATATTTCCTTGTGCGATTTAATCGGCGATTAAATGTTTGTTTACAATTTATTTACATTTTGGAAAGTTTTTAATAACCAGATTTACAGTTTTATAATGTGTAAAACTGATTTAGTGAT
The DNA here is from genome assembly GCA_036346205.1 of Vesta saturnalis. NCBI lineage: Eukaryota > Metazoa > Arthropoda > Insecta > Coleoptera > Lampyridae > Vesta > Vesta saturnalis. Next base: position 660,750 of record JARFJB010002488.1, on the reverse strand, counting down.
TAATCTTAACATACATCCCTCGACCAATGAATTTTGCCGTTAAAACTACAGCAGCTATTTTTTATTTAAATGTGTTTTATAGCAAAATTTTCGACTTAATAATTCACAAAATTCTTAATTTGAATTAAGTGTCAAATTTAAAAAAATACCTGCTGTAGTTTTAACCGGAAGAATTCATAGGTCTTGGGATATAACCTACGATTATTTATTACATGGCCTATCTACCATGTGACGGAATAGCAAATGTTGATTGGTGTATGTAAATTATAAAATTTTATTTCAAAATTCATCTAATTGTATAGCCTTAATAGATAGTAATTGAAAAATTTTGTTTGTGTAGGGGCTTTTGGATATGCCAACGCCTACAAAGAAAAAGCGCCATAGCTCTACAAATTTGGAAACGGAAGTAATAAAACTAAAAAAAAAAGTTTCTAGTAAAAATGCAATTATTTATCGTTTAAAAAAACGATTTACTGCTACTCCAAAACCGACCGTTCGCTCTTTTGATTTGAAACGCCAGAGTGTTCGTACTTTTATAAATATGCAATTGCACCACAAACTCAATCAGCCTTGGAGTATGGCAGAAAAAGAGTTGTCATTAAATATGTACCACAAGTTTCCAGCATTGTACCTATTCATGCGGCGAGTCCTGTGTTTTACGTTGCCATCCAAATCGACGATTATTTCTTGGTTACGTGTGAATCAATTAAATACGGGCACCCATACAGGACTTTTTAAAAATCTCTCCGTAAAAGTTAAGAGCATGAGTAACGAACAAAAACAATGTGTTTTGTTACTAGATGAAATACATATAAAAAAAGGTCTTGAATACAACGCTAGTTAAGATATTATCGAAGGATTTGAGGATTTAGGGCACTTAGGGCGAAGTAGTAGGATCGCCAGTCAAGCTTTAGTTTTTATGGCTACAGGTTTATTTGCCAAATGGAAAATACCGATTAGTTACTATTTATCAGCCAATTCAGTTAAAAATCAAAATCTGTCTTCTACGATCATTCAGAACATAAAAGAATTACAAACAACGGGGATGAAGTTCGTGCTATTAATTGTGATCAAGCTGTAACAAACAGATCAGTATTTTTATCTTTAGGCATTACTGAACAACATCCATACTTTTTTGTAAATAAATCAAAAATTTTTGGAATTTATGATGTACCTCACTTAATAAAAAGCATCCGTAACAATCTTTTATCAAAAGATTTTTATGTTCATGAGAATAAAATTTCTTGGAAAGACGTGGAAGAAACGTACAAAATTGATAAGCACTCGCGTACAGCTAGAGCAGCGGTAAAGATAACAGATGCTCATATTTACCCAAATACATTCCAAAGAATGAGGGTAAAATTTGCAACTCAAGTGTTTTCCCATACAATGAGTGCTACAATAAGAACTGCTGTTCAAACTGGACAGATTCAAAGCACATCTGCGCTACATACTGCGGACTTTCTTAAAAACGTCAATCATTTGTTTGATTCTTTAAATAGTCGTCGAGTATTTGGAACAAGTCCATATGCGTGTGCTTTGTCTCAAAAGGTGAGTCACATTGACGAATGTTTACATAGTTCGCTTAATTGGATTACTACTTGGAAAGCTGTTACACCTAATGGCAGAACTAAAGTAGATATTCCGTGTTTTATGGGTTTAGTTCTAACTATTAAATCCGTCCTGCAATTGTGGGATGATTTAAAAGAATCAGGTTTCCATTTTTTGCTGACAAGCAGACTCAATCAAGACCCTTCAGAGAATTTGTTTGCAGTAATGAGACATAAACGCGGAGATTCTTCAAATCCTACCGCAAAATTTTTCCGGCAAGCACTTCAATTTTATATGCTTGTAAAATTGCAGCATCCGGTTGATAATTCCAATTGCGAGAACGATGACGATGATAATGTGAACATGACGGGAATACACCAAGATGAAGAACAATCAACGAGGACGAGCGAGGATCGACCGTTTTTAGTGAGTGACAGTAGTGGAATGAGTGGCAGTAGTGGAAAAGACGACTGCAGTGTAGATTTAGAAACAAATGTGAATATAGTTAACGAAAAAAGTACATTAGAAAGTTGTGCGATTGTGTATGTTGCAGGATACGTTGTGTATAAAACCTTAAAGTACTTTAATTGTAAAAATTGCAACAGTTTGTGCAGTGATAATGGTGACATTTTGCAACAAAAACATCAATTGTTGCTTTTAGAAAAAGATTATTGCAGCAATACTAAAGAACTATTTGGGAACCGTGTTGCATTTTTAAAAAAGCCGTCGGTCACTGTGGTTAGAGTAGTAACCATATCACTACATTTTTTTGTTGATTATTTCAAACAACATCAATCATCTTCAAATTTTATGAAAAATTTAATTGTAAATAGTATAGATATTGTAAATGCTTCAGAACCCAATTGGTTGCAAGAAGTTAATAGTTGTCACTGCCATAAATTGTTTTTAATTAGGCATTTAATGAAATGTAAACTATATAAAACTCTAAAACTTTTTTCACAAAATTTGAGAACATCAAAACCCGTACAAACTGTAAAAAGCAAAAAATTAAATCATTTAAAAGGAGCATAAAAAATTAAATAAATTTTTTAACTGTAGGAACGCATTTTAAAACTATTATTTTAATATTGTTTTGTTTTAAATATTTTATTCCAAGTTCCGCAATTCTAATAAAGGTATCCAAATCAGGTGGCAGATTATTGTATATTCATTAGATTGAACCAAAGAGTATCATATAAAGCATTTATTTTGTAAGAATTGTAATGGCAATAAATCATTATCATTTCTTATTATTATTATGTATATAATATAAATAATATCACAACGTATTTCAAGTCTGTAGTAGATTTATTCCGTAGAATTGTTTTTAGCAAATAATAACCTACATAAAATTGCAGAAAGTTATGTGACAAACATTCGGCAACGTTGAGATATCTTTGTTTACATTTTAAAACTTGCAGGTAGTTGTCCTTTTTGTAAATCAAGAGTTTACCGCCTCAGGCATGTTGTGTACAAATAAACGTTGTAAATTCGATAAAATTTGGTTAGGCAACACACCTTACTAAACGACAGATTTTTAATGGCGTTGTTTCTCTTATTCTGTATACTCTTTGCTATAACTTAAAAAAATTTAATAAAGAGCTACTAAATCCAAATTGATCAAGTTTGTTAATCAGCAAAGAATGATTAATGTTATCAAACGCTTTTGACTGAGTATTATTATCTAGAGATTCAGATAGGAATGAATAGATTATTTATTTTCATAATTCCTATCCAAAAAACATATGAAATAAATATTTAGTTTGCAAGATTGTTTCCATTGTATAATATATTCTTGTTATACTTGTTTTCAACAGTAAAGTTTTCAAAAGATAAGTATTTTAACCTTAAATTATGACTACCCCAACTTTGGACTGGGCCATACCTGCACGACTGAACTGGTACATACATATAATTGAAAATGAGTTGTCATTTTTAATTATTAACTGTAATTGAGTTTTCTTTCATACTGATGTCAATTATTGATAGCAATTTTCTTACAGTTTTTCAGACGGACCCCACAGATGAAGTAAATGAAACTTACTTTGTAAAGGGTCCCGTCGATTTTTTTCAATCTATTTTTCAGTAATGTTGTGGTAAATCTTATTGTAATTGAAACGAACCGGTATGCTCAACAAAAAATTAATGCAGGAATTCAACAAAAATCTCGACTTCATAGATGGAAGAACAGACGAAGAGGAAATTCAAATATTTTTGCCCTCTATATGTGGATGGGCATAGTAAAATACCCTAGAATTGTAGATTATTGAAGAAAAACTAATTTATATGCAAATGAAATTTCTAAGACAATATTTAGAAACCGCTTTGAATTATTGCTACGTGTCCTTCATTTTAGCAATAATGTAGATGTGATTGCTGGTGATCGCTTCGCCAAGTTGGGTCCTGTATTGAAATTACTGACCTATAAATTTTGGGAAGTATATATTCCCGAACGAGAAATCTGCATTGATGAAACCATTGTTGCATTTAGAGGTTGTTTAATTTTTAAGCAGTACATTAAAAATAAACAACATAAGTTTGGTATAAGACTGTACAAACTTTGTTGCACAGGAGGTTATACTTACGATCTAAAAGTTTACTGCGGAAGTCATAAGGATCCTAAGATTAGTGCATCAATGAAAATTGTGTTAAAACTTATGGAACCACTGTTAGATCATGGCAGGAATTTTTATACAAGTGTAACTCTTGCTCAAGAAGTTCTAAACTGAAAGACTCACTTACTGGGCACTATCAGGAGTAATCGAAGATTTAATCCTACTGACGTAACAAGTGCAAAGCTCAAAAACAAGGGCGACATAATTGCTAGAAAACATGATAGAGTAGTTGTTCTAAAATGGCATGACAAGAGGGATGTACTGTGCCTTAGTACTTGCCACACAGCAGAAACAACAAAAATAAAGGCGGGGTGGTGAAGAAATTAACAAACCTACTCTTACTTGCGATTACAACAACTCTAAATCTTTCATTGATCTATCAGACCAATTAAAAGCTTACTCAACGCCCCTCAGAAAAGCGTTAAAATTGTATCGTAAGCTCGCGTTTGGTAAATAATTGAAAGTTTTGAATGCCGAAACTGTACAACCAGCTAGCACCGATTCTGCCGAACACACTTTAGAGGAAGTGCAATCAAAAGATCGGCGTAGGTGTGTTATTTGATATGAAAAAATAAGCAGCAGCAGACACCAAAGACAAGATTTCGTTGTGTAGAGTGCGCCAAATATTACTGTCTGTCATGTTTCTTTCATGTTCATAAATGTTATAAATAGTTCCTTTTACTTTTTCTTGTTTTTGTCTTGTTCTTTAGTTGATAAAGTAATAAAAGTTACCTAAATGGCAATTTTGGTTGAGAACCAAATGGCGGGTCATTGGGTGGTTAACGTGTTAACCATGGAATATGAAGATGGATGTTGCACTTGTTACACATATGAATTCTGTGATTTCCACATATTTTACACCTACGAGCTTTCTCTGCTTGTGTCACTACTGTATGGCCGACTGCTATATAAGATTTAAAATCAATTTGAGACATTTTAATTTCATTGGCAATATTGTATAGCCTCCAAGCATTTACTACTGTGCCGTGGACGAGTTACAATATATCGGCCACCACCATTTTTTGCCCAACACTCTAGACCTGCAATTGGCGTGAAGGTCCACTCCACCCATATATTTATTGTATTCAGAGATAACATTCGGTTGTGGAGTTCTAATTTCTTTTTTCCTTTCTGCTGAAGAGTTCTGTTGCAACCAAGGGCTGTACATTTAATTCACTGCACACTGTTACTACAGAATTTTCATTCCACCTTACAAGTGAAATCTTTGAATCCTCTTCAAAAGCGCTATAGTAAAAGCCTCTCTGCTTTTTGGAGACACTTTTTACACTTTCTAAAGTGCAACTGCTTGTCCTATTCTCATGAATTGTTCCAGTAGCAAAAAAACCTTTACGCTTTAGCTCAACAAGATGATAAAATAAATATCCATTAGAGCAACAAAGGCACCACAGTTTGAAACCAAACAGCACAGGTTTGCCCCTTATATACATTTTGCAAAAATGTCTTCCAAAATATGGTATCATTTGCTCGTTGATAGATAAATTAAATGCAAATACGCCCCACTGTAAATTTCTGTCATTTGATTTATTCCAAAAGGGCGCACCTTCGAAAATGTATTACTTATATCTAGTAAACTGTTATCGCTTAAATGTAAATATCGTTTAATGGTTTGTAACTGATTATGACTCATACAATTTTTAACAATAACTACACCTTTATCTTCATGTTGGGCCAATGCATTGGTAGTAGTTCCACTCGCTCAAACTCAAAATTATGACAATTACTGTCTTTGGTGTATTTCAAAGAAAATTCAACTATCATATCTGTTAACGATTCATCAAAAAATAGTTCTAATGGGGTTTTACCAACAGTCTGATGGTCATAAAATTCATTTGATACAGGTGTATGGGTATACTCAATCTGGCCTTTTTTCCATTTAACAGTTTGAGGTGTAGAACTCGTAGAAGAAGAGCACAATCATATTTTTATGCTGCTAGGAGTTCCTCATCTGACAGATCGTATTGATCATCAAAGCCACAACATTGTTGAAATTTGGCAAGTGTAGCTCAAATGTGCCGGCAATATACATCTGACGAAAACAGTCATTTCCAGCTGTTTCAGCATCATCATTGATTTCATTACCTGTGAGTTCCGGAGGTACATACACTGCATTAATAGTATCTAAAATTTAAAGTCACAACAATCACTTGTAATTCAATTAATTGTTTTACACAATGTAGGTAATTACCTACAGTTGAAGCGGCCACCTACCTCCATCTTGATTTAGTACAATTTCTGTAACTATTTCTTCTAATGCAGATTGCAACTCTTTTTGAGTCCAAAAGTTCATTTTAGTCACCTTTATTGATACACCACTATTACCACAGGACTTACAAAGTTATTGAATCATATCTGCATAGTAACTTCTTTATTTACTGAATTTTAAAGACGTGCAAAAACCTGCGGAAACTTGCACCTATTCAGGAAATTGTATATGATTATTACCAATGGTGCATGAACGAACCGCATCACTTTCAAACATCATAGCGCTTGTATTGGTTATTATAATAATACGAAATATACACTGAGGGAAACTAAATATATCGCTAACATAAATATATAAAAATTATAAAATAACAATATCTATAATATGCGTATATTTCAATTCCATAGTGGAAATGTATGAAAAATAGTAAAACTGCAGTTGATAAAAAATAAATAAATAATCAAAATACTTCGTTTAAAAGAATTACGTAGTACTTTCATGTGTTCTAACATCACCCTACTATCGGTTTCAAAAAGCAAGATAGGTCAGTTTGAAAGCTTATAACTTTTTTATTATAAGGCCAATTGATGTGAAACTTGGCAGAGATCTTCCCTGTAGACATATAGCACTCAGAAAATATAAATTTTTTAGACGCTTAACTTTGTGAATTAAAAATTAAATTATCATAAAAAATGTAGTTTTGCGGCCCGTGTTTTACATACGACCGGTGTCAGTGCTCGTAGCTTCCTTATTTTTGTCTTGCAATGTGCGAAATTTTAACCAGTGACATATCAAAGTAATATAAAGGTAACTGCAATTTCAAATTTTGAAAAAATATTTAAATTTTGAAAAAAAATGACGTGTTCTCGATATGTGCAAACTTCGCTCTAAATGCAAATATTTTCGTTTTAAGTAGACCGACATGTAGGTTTTAATTGTTCTTTAACGTTCCGTATTAAAGTACACGCATTTATTATGTAGATTAATCCCAATTAATAAATAATTAAATTCTCAGACGAGAAAGATAACGGGCTACGTTGGACGAGCTTCCGGTCGACGACTCAATACAAATGCCGTCGCATGCACGATACACGGAATCGAGCTTCACACTGCTAAAATAAACATAATTTTATCGGCCGATTTATTAAGAATATTAATCAAAACATCTGGTATGAGCACAAGGATTTTTTTTTTATTTATATTATACAATTTAAGATCACATTAAATGAGGACATGTTAAGATGGTAATCCACGCGATTGTAAAAGCTTTTGGCATTTTGAAAATATGTTCACCAACACAACGGAACTTCTACAACAGTACTGTGGTAACTAATAAGTAATCCTTAACAATTGCGCGTTATTTCCGAAAATAACTAAGAACATTATAATTAGCTGTAATATAACAGAAAGTGCATTAAAGTCATTATTGTTACAGTATTCTCCAATTTCACATTCCACACAATTATTTGCTGATTTTTGTAGTTTACTATTTATTGTTTCTGTTGTCTTCATTTAATATGTACCTTAAATTGTATAATATAAATAAAAAAAATCCTTGTGTTCATACCAGATGTCTTGATTAATATTCTTCATAAATCGGCCGATAAAATAATATCATTCTTTAAGGAACGTTTATTTTAGCAGTGTGAAGCAAGTGTGGTGATATCTCATGATTTTAAATGAGTTTCAATGATTCTGCTCTTCATCTCATGATCTAACGATTTAACTGTAAAATCTCATGATTTTCGTATTTTGCGTTTTTAACGTCATTATGAATTACATATATATATATATATATATATATATATATATATATATATATATATATATATATATATATATAAAGATATTAGTTGTTTATAAAGAAAGATCCTTTGTTCAAAGGGAAGCTTTGAACAAAGGATCTTTTCTTATTTTAAACTAGCCACAACCTTGGCTGCTACCCACTAAATCTTTCTTATTGTTTTTAACTTAATCAGCCACGATTAACAACTTTGATTATATATATATATATATATATATATATATATATATATATATATATATATATACATCTACCAAGCAAACAAAACCCCGGAAAATATGTGAACTAAATTAAAAAATTTATAGCGGTAAAACGTTCGTCCAATTCCCAAACGCAAACAATTGACATTTGTCATACGCATTTTGCATTGGTAGGTTATTTTCGTGTTTCTTGAGTATTTATTGTCGATTAGTCTTTATAAAAAGTCTTTTTCAAGGCTCTTTTTACTGATTTGTGAGAGAAACGGTATGTATTGTGCACATGTATCTTTTAGTATAAAGCTTTAAATAATAAAACGATTATAGAGTTCATAACCTTAAAACAGTAAGCATGCTTTTTTAAATATCGATTTACATCGATTTTTCAATATTTAGAGTAGTGTACGATTTTGAAATACGTAGCTGCACTTAAATTAGATGAGCATGACAAGTTTTAAAATATCAAATCATGTTGATCTTCAATATTTCGAATTTTTAATTTTGTAGTTACAAGTTATAAATCAATAATAATAAACGATCTGTGCTTATCTTGGACATTATTTTAAATTTTAATTATGCATATGTGTTTTGTGAATAACATTACACTTTATTTATGTGAATGTTTTAAATGTTATTATATTATTTACACTTATGACGAAACTGTAGAAAGGTTGTCATTTCAAGTAAATACAAGTTAATCAGATAAAGAGGAAGAAAGTTCTGTAGAAGACTCATTGTAATTTATTAGTCACTTTATATTCAAATGTGATCAGAATGATGTTAATGATGTTTTTTCAAGTATTTTACAAATGTTTACAAAACTAAAAATTGTGTAAATTATTTGTAGAAAATGTTATAATTTCAAAATCTTATTTGTACTTAAACAATAAATACTTAAAAGTTTTTGGTAATTAGTTCAATAATATTTGATGTACCTAACATAAAATAAATAAATTTGTTTACAGAATTTTGAATAAGCAATCCATACATTTGATTTAAATTTGCCACCCTAATACTTTTTGTATGGAATGTACCTGTTGAAAAACAGCTCCCTCAGGGTTTTGTTTGTTTGGTTGAACTGTATATATATATATATATATATATATATATATATATATATATATATATATATATATATATATTACGCGCTCGAATAATAAATTATATAAGATGCATATTAAAACTATTTTAATACGCTACGCTACGCTACGCTACTGGACACCTCCGCCGCCTGTGCGGTTATTAACTAACTTCAGATGCTTCAGTGGAGGGGATGCGAATATGCATGGGCTAATGCTAAAGCTTCGAACGCGAATGGCGGATAACATTTATTGTGAAAAGTTCGTTTCTTTTTTCGGTGTTTATCTAATTGGTTTCTACTACCATGGTTTAATTAAATTGATTTTTTATATAAAGTTTCTCCAATGCAATTTTATAAATTAGCGTATATTGAAATAACCCTGACTTCCGTCATTGTTGCGGTGTTGCCAATAGAATATTTATTCCTATTTCTTACAATAATTGTTTTATTAATCAAATTTGGTTTGATTAGGTTAGGATAGATTCCTTCAGGACCCTTTATTAATGTTAATTCACATTTAAAATCTACATGAAAGTACCAATACCAAATGGCAACGCAGCGTGCAGAAGTCAGGGTTAATCCAATACACGACGCCCTAAATTGTGGTATGGATGGCAATATAAAATGTTTAAAAACGACAAAATAATAAATAATTAAACACCAAATATTTATTAAGAATAGTCTCATGATTTTTATTACCAATCTCATGAATTTCTAACATAGTACTCATGAAAAATCAGAATTTTGATCTCACTGTGTGAAACTCGATTTCGTGCATCGCGCATGCGACGGTATACGTATTGGGTCGTCGATTGGAAGCTCGTCCAACGTAGCCCGTTCTCTCTCTTGACTGGGAATTTAATTATTTATTAATTGGGATTATACTACATGATAAATGCGTGTACTTTAATACGGAACGTTAAAGAACAATTAAAACCTACATGTCAGTCCACTTAAAACGAAAATATTTGCATTTAGAGCGAAGTTTGCACGTATCAAGAACATGTCATTTTTTTCAAAATTTGAAATTACAGTTACCTTTATATTACTTTGATATGTCACTGGTTAAAATTTCGCACATTTCAAGACAAAAATAAGGAAACTACGAGCACTGAAACTGTAAAACACGGGCGGCAAAACTACATTTTGTATGATAATTTAATTTTTAATTTACAAAGCTAAGCGTCTAAAAAATTGATATTTTCTGAGTGTTATTATATGTCTACAGGGAAGATCTCTGCCAAGTTTCACATCAATTGGGCTTACAATAAAAAAGTTATAAGCTTTCAAACTGGCCTATCTTGTTATAAATATTAAACATGGTGCAAAAACACAATGCCACATGCTAATTTATGCACATCGCCAAATGCATACACGACAAACGTCCTATATGACCAGCAGACTAATGTCTTTCATTTGCGACATGAATATTTTCAGACCCACTCTGAGTAATTAGAGCCACAACAGTTCTCAGTTGTCACATAAACTGCAAATTATTTTGCGTTATAATTCTCAGTCTAAAATTGAGCTAATAATTTAATACAAATAAATGGCAACGCTATGATTATGTCATCAATGGAAATGTAAAGCTTAAGTAAATACACAGGCTGTAATGAAACATGAATCATGTCAATAAAATTGAAATTCAAATACTAGGTAATCAGCTTATTTCCAGTATAGATGGAACTTACCTGTATAAGGATCTGACAAGTACAAAATGGTATATAGCAGGAGATGCTAGGTTAAGACAAATCTTGAGGGCTACATTATTATGTGGTTTAATTCGAAAGCATGAAACAAAACAATCAATCATTAGATCCATATCTTGGTATAAATAGTTTTGACCACGAGAAAATGGTTTGTTAGGATTAAATAGTAACGACTAAAAAATAAAAAATTAAAGATATGAAGAATAAATATTGATTTACCTTCAAATCATTAAGTACACTTTGTACAAGGGTGAAGGCTACATTATTAGAATCTAAAATGTTAATATATGTGGAAGCTTTACATAATTTTACACAAGTTACAGCAGCTGATTCTGTAAGTTGTTTACTGGAATTTCCATGTGGATTAATACAACGCTTAACAGAATCGATGAATTGTTTCTTTTTACTATGCCTAGGAGAACATGGTGCACCACTGTCTGCATTTACAATTTCTTCTAAAACTTTCTAAAAATGTAAATTTATGTCATACTACAAATCGATTACAAGAATATTGTTATAATCTTCTTTACCAAATTGTCCTTTATTATATTTTACATTTTTAAGATAAAAAATACTCACTGGAGATAAAATAAGAAGCATAATTTGTAATGGCCAAACAGCGGCTCTTCCCTTTTTATTATCAGCAAAAGTATCTAAAATATCAAATAATTGTTCGCAACACTTCGATAATTCTTCATTGGGATTTTTTTGTAATTCAGCAAATTCATAAGGATATGTGTCCATCCAGTTCCAAATTGCTTTTTCCAAAGAATTCATTAAAACTAAATGTGCAGATTTTTTAAGCAGTCTAAATTTTTGAACGGCTTCTAAATATTACAAAAAATATAAAATGTGAGTCTACATTAAGAACAGAATTACCTGTTAATAACCGAGTCAACCTAGATACATCTACATTAATATGTTGTATTAAATCAATGTCACTATAATCTAGATTTTCATCAGGACATGAAGCAAGTTCTTGTAATTTGGAAGAAATTCTACTAAAAACTGCATTAAAAAAATTAATACTTAAAGCAAACAGAACTTTGCTCGCTAGTAATTTGATTGCATGACTATTCGGATTCTCAATAGGCATATCTAAAATAAAATTGAAGTAAGCGAGATATTTGAGGAGTTAAACTAACCTAAAAAGGCGCATATTTCTTTAAGTAACGACTTTAAATTTTGATTTTCTTCCATAGTTAATGTAATCGAGTCTTTAGGTTGAATACTAAAACATTTTTCAAGGGTATCTAACACAATAATAATACTATCATAATAATTTCTTTCCATTTCAAGGCTATGTTGTCTTTGTGTCCCACAAGATCCTTGTTGGTACTAAAATATATAAACATATAAATAACGTTTATTCAGGGAAACAACATACCAATTCATGAATTCGCTTTAAAACTTTTACAAATCCATCCAAAACTAATGCAAACCTATATCTAGAAATTTGAATAAGACAGTTTTTATTTTGATCCTCATTAATTCGGGAGTGAGTAGTTTGAGGTCCAGTACGACATGGTAACTAAAAATTAATTAAAGTGAAAAAAAATTTAAAGCAAAATTAATATAACCAATATTGATTGTTTACTTTTAAAATAATCTATTTGATAGAAAATTGAGAGGAACGAACCTGTTCTTCGAAACGTGCAATTAATGTATTTGCCCATTCGCCTGGCTTTTGTGTTGCCATGTCTATAAATGATTGTATTTACATTATTTTTGAATTTTAAAAAGTTGTCTTTAGGATAGAGGTATTTATTTGACAGGATGAATTGTATATGTAAATAGTGGTGGGGAACATTTCAAGAAATCGGTTGAAATTTTGTGGTTAAATGCACACGTACAGCAACAATGAATTGTGGCTCACATCCACGTACGAAATTTTCAGCTTTTCCTTTGGTAAATGAGAGAAATTTTTATTTCAACACAGGGTAACATAGGTTAGAAAAATACACAGAATAAACACATGTCCATCTTCCTCATTTTCACCTTTCAGTGGTGTTAATGTAAATAGATGTTTATTAACCGTATTTGGGGCAACATGTAAAATTATAAGTCAAGTACGTAAATAATAATTATTAGAAATTTACAATCGAAAAATTTTAATTAGAAATTTTTTATTCTTAGTTATTTCGGTCTATAAGGGCTGGTAGTTAAAAGAAAACTTCTATTACATTTTTGGTCTATATGTTTCGTAACTGAATTGATACTTATCAGGGCAACTAAAATTATACTTTAATTGCGACATACCTTACGGTCTAAGGAAGGAATTGAATTATTAATTTCTTCTTTAATAGTGAATTTAATATTAGTAAATCCTCATATCTTGCAGGAATTGTCATCTTCAATATATTAACCAAACATCTCAAAGATTACAAAGTAGACTCTAGCAACGTAAGAATGACTGTAGAATTAAACCAGATTCTTTAGTCCTGACTTTTCACAGTAATATGAAAGTAGAATGGGGCCACCTGAGGACGTGACGTCATAGTGGTGGAGGTGGGAGTGGGGGTTGGAGTGCGGCCTGAGTGGGCGTCTGCGAGTGGGGTTGGTCTCTTTTCGGGGGCGTTTTTCAACCCCTGGGCGGGATTTAGCCCCTAATTAAGGCCCTTTTGGCAATATTAAGTACCTTTCTGGCGGTCTCACCCCTTGGTTAAGGGTGTTGTATGTCCATAGGGTGTGATCTAGCGGCCATTTTGATGGGGTTGAGAGTGGTGTTAAGGCCCTTATGACTTCATTAAGGCGTGGCCACACCCACTCCTTTTACCTGATTGGTTGTACGCGTATTAAGGCGGGGCTACGGCTAGATCAAACCCATCCTTACACCTAATTGGCTAGCGTAAGGTCCATGCCATTGCTGGCTTCTGATTGGTCCTTACCCCACTACTGTGCTGTGCTCTGATTGGAGGATGAATTCTCTACATTCTAATTGATTATGGCGGGAAATTTGAAATTGTATTCTAATAAGGGGGTTAATGCTAACTTGTAAGACAGGTATAGGGCTTCGCAACTTGTTCTCGGGTTTCGCTTTTTGTCATGATCGAAACTTGTTCGGGGGCCTTCGTGCATCATCGAGACTCATTGGCTGAAAATTAAATTTGTATTATAATAAGGGGCCTAATTCTAACTTGTAAGACAGGTGTAGGGCTGCGCAACTTACTCTCGGGGCTTTGTCCCCTTGTCGAGGCCTCATTGGCGGAAAATTTGAATTTGTATTTAAATCTCTGGCTAGAAATATGAATTTTTATTCTAAGAAGGGACCTAATGCTAACTTGTAAGACAGGTGTACGGCTGCGCAAGTTACTCTCAGGCCTTCGTCCCTTGACCAAATATTTGAATTTGTTTGTGGCGCCATCTCGAGGTATATTTTTAAAAGTACATACAGGGACCTGTAATGGTTATGGCTGGAAATTTGAAATAAGGAGTCTAACACCAAGTTTTAAAGTATACATCTGGATCTGAACCCTCTGTTGCGCACAATATATTTTGACCTTAATTATAAGTCACAATGTATAGCAAGCGTTTTGTTTTAATTATGAGCCATAATTAAATCTCGTTGTCGTTCAAGTGAATCACTATCAAAATTAATCTCATGCACAATTGAGCAAGAATTTTATTAAAACCAATAAAACATAACAATGTAATTTTATATTACCATTTTCGACTTGAATATTAAATTTGTTGTTTTCCCTGCTGACCCTAAAGAACTTAATGAAATGTAGTTAATCTTCGGTTGCTCATTAAATTGGTTTATGCACTGGTCCTCGGTCTTGAAAAACTTGTAGAAACGCTCAGGTAGTATGCATTTAAACTCAGTCTGTGCCACAGTAACCCTTTCACCATGCTTTGTTGATACGAGTCCAAGATTGAGTATTTTGTATCCAACACCAATCTCCAGGTCCTTAATATTTTTAAAAGATTTAAAACATGTTGTGGCGTTTAGCTTAGTCAAATCCATATCTGTAATTAAACACAATATTAAAAAACTGCATGAGCAAATAAAATAAATGAAGTAAAAGCTAAGGCACAAAATAATAACTCACCAGTGTTGTATTGAAGAAGAAACGAAAAGTTGACACACGAACGATAAAATGGTAACTGAATCTAAACAAATACCTCATTCGTTTTTCATACACACACAATCTAATCATTCTAAGGTCTTTTACGAAACATGAAAAAACAAGTAGCGTAAACAATCTTTCCCTTATTAGTGTAACTTTCTAAAAATAAATATAGAATTTATGGATAATAACATATTGTAAAGTCGACCAAGTTAGCATTCAAAACTCAATTTTGATAAAACAATATCAAACTTCCACTATTCAACTACGATTCTAAAGCCTGCGTAAAATCGGTAATTAATTAAAGGTGTACAATTCGACATTATTTCCAAATTTTTTAAAGTAATGGCAAACTTTCACTAGGTTATTAAAACTGTTAATTAGTTAGTTACTTAAAGAAAAATTATTATAGTCAACAGTACATTGTAAACGACATTCAATTCGTTATTCATTCATCACAATTTTGAAAAAACAATAGACTTATACTATTCAATTACTTCTATAACGTCTGGTGTAAAACCCCCTTATGTAAAAACGTGTAAGTTAGTTTTTAACAGTAATTTTCTAATCTGGTCACTTAATTATTGTAATATGTAGTTTTAGTTTCTGTCATTTTAAAAATTATGTACGAGGGACAAGCCATTTTTATTGAGAATGAAGAAATTAGGCAGGCCATGGAAAACAAAAAATGTAGCCTTAGTAAGAGCAACTCTTTACTTGACATTTGCCGCTTCATTTGCTAATTTATCTTAAATAGCATTTAAAAAAGATAGTTTTAAGTCGACATACACACTCAATACCGATACGGCAATAACAAAATTTCACGCTGTAATTAAAAATCTGATAATTACACTAGTTACGTAATGGTTAATAATTTTTATGTTTATGTTCTAGAAAACATAAAGCCACTTTGATATTAAAAGATAAGCACGATAAAAGCAGAAACATTTACTGTGGCTGGTTCATCCGTCAATGCAGCACAATTTGCAAAATTAAGGCATGCTTCAAAAACTGTTGAATAAGATCACATCTTGTAAAAACAAACAAACAGCTGTAGCTTGCTTAGGATTTTTTTACTGCCTGAAGACGAATACTGGCAAGAAACACGCCAAAATGTGTAAATGTTAATAGGCAGTTTCATTTACGAGGTCTGGTCCAACTGTCAACGACTATATCTTATCACAGTAATATTCTCTAGCTGTAAACATATACTAAAAATTAAAGTTATGATTGCTCTAATCAGACAACTGGAACTTGAGACTCTGAATTTGACAACAGATTTCTGATAGCATCTTACATACAGATACAAGTTTTAAAATAAGTTCTAAAAAATTATTCAGAGTTAATTTTCAGAATGAAGAAATCTAAATACCATACTATCTATAAAACATATAGATGAGAATCCCGTCTGTACTATACGAATTTTGCAATTATTAAGTCAATTCTATTTTAAAGTTATAACAATAATTATAGTTAACAATACATTGTAAAAGACATTCAATTCGTTATTCATTCACAGTTTTGAAAAAAACAATAACAAACTGATACTATACAATTACTTCTATGACGTCTGGGGTAAAACCCCATCATGTAAAAACGTGTAAGTCGTCATTCACATTCAATGTCGATAAACTTTCACACCCAATTATAAATCTGATAATTAACTAGTTACGTAATGGTTAATAATTTTTATGTTTATATTCTAGAAAATAAAAAATCCATTTTATATTAAAAGATAAGAATGATATCAATATCTTACAAGGTACAAAATTTACAGTGTATTGCATGTAGAAATAAGATTTTAAAAGCAGCTCTAAAGGGTCACATTGATTTAATTTTAATATAATGAAGAAAACCTAATATACTGTTACCAACAAAACCCTCTAATGAATTTAATATGTAAATGATAATAGACAGTTTGACGTAGATGCATTTTAAGTTTTATTAAACCAGACTCTGTGTAGATCAAATAAGGTTTTAGTTTAATTATAACCTTCAAAACAAAAACTGTTGTAAATTGTTTGAAGATCTGAAATCGACCGCTGTCAAAACTCAAACTAAAACGTGTAAATGCGAATAAGTCGGGGCTAAAAGATTAAAGTACCATCTTATATATAGAAATAAGGTTGAAATTAATTCTAAAAGGTTACCTTGGCTTAATTTTACAGATTGGAGAAATCTAAATACGTCGCTATATATAAAAACATATAAATGAGGAGCATCATCTGTACTATACGAGTTTTTTTACAATTATTAAGTCAGATTCTATTTGAAAAGTTATTACAGTTTAAGGTTATCAGGCAGATTCTATGTAGAGCAATTAAAGTTTTTGTTTGAATGAGAATGAAGACTGTCAAGAAACATGCTAAAGCGTATAGGTAAATGAGTACGGACAGATTGCTCTATATGAATTTTAAATGTTATCAAAGTCAGATTCTATTCAGTTTTTAAGGATGCTGTATTTTTTCTTATACAAAATATAAGCACTGTAAGAAGTTTTACTACTAATGATCTACATGGCAACATCTATATCTTGCCACAACAATATTCTTTAGATGTAAGTAGTTGTTAAAAGTTTAAATTCAAGAGTGTTTTTGAGGCGTGTGTTTTTAGCTTGAATGTTAAAACTATTTTAGCTATGTGTTATTTAATTACATTGGCTATATTTGAATTGTTACTACAGAAAGCAGCCAAAAAAATTTTTCCCGAAATTTCTCTTGTTAAATATTTGTCTTTAATTAATAAAGCAGTAATTCTCATTCTAACTTGATTACCATTTCTTAGTTTTGTAAATTCTGACACTTAGTTTTTAACAGTAATTTTCTAATCTGGTCACTTAATTATTGTAATATGTAGTTTTAGTTTCTGTCATTTTGAAAATTATATACGAGGGACAAGCTATTATTATTGAGAATGAAGAAATTAGGCAGGCCATGGAAAACAAAAAATGTAGCCTTAGTAAGAGCAACTCTTTACTTGACATTTGCCGCTTCATTTGCTAATTTATCTTAAATAGCATTTAAAAAAGATAGTTTTAAGTTTCGTTAAGTGTAGTGAAAAAATGGAATTAACCCGAAAACATTTTCGCATAATGACTTTTTATGACTTTAAAAAGGACTAAGAGCGTATGGCTTCGAAGAAAGTTTGAAACCAACATTTGGCGCTCAGGCCCCTTTCTAGACAACAATTTACAGATGGTACAAGGAATTCAAACGTGGAAGAACTATAGTTGATCACCAGAAAGATGCAGGTTCTCCCATTACTGCTGACAGAGGAAAACATTGCTACTGTAAAGAAGATTATGGAAGCAGATAACAGAACTAGTTATGCCGTAATAGAGGCTCAACTGGGAATTGGATCTTCATCTGTGAAAACAATAATACACGAGCACTTTCATCAGACAAAAGTCGATTTGTACCCCATCATCTTACAGATTTGAAAAAAGCAGAACAAGTACGAATTTGCCACGAAACTCTAACATTGCTTAAGAATGGTGGACACCAGATTTTGTCGAAAATTGTAACAGACCATGAAACTTGCATACCGAGGCCCCACGAACAATAATCAGAAAACAGCGAGCAATGCAGAGAGTATTGCATGCTGTGTTTCTTAGAAGTACCGGTCTAGTTTGCGCTATTAAGCTAGAGGAACAGACTGGTACAGATAAATGGTACGTCGAACTCTGTTTGCCCGTAAGTGTTTACTAAAGTGCCAAACAATGGAATTATGCTACATTACGATAATGCTTCTTCCCACACTGCAGAGCTATTTCGACAGTATTTGGCTGCAAACAAGATTAATATAATCGAACACGCTTCCTACTCACCGAATCTGGCAATGTGCGACTTGTCGCTGTTTTTTGGGCTAAAAAAGAACTTACGAGAAAAAAGGTATTTTTCGGAGAAAGAGATCGATGATACTTTTCGGTGTTATTTTAATAGTATTTGTAAGCTGGTTGGCTTGGATTATTTAAGCAATAGAAGGAAAGAATGTCTAAGAGCATTATAGCAGACGGCAACTTGAAAATAAAATTTTGAAAAAGTAACGCTGGTTGTTTCATTCTTAATAATACTGGCTTGTCCTTCGTATTAGATAATGTTATTGGTTTCAAACCTTAAAATATTGTAAGTTATATATTTATTTATTGATAACTCGATATATTGTAAAACCTAATTTTAGTTGCCCTGATGAAGTATCAGTTTAGACACGAAACGTATAGTCCAAACATGTAAAAGAAGTTTTCTTTTAATTTCCATCCCTTATACACCAAAATAAGTTTAAGAATAAAACTATTTAAGTAAATTCAGCTCCACTCCACAAACAAGATAGTCGAAAAATATGTCATCTAAAATAATATATTTGAAATTTTTGACGCGGCAAATTATTTGTCCAATCATATTTGAGAATTATAAAGTGGTACATTCACAGTTAAAAGTAAATTATTACAGTTTACAGCTGACGTTTTCCGCGTGCGTTTTATTACTTAATCCTTTTATTCTGTTACTCTTGTTTGTTAAAATCAGTTTTTTTGAAGACTGGTTGTTTTATTTGTGAAATAAAGGTATGTACAAGAATTTTTATGTTTTAAGGTGATCCCTATTATGGCTGGAACTACGAAGAAAACTACATTCTGAGGCTCGAAACATTATCAAAGTTGTTATACAGTTCTTTGATAGACAAAAAGCTGCTGGTGAATGGGCATTCCCTTTGTTCATGGCAACCGAACTGCAGCGGCTGCTGTTGGGAAAGCAGTTGCTACTATTTTAAGGATCAGAAAAGAAGCTGCTGTGGCTGATGGTGATTTACTCGATTCACCTTCGAAAAAAAGGAGAAGCGGAGGATCCAACAAAATAGTAATGGATGAGTGTGATTTAGGAATCTTACAAAGAACAGTGCAAGAGGTGTTCACGGTTGACAAGCAAGTGCCGAAGTTAACAATTTTAGTGAATAAGATGCAAGACAAGATCATTTATACTGGTGGACAAGAAACTATTCGAAGAAATCTTTTAAAAATTGGTTTCAAATTTAAGAAATGTGAAAACCAACGAAAATTGCTCATGGAACGCAATGATATCGTAGCTTAAGAAAATAACATAAACTAATTTTGCCTTGATGTTTTAAACGTTTTGATTTTTATATGATTTCATTCCGATTGTTTAAATATGTATTCAGTTTATTTTGATTATAACTTAACAATTAAATTGTGTTGGTAAACTTTGCCAAATAAATAACTCATCAGTTAATTCGATAAACTATAAAAATGTAATTACATTTTAATCAAAATGAATTGTAGATCTTAAATACAGTGCAGTGTAGTGTATTCAGTATTCTTGCCTAAAATGGCTTATTGTTCCATATAAAGACGATATGGACATTTAAGTAGAAAACAAAAAAATTTTAATATTGCTTTGAGTTCATGCCGAGTAGATACAGAACTCACTCATTTGGGATGTTAAAGCAGAGATTTACACAATTATATTATTAAGATGGAAAGCATTTAAGAGATGAAATATGTAATTCATTATGAATGTTTTATAATTAATATACAATACATTAAATTGTTAAATCATTTTTCCTTTTTAATTCCTTAGTTCTGCCTTCTGGTATTTAATGTTGTTTCACTATTCGAAGAATTATTTTCCACCATTTGTGCACTATCTACTTGTATTAATAATTCCTGTCGGTTCTTTCCATTATCATTTGATCCAAGTAAGAATTCTGGTATAACACGACTTTCGTAGCATGCATTCACTTAATTCTCTACAAAATATCAATTGACATGATTATACTTCAATTTACAAAAACTTACTTCTTGTAAGGACATATTGCACGTGCTCTGTAGGTTTTATTGTTATTTTCTGTTTTCTTCTTATAAGCTCTTTCTAAAGTGTTCCATTTATTCTCGATTTGTAACGCACTAAAACAATATCCTTGATTTTTCATTTCTATTTATATAGCTTCCCACATTTTCTTTTTGGTCTTTAATTTTACTGTTTTTCCTACCTTTGGTCTGAATTCTTCGTACAACGATGTTAAGAGTCGCACCACCCGATATTAAGAGTTTTACAGAAGAGTCACACCACCCAATTTGTAATACTTCACTTAATGTATCTAGAATACATTACAAAAGAAATTATTAACCACTATCCAATAATATTCTACACAATAAGTAATTAATTTAATAAATGAAATGTGTTTGTTTATAACATTAACTGGGCCAAATTATAACATTAAAACAAAAGCGATGATGTAATAAATAAAACGCCACTGCCGTTGGCTCAATTGGTAAATTAAGATAAGGGAAAGTTCTAATATACTGAGTTTAATTAACATACCTGAAATACTGCATGCTTCCCATCTGCTTAATTATTTTCACTTATACTTAATTAATAAGAAAAATATATAATGTAAATAAAAACAATAAAATGATACCTCGAGGGCCAAGCTATTTTTAAATATACGTTATTGGAACAGCTAGACCAAGTTTGTTAATAATAATAATACAACATTAATCAAAATGAAAATAAAATTTCAAGACACACTAACGTTTATTTAATAATCAAGTGTAATGGAAAAGGTCTTAAATCTATTCGTTAATTACTAAAAAATCAGACCTTTGAACAGTTCTGTATATATTTTATTACCGCTGGTGACACATGAAACGGAACGGTCAACTAGATGAAATCATTATAGCATCATTGTGGTGCAATCTCCAGATCTAAGGTTACCAGCCACACCCCACTGGAATTATCTTGATAATTTATTCTTAATAATTCGAATCCATAATAATTAATGCATTACTTTGAAGTTTTTAGTATGTAAAAAAAATTGCGATTTATGATGTAAACCAAGTAAAATAAGGTAGTTAATAAAAGTGGTACTTTAAACGTAAAAATTAAAAATTAATTCCATTACAATTAAAAAAAATATATGCATTATTAAAGTATGCAAAAGGTGTAAACGTATAAAATATAAAAGTGTAATAGTAAGTAAGTGAGTAAAAAGTAAAAACTAAAAAAAAGTGCCTAAAAAAAGCAAAGGCTTTAGTTTTAACTATAATGAGAAAAACATAACTTACCATCTACCGATGGCACTTTACACTACAATTTAGGGAAAATTCCCCACAACTACATGCTTCATGCTATTACATTTAGCAGCAAGTGAATTGAAAAAGAAAAAAGGCTAGTTATTACGCATTGCGCGGCTTTTAAATTATCAGAATACCATTCCTAAAACAATTGTAACTTAATAAATTTTTATGGAATGCTTAATTACAATTTGTATTTTCTTCCAGATTTGCATTTTCGATATATCCTATTTCTTTGCCTATAAAATTAAAAAGTAAACATCTTTATTTATGATCACATTAAACACTTACTTCCCAATTTTTCGAAGTTAAATATTTCTTTAAAAACATCAGCAAACCACATACCCTAACCTCAAATTCTTGGTTCACCGTTTTGCGATTTTGTCAAGAAAATATTAGTGACACTGGTTATGCGGCACACAATACATTTATGTGTATCCAAGAATACACATTTAAATTAAGCGCCCAATTATTTTTTTTCGGATTGTACCTTAAAAGATACTATAGCGCCGGTATCCCCTTTCCAACTATCTTGTTTGCTGAGTACAATTGTAATATTACAAATATAAAGCATTAATGTATTTTTAAGAGGAGATGGTTCCCACTCATCTTCCTTCCATTTCGATAAATACCTCATCTTAAGGAGTAAGGAGCTATTTTAATGATGAGCTTAATTTCTTGTTTAAATTTATGTAAATTAAGACACGTTCAGGCTTGTGGAAGTATATGGTATATTTTAATTGCAGTATTTCCCGAATATTTGTGTAATTATAAAGTTAAATTATTAAATTTACATATATTGCAGTGTAGATACATTTCATTCACAGTATTCACACACACACACACACACGCGCACGCACACGCACACGCACACACGCACACGCACACGCCACGCACACGCCACGCACACGCACACGCACACGCACACGCCCACGTGCACGCGCACACGCACACGCACGCATTCACGCACGCACGCACGCACACACACACACACACACACACACACACACACACACACACACACACACACACACACACACACACACACACACACACAAGAGGTTTTACAGCAAGAACTACTAGGTAAGATTCATATAAAAATGAAACGTTTTACTTACATCTTTCAGTTAAGAGTAAAGTAATATTTTCAGACAGTTCTTAGCGCATTACACATTGCTGGTTTAAGAATTGCCTTTACGATAGGGTCATTTATTAAATTCGCAAATCACAAATCCAACGCAACTAAAGGAATCCCTAGACATCAAAGTATTTTAAAGAGAAAGGGGAATTAGAAAATATTTTAATTAATTCTCACAACAGTAGAATGGGCCCTGTTGGTCCTTGACGTCATAGTGGTGAGGGGTGGAGTGGAGACGGAGTGGGGATCTGGCTGGGGATTAGCGCGTGGGGTCGGCTTCTTTTCGGGGGTCTTTTTCAACCCCTGGGCCACTGAGCCTGAGTACCCTGGCCGGGTTTGCGGGTATAACGCCATTTACTAACGCTATAAAACGTAAATATGGTGAAGTAAAAAATTGGCTACAGGCACAGGAGGCTTATACGGTGCATAAACCTGTCAGAAAAGAGTTTCCGCGAAATATATTGTGAACAACATTTAGGAGCTGTGGCAAGCGGATCTTTGTGATATGCGAGCTTTAAGTAAACACAATAGTGACTACTATTACATCCTAACAGTTATTGATGTGTTTAGCAAGAGAGTGTGGGCAAGAGCTGTTAAAACGAAGACAGCGGCATCTGTAATTGAAGCATTCACAAATATTTTTAAGAAATGCGACAATACACCTGTAAATCTACAGACGGATAAAGGCAAAGAGTTTGTGGCTGGCAGTGAATAAAACTTTTTCAAGAAACAAGATATCAATTTCTATGTACCAAATAACCCTGATGTAAAATCATCTGTAGTTGAAAGATTTAATAAAACATTGAAAACAAAGATGTGGCGTTATTTCACCTACAAAAATTCCTATAGGCATATTGAAGTACTCCAAAAGCTTGTGACTTACAACAATAGTCCTCATTCAAGTATAAAGATCGCCCCTGCGGCTATAAACGGTGAAAACATTTTGGAAGTGTGGCGTAACCTGTATGCGAAAGGCCTAAATGTAAATCCGGTGATCATGTCAGAATCGCCTGAACTAAGTATACCGTTGAGAAGGGTTATGAAACGAACTGGAGTGCGGAAGTTTTTACAATTAGTGTAGTGATAAAAAGAAGACCACCAGTTTATCGAATAATGGATCTTAATAACGATCCTGTTATAGATACCTTTCACGAGGAGGAGTTGCAAATTGTTACGGTTGATAAAGATACCCTATTCAAAGTCGATAAGATTTTAGCAGAAAATGGCCGCGGGCGATATAAACAATACCTGGTCAAGTGACGTGGATACAGTGACAAATTTAATAGTTGGGTGTTAGCTTCGCAGCTGAGAGACATAAGATAGAGTTCTATCTTACCTTATTGAGTAATAGTTCTGTGACGTATTTCCCCGGTAATCTGACGTCAAGTTTTATTACGCAGCTGCCAAAACGAATAAGATTAACGGGATCATGGGTTGTAGGCATATCGGAAATTCAGTACCCCTGTTCTTTTGCCGCTGTAAGTGCGACAGACCATTTAATTTATTATAGAACCGAGTCACCTGCAGGGGAAGATGACGTGCTAGAGGCTATATTAAAAAAGACTGTATTACATTTTGAACGCGGCAGCGAGAAAATCAGTTATATTGAGAACCGTTGGTATGTGCTACGTTTCGCTTTGGGGAATTATGACAATATAGAAGACATTGCCAACGAGGTAAATAACCACGGGCTAATAATTAAATTGCTAACAACCGAACACCATACGGCTTCTCACAACGTTTAGCCTTACAGTTAGGATATCGTCCGTATCAGAACATAGCTATGGAACCAATACTCCCGCACCCCGCCAGTATATGTATAGGATTACCAACGCAGATATTTGTTTATTGCGACATCGTGGAATCGCAAATTGTGGGTAATGTTTTATCTCCGCTTATGAGTATAATAAACATTACTTCAGAAACTTATGCTTACAGGAGTCATAAAGATGTGATTTTGCACCTGCACACTACATACCGGTGATGACGTAGGAATTTGAAAACATCGAGATTAATATAAAACAGATACGGGTTCAGCAATGCCATTCGAGTCGTGTCACAAGCTACACCTTAAGAAAGTACAATAATGGTTTGTCCTTATCAGTAATATTATATGAATCAGGCCGGTAACGGTATCAGGTTAATTTACAGATGTGCACCATATCAGCGTAGACATGGTATAGGAAGCTGGTTAGCAGGTATGTTTAGAAGTATAATACCGATATTTAAGTCTGGTGCTAAGGCTATTGGAAAAGAAGCTCTAAGGACGGGTACCAAAATCTTCTGTGATGTCATAGAGGATCGGCCTATTAAGGAGTCGCTTCAAGAAAGATTTCAAGAGGCGGGTAGAAATCTTAAGCGTAAAGCCGATGAGAAAATCAATAAAATGATGGAGGGTTCGGGCTATAAAAAAGTACGTTTGTCCGATAATAGCCAGTCTCTACCGAGAGCTGTTGCTAAGAAGAAGAAACCTACTTACGACGATATATTTTCAAGATAATAATGGCTTCTCTACATGCACATAGATTTAAGTCAAACCATGTTGTACATCACAGCTAAAGTTCTAAAACAAACCGATACAGCTCTTATTGACACTGATGTTGCAGCACCGGCAAACAATTGGACGCATTCGTTTTTCTCACAAGTGGAGGTTTACTTAAATCAGAAGATGGTGTGACAACCAAACAACCCCTACGCCTATAGCTCATATATCGAAACGTTGCTAAATTATGGAAAGGATGCCAAACGCTCACATCTAGGTTGTACCTTATGGCACAATGATACAGCCGGACCGATGAATATGCTGGGACAAGCAAACAACGGTTTCTTAAATCGTCAAGTACTTGCAACGACCACCAAACAGATTGAGATGATTGGTCACGCGCACTCGGATTTGTTTAATCAAGAAAAGTTTCTTGTAAGTGGTGTTGAGCTAAAGGCTAAATTTGTACGATCAAAAGATACATTTATTCTAATGGCGGCACAAGGTTCAAATTACAAGATAAGAATTATGGACGCTAGTTTACTGGTGAGACGTATGCGAATCAATCCAGTGTTTAGGGTGCGGGGCGGTCACGTGACTGGTGTAGGGATGGTTACGTGACATTTTCAAGCAGAATGCAGAGACTTAAATGCAAATTCAAATTTTCCACCAAAGGAGCCACGGCAAGGGGGCGAAGGCCCGAGAACACGTTGCGAAGCCATACAGCTGTCTTATAAGTTAGCATTAGGGCCCCCTTATTAGAATGCAAATTCAACTTTTCTGCCACGGGGTCATGACAAGGGGGCGAAGCCCCGAAAGCAAATTGCGAAGCCCTATACCTGTCTTACAAGTTAGCATTAGGGCCGCTTATTATAATATAAATTACAATTTCCCGCCAAGGCGTCTCGACAATGGGCGAAGGTCCACGAACAAGTTCCGAAGACCTATGCTAAAAGGTCCTTAATCGACAAAATGGTCGCCAAGATGGCTGTCAATATGTCTGACAAAATGGCCGATTACGCGTACAACCAATCAGATAAAAGGATGGGCGTGGCCTAGTCTTAGCCCCGCCTTAATGAAGCCATAAGCGTCTTATCTGGTCTTAATCCTTCCTTAACTCAGCCAAAATGGCCGCTAGACCACAACCTAGGGACATCCAACACCCATTACCAGGGGGTTAGATCGCCAAAAAAGCTATTAATGTGGCCAAAAGTACCTTAATTCAGGGCTAACACCCCGCCCAGGGGTTGAAAAAGACTCTCAAACAAAGCTGACCCCACCTGCAGATCCCCACCCAGGCCCCATTCAGTCCCCACTCCCCCCCACCACCACTATGACGTCAGGGACTCAACGGGGCCCATTCTACTCACAGCAAAAGTGCTGATCCCAACCGTCTACTTCTACTGGAACAAATGGTATGTACATGTCATTTTCATCTGAAATGGTTTCATACAAGCAGAGATACAAAGAGCTATTAGAAAATATAACAGCTTTCACAAAGGTTAAATTATTGCAAACAAAAGGGTCACAGAATTAGAAAATCCCAGCAGGCACAAACTGTCGAAAACTTGTTGAATATTATATTTAGTAAAAATCATTATCATTAAACACAAAAAGAGTTAATTTAATAAGAAATTGTAATGGCTTTTACTGTTCGTTGCTATAGCAAAGAGTTACATTTATATCTAAAACAAAAACTGCTTATCCTTTACCAGTATTATCGTATTTTGAGAAGAAAACTTAAAAAGCAGTTCATTAATGAAAAAATATACAGGGCATTCTATTTAAAATAGTCGACTTTTGCTATTTCTTCTGTGGTTGTTAGAAAACAATCAGTACGACCCTTTTGCAACACATTTCGTTCA
Organism: Vesta saturnalis; assembly: GCA_036346205.1. Taxonomy (NCBI): domain Eukaryota; kingdom Metazoa; phylum Arthropoda; class Insecta; order Coleoptera; family Lampyridae; genus Vesta; species Vesta saturnalis. Next base: position 632,927 of record JARFJB010002488.1, on the reverse strand, counting down.
AAATCAGCATATCCATAAATAAAACCCTCTTTTGTTTATGAGAATCCCCAACTTCGTTGCTCTGCTGCCAACTATTGAATAGTTATGGTTTTTTTACTGAATGTTAATTTCGGAGAGAACTTTTCTAAACCTTTTATTTTCTACTAAATGAGTGGACTTAAATAGGTGAAATGTCAAACAAACTTGGCCTAGAATCAAGCTTGGATTTCAAAAACATTAAAATTTATAGGGTGTTCCACTTAAAATAATTGAGTACCGTCCTGTACGGACGAGACCGGAAGCCGTGCAGGGAATGTCTCGTGACCTTTTCTTCTAAAACTAATATTAAAGATACTATGAGTCATAATAATTAAGAGTCATAATTAAATTTTGTAGGCTTGTATGTCGGCCATTTTCTGTTTTGGTGAGAAATTTGAAATTGTATTCTAGTGAGTGGGGCCCTCATAAGACAGGTTTAAGGCTCAGGAACTTGTTCTCGGGCCTTCGCCCCTTGTCCGGTCTTCGTCGCCTTTGCGGGAAATTTGAAATAGAATTCTAATAAGGGGCCCTCATGCTATATCATAAGACAGGTATAGGTCCCCTGAACTTGTTCTATCGTCTTCACCCCTTGTTGGGTCTTCGCGGCCCTGCCAGGCTCCGAAAACACGCAAACGCGAAAACACGTAAACACGAAAACATGCAAACGCGCAAATACGAAAACATACAAACGCGAAAACATACATACACGCAAACACGAAAACCCACACACGCAAACATACAAACACCCAAACAAAAAGGCCTTAATCAGGGGTGAAAATACAGTCTAAGGGATGAGAATTCTATAAAGGGATAGAAAATAGACCCCAAAAAGAAGACCGCCCCACCCTCACAGACAGCCAAAAGGTCTCTAATTAGGGTAATAAAATTCCGTGTAGGGATTGAAAAACGCCCCCACTCATAGCCCCACTCACACTGATGACGTCACATACGCAAGTGGGCCCCCTTCTACTAATGAGAAATAGCACAGGGACCTAGCTTATTGCATCGACTTCTTATCATAATGACTGATATTAAAAATGCCTAATTTTTAGGAAAGGATATTATAAGACTGTAAAGAAAGCTGTGCTTCTGGAAACACGCCACTCAATTATAGATGTTAAACTATTCATATACTGCTAAACTGACAGCTAGGACAAAGACAGACATCTGCTAATCCTAAGCTTCGTACATCGTTTGATCGTTTGGGGCCTAATTCAAATGCTTCACCGTGCGTATGAATCTGGCCTCGGTGGATGCTTCACCTCTGGTCCCTCTAAATAACATATTGTTGGCTATGCTTCAACTACGGTCGGAATAAAAATTAAAAAAAACTGGGAAATGAAAAACTACCTAGATTGTTCAGATACTGCATAAAATGTATCTAGATATAGATACAATATTACATACATAAACACACTAATTATATGAATGGTAGTACTTATTTTTTAAGTACATATTTATATTGCTGTGATTTTTTATTAAAATATTATAAACATATAAGCAATATACAATAACATTTTTCAGATTTGTATAAAGTGTGATTTGCAGTAGTCTTTCAAATTAACCTTTGCTAAAATTCTAAAACGTTTTTGGAGTATAAAAATACATTCTGCATTTTTACTATGTGCTCAGACTTCTATCCCGTATTTTAAATAAGCTGAAGTATGCTATTTTCAAGGATATTATCAGCAACAGTTCTTCTAAGTCTTCGACTCTGAAATGTCGCTGTAGGTAGTCCGTTACTTGGGTTTATATCTATTTAATTCATGAAAGTATCAAGCGTAATTCCAAGAAGAACCACTTAGGTACTGTTTCACGCAAAGTATTAAAGTCGTGAAATTTAAATGTTATGGTTTAAGTGTGACTGATTTAATGAAAGACGATCTGGAGAAAACCACTACTGGAAAATAAATTCGTTATGATTTAATCTATGACATATTCACAGTTTTGTTATCGCCACATATTAAAGTAGTATCATCCGCATGAAAGGTGACATGCGTATTGGGTGGCTTTGGTAAATCATTACCAAAGATAAATAAATAAATATACCGGGCGCGGACTTTCAATGTGAGATTACAAGTTTTTTTTATGTTCCCCATTCACTCTAAAAAGTAAGACAATGACAATAGACAAAGAAAACAGCATTTTTAACCACCTTATATTACAACACGTTCTGCTTATTTTTACCCTTAACAGTCAACAGTAATCTACAAACTACACGATTTTTAACAGGGAACGTAATGTACAAACTGCATGATTTTTAACAGGGAACGTTTCCGTAAAGTTACATAAGCGGCCCTTTTTGTAAGTTTATTCCGGAAAAAATATTGTCTAATGTACTATGGTTTCTTATACTTATTTTAGGCATATACACAACTTACATTTACAGATTCGCACTCTAATTACAGTATACTTATGTAAGAGCATTTTTTTCATTTCGTAACTCAGCTCAAGATAAGTAGTACACAGTGATCTGAGAAATCTCAATTAGAACCACCATTCGCGGTTGTCCTTCAAGAATCAAGGGTAAGGGGAACTCAAAATCTTAACAAACCTCAAATTGAGATCATTAAAAAAATGGTTAATTGAAAAATTAGATGAATTTTGCTGAGATCTCAGGTGAAAAGATTGCGCTTTATATTAAAAATTACAATCACATTTAAACTGTTTGCATCTTGACCTTGAGCATCATTTCTAAATTTAGTGTGAAAAAGCATGACAACCAACATAAAATCTGGTTCTAAATTAACGCTCACGGATGGTACATTAATAATGATGCTATAAATGAATAAGACATTTGTATTTATAAAACAATTATTTATAACACAATACAAAATTATGCAATTATAATTTTTGAAAACCGGCGGCCTTACGACGTAAGGCTTATAAAAGCCGGATAATTAAAGAAATAAATGAACCCAACCCATTTACTGTTTCAGAATCAATTCAAAAGCGTCAGTAGCTGATTTACCATTGTAACTCTATCGGGTAGGAGATACTTTTGGTAACCATCTTGAGAACTTGCTGATTATGTTGCTTATTATTTGTTCGCCCTTGATCATCTATAGAATGTGCGATTCTATGTTTCAAAGAGTTTCTTATTTACTGGATGTGAGTTTCACTAACTATATGTCTTTTAGTAAACGTAAGTGTAAGTTATTTAAACCTGAAAAACCGATTTTGTTTCATAAATTTTCTTCATTGCAAAAAGAGTGCGAAACCAGCAAAATAAAGTCCATTATGATCTAGGTACATCGTGTAAGCCATAACATTTTTATAATTTGATTTGAAAGTACCAATAATTTAGTCTGTTTTAATAAAGTTTTTGAAAGTTGAAAATCACTGAAGAAATAAGGAAAGTTAGAAATTAATGAGAGTAGAAGGAGCCACTTGAGAATGTGGCATCACTAGTGTGGTGGGGGGTGGAGTGCGGGTCGGCGTGGGGGTAGTAGTGGGGCTATGAGTGGGGGTGAGAGTGGGGTTGGCTTCTTTTCGAGGGTGTTTTTCAACTCCTAGACAGGATTTGTAACCCCTTGAAGGCCTTATTACCCTAATTAGTGACCTTTTGGCTGTCTTTGAGGGTGGGATCGTCTTCTTTTCGAGGGGCCATTTTCAACCCCTTGATAGAATTTTCAGCCCCTTGACTGTATTTTCACTCCTAATTAAGGCCTTTTTGTCAGTTACCCCGAGTGGTTAGGGTGCGTGGTGGTCACCTGACTGGTTTGGGGATGGTTACGTGACATTTTCCCCCTAATTATGGCATTTTTGTCAGTTCAACCCCTAGAGCGCAGGCAAACGCGCGCGCATAGTGTTCTGTTTGGAGGGCCTGAGGGTGGCCCACGCCCTCTAGTTTTTGATTGGTCCATGGACTCCGCTTTCTGATTGGTTGCGGGGTGTGGCTCAAAGGCAATTTTGTTGGCCATTTTGTAGGATGTGGATTGCCCGCCATTTTGTTTTTTAACTATGAGTCATAATTAAATTTTATAGGCTTGTATGTCGGCCATTTTTTGTTTTGATGGGAAATTTGAGATTGTATTCTAGTAGGTGGGGCCCTCATAAGAAAGGGTTAAGACTCAGGAACTTGTTCTCGGGCCTTCGCCCCTTGTCCGGTCTTCGTCCCCTTTGTGGGAAATTTGAAATAGTATTCTAATAAGGGGCCCTCATGCTATATCATGAGACAGGTATAGGTCCCCTGAATTTGTTCTATGGTGTTCACCCCTTGTTGGGTCTTCGCGTCCCTGCCTGGCTTCGAAAACACGCAAACATGCAAACACGAAAACACGCAAACGCTAAAACACGTAAACACGAAAACATGAAAACGCGCAAACACGAAAACGTACAAAAGCGAAAACATACATACACGCAAACACGGAAACCCACAAGCGCCCACACACGCAAACATACAAACACCCAAACAAAAAGGCCTTAATTAGGGGTAAAAATACAGACAAGGGGCTGAAAATTCTATCAAGGGATTGAAAATAGACCCCCAAAAAGAAGACCACCCCACCCTCACAAACAGCCAAAAGGTCTCTAATTAGAGTAATAAAGCCTTCAAGAGGTTGAAAATTCCGTCTAGGGATTGAAAAACGCCCCCGAAAGAAGCCGACTATTCCCTCACCCCCACTCATAGCCCCACTCCGGCCCCCACTCACACTGATGACGTCACATCCGCAAATGGTCCCCCTTCTACTAATGAGAAATAGCACAACAGGGACCTAGCTTATTGCATCGATTTCGCATCATAATGACTGATATTAAAAATGCCTAATTTTTAGAAAAGGATATTATAAGACTGTAAAGAAAGCTGTGCTTCCCTAGTCTACTGAAAACACGCCACTCAATTATAGATGTTAAACTATTTTATATACTCCTAAACTGACGGCTAGGACAAAGACAGACATCTGCTAATCCTAAGCTTCGTACATCGTTTGGGGCCTAATTCAAATGCTTCACCCTGCGTATGAATCTGGCCTCGGTGGATGCTTCACCTCTGGTCCCTCTAAATAATATATTGTTGGCTATGCTTCAACTACGGTCGGAATAAAAATTAAAAAAAACTGGGAAATGAAAACTACCTAGATTGTTCAGATACTGCATAAAATGTATCTAGATATAGATACAATATTACATACAAACACACTAATTATATGAATGGTAGTACTTATTTTTAAGTACATATTTATATTGCTGTGATTTTTATTAAAATATTATAAACATATAAGCAATATACAATAACATTTTTCAGATTTGTATAAAGTGTGATTTGCAGTAGTCTTTCAAATTAACCTTTGCTAAAATTCTAAAACGTTTTTGGAGTATAAAAATACATTCTGCATTTTACTATGTGCTCAGACTTCTATCCGTATTTTAAATAGCTGAAGTATGCTATTTTCAAGGATATTATCAGCAACAGTTCTTCTAAGTCTTCGACTCTGAAATGTCGCTGTAGGTAGTCCGTTACTTGGGTTTATATCTATTTAATTCATGAAAGTATCAAGCGTAATTCCAAGAAGAACCACTTAGGTACTGTTTCACGCAAAGTATTAAAGTCGTGGAATTTAAATGTTATGGTTTAAGTGTGACTGATTTAATGAAAGACGATCTGGAGAAAACCACTACTGGAAAATAAATTCGTTATGATTTAATCTATGACATATTCACAGTTTTGTTATCGCCACATATTAAGTAGTATCATCCGCATGAAAGGTGACATGCGTATTGGGTGGCTTTGGTAAATCATTACCAAAGATAAATAAATAAATATACCGGGCGCGGACTTTCAATGTGAGATTACAAGTTTTTTTTATGTTCCCCATTCACTCTAAAAAGTAAGACAATGACAATAGACAAAGAAAACAGCATTTTTAACCACCTTATATTACAACACGTTCTGCTTATTTTTACCCTTAACAGTCAACAGTAATCTACAAACTACACGATTTTTAACAGGGAACGTAATGTACAAACTGCATGATTTTTAACAGGGAACGTTTCCGTAAAGTTACATAAGCGGCCCTTTTTGTAAGTTTATTCCGGAAAAAATATTGTCTAATGTACTATGGTTTCTTATACTTATTTTAGGCATATACACAAATTACATTTACAGATTCGCACTCTAATTACAGTATACTTATGTAAGAGCATTTTTTCATTTCGTAACTCAGCTCAAGATAAGTAGTACACAGTGATCTGAGAAATCTCAATTAGAACCACCATTCGCGGTTGTCCTTCAAGAATCAAGGGTAAGGGGGGAACTCAAAAATCTTAACAAACCTCAAATTGAGATCATTAAAAAAAATGGTTAATTGAAAAAATTAGATGAATTTTGCTGAGATCTCAGGTGAAAAGATTGCGCTTTATATTAAAAATTACAATCACATTTAAACTGTTTGCATCTTGACCTTTAGCATCATTTCTAAATTTAGTGTGAAAAAGCATGACAACCAACATAAAATCTGGTTCTAAATTAACGCTCACGGATGGTACATTAATAATGATGCTATAAATGAATAAGACATTTGTATTTATACAACAATTATTTATAACACAATACAAAATTATGCAATTATAATTTTTGGAAACCGGCGGCCTTGCGACGTAAGGCTTATAAAAGCCGGATAATTAAAGAAATAAATGAACCCAAACCCATTTACTGTTTCAGAATCAATTCAAAAGCGTCAGTAGCTGATTTACCATTGTAACTCTATCGGGTAGGAGATACTTTTGGTAACCATCTTGAGAACTTGCTGATTATGTTGCTTATTATTGAAATTTTTGGAAACCGGTGGCCTTACGACGTAAGGCTTATAAAGCCGGACAATTAAAGAAATAAATGAGCTTATCATTTAAAAGTCGGGTTGGTCGATATATAATAGAATTATTTATACTTTACTTAGTAAAACCATTAAATTAAATACGTGGCCTTTTCCTTTCCCTTAAGAAGCATTGAATAAATGCGAAATATTATAGATATAGATAAGAAATTTTTTTAAACTAAGGAAATTGCCAATAACTTTTAATTTATTTAATTGACTGACAAGTAAAATTTAGTGTGCAAACATGTATTTAATAATTTATATATTAATGTTAATTGACTTTTTAAATTGCTAATAATAAATTATTGGTCTAAAAGTCAAAAATACACTACGTTATAAAATTGCCCATATCTCAATTCTGGTTGGAACGAATCTTCATCAGAATTTCTTATTACAGTTTATCTGACACTGGCACATCAAAAAACCGGATAATTAAATAAATAAGTGATCTTGCCCTTTTTGTTTGTTTGTTGATCGATATATAATAAATAAATTATACTTTGCTTAGTAAAAGCTTTTAATTGATAATTAGCTATAGTATACACGGTCTGACCAATAAGTAATGAGACTGATTTTTTAGCCGCGCTTGTAGTAACACTGCGAACCTGAAACTTCGGTCGGTTAATCTCCCATCGCTCCTCCATCGACACATGTGCTCCCGACTTTCGTACGTTCGTTAGTTCTCCAACTGTGTTGTGTTTTCGACAACGTGTTTGTAAGACGTTCACGAATATGGAACGAAGTAATATTGAACAGCGGTACGCGATTAAATTTTGAGTTAAACTCGGCGATTCTGTTACCACCTGGGCAGAGACCGTCGACCAACATTTCTACCTGAAAGTACTCGATCGGCTGCGAAAACGAGTCATTAGAGTCCTTCCAGAGATTGTCAAAACGTGGATCCTTCATCATGACAATGCTCCAAGTCATCGTGCCTTCAGTGCGTCGCAGTTTTTGACCTCTAAAAACATCGCAGTGTTGCCGCAAGCACTCTGTTCGCCGGATATGTCACCCTGTGACTTCTTCTTGTTCCCCCAAACAAAATTGGCCGTGAAAGGAACGCATTTTGAGTCCATAACTGACATCCAGACCTCCGTGACCAGGGTTACTCCAGGACATTCCAGTCGAAGCCTTCCAGAAATGTTACGAAAGCTGGAAGAAACGTTGGAACCAGTGTGTAGTTGTGGGAGGGGAGTACTTTAAAGGCGATCACATCAATGTACCTTAATTTTTAAATATACGTATTTTATGGACTTAGTCTCATTACTTATTGGTCAGACATGTAGATAGGTACCGTTGTTGATTCGTAAATGTGTTAAATTGAACAGAACAGAAGCAGAAAAGATAAAAAAACGATAATGAAAAAGAATGTTTTATTTTCTTAACATCACATCATTGGTAATTAACATGAAGATGTGGTTACAACCTGTCCATCGTATTCGGGTTGCATCAGTTAACCTTCAGATGGCGTTATGGCTTTTCCTAATAGCTACAATGCGTAGCGATCAAATATGGCGAGAGTCACGAACCGAAATTCATATTGTGGTCTTTTTGAGTTAACAGCGCGTTCTAGCTATTCTTATAAGTACCATAACACGAATAACGTGTTATTACAGTATACCTATGTAACAAAAACGTGAAGCAATTAAAAAATTGTAGCAAATTCTAATTAGCATTAGTATATTATAAGAGCATTCTATCATTTCATAACTCAGCTTAAAATGAATATAGTAAAACAGTGATCTGAAAACTCTATTAGAACTATCATGCACGATTATCCAAGGTCAAATAGGGAACTAAAAATCTTAACAAACCTCATTAGAAAGAACGGTTAATTGAAAAAATGACGTGAATTTTTCCGAGATTTCATGTGAAAATATTGCGCTTTATATTAAAAATTACGATCACATTTAAAGTGTTATTTATGCATCTTGGCCTTGAGCACCCTTTTAAAATTTAGAGTGGAAAGCAAGACAAACAGTGTCTACTTAATCGCTTAGCTTAGAACTTTTCGACCTGCATCTACCAGCTTCGTTGTCACGATATCGGGTAGAAAGCACCGCCAAGAGCGTCGCCGCACGTCACCGGGGGATGAAGTTGGGTACATTGTCCCCGGATAGAGCCGACAACCAACAACCCACCGTCTCTGCAAGGGGCCCCATCGTCGCTCGACATGACCCGGGATCCCCCCAGCAGCCAGGATGCCACAGGAAAAAGAAGGAAAAACACGAAAAAAGACGACAAAAAGAAATCCCGGTTACCGCTCCCGCTGCAACCGCCTCGCTACCCCAAGCCGCAGCAGACGAGTCCCCATCACCCGAAGAGGAATTCCGGCTACAAAAGAAGCCAAAGAAGATATCGATGGATCGCCCGATCACACCTACTCCGACCGACAACGTTTACTAGGCCCTTTCAGACACCATAGACCGCTCGGAAGGTATGGAAGCCGCCGTTACCAGGAGGAGAGTGCCGCAGGTATTCATCGCCAGAGAACTAGGTATCCACCTCTCGCGAAATGGACCGACGAGGGATCACCTTTACCAGAGCGAACGCAATCTTCCAGGAATATCGGATTCAGTCTGCTACAGCCAAGGACCGCGACAGGCTGATGCGGTATATAGATAGACATAGTAGTCCGTACCATACCTATCAGGCAACGAGTGAACGTACGTTCAGGGTGGTTATACGAACGTTGCCTGTAGAAATCTCCGAGAACGACTTTAGCTTAGAGTTGCTCGAGTACGATATTAACACCATTCCTTGTTTCAGAATGAACAAACAAGGAAGACCAATCCCGTTTCTGCTGGTGACGCTTCCAACAGAAGAGGACTTCAGGAAGATCCGGCAGGTGGAGCGTGTGGTTGGACTTCGTATCTCCATCGAAGATTTGAGGCGGAAATCCGGCATCAGACAGTGTCACTCGTGCTAGGGATTCAGTCACCCACAGCGTTGCTGTAGAGCGGCGACACTTTATGCCAGGTGCGCAGGAAATCACTACTCGTGCGAATGCACTAAACCCCGTACTGACCGGGTTAAGTGTGTGAACTGTGGTGGTAATCACCCGGATAACTTTCGTGATGCCCGAAGTTCCCACGTCTCTTTCAGCCCCAGCGGAAGCAGACCGACACACCACGCCAACAGCGACAGAAGAGGACACCGCCGACATCGGCACCCTCACAACTTCGACCCGGCATTAGTTACGCCAACGCAACGGCAAGCAGAAGTTAGTGACCAGAAATATCGAAGGTGGTTAGAGCCGCTGACGAGAAAATGCCCGCTTCTCCTGATTTTGGGCTCTACGACATTCTAGGTTTCCTCGGAGGTTTAGATTTCGAGAAGGCCTTACCTGTCATCCTCAAGGTGGCAGCGGTCCTAGCGAAGGTTCAAACTGCAACTGACCTGTGGGGAGTAATACTCACGCACGGTCAGGAGGTGTGTACCCTTTTTGGATAAGCACTTTCAGGAACGGCGACGAAAAGGATGCCTCGGATAAGTATTTACTATCGATTTATTATTGTTCACACCTGTCCTAAACCTATTTCCTATACCGTAACAGTGTATAGACATCCCATCCTATTACTGTACAACAATAGTTATGCCGTTGTTGTGCAGGTTATGCGAAGATCAAATTTATATGTTTTTTTATATATTTCAGATATCCGAGACAGCAGCATCAGCATCAACAATTAGCACCAGAGCGCTAATAGGACAGCACACAGAGGACCAACACAACATCACCACCCACAACTGGATAATTTTTTGTTGCAACAATAAATACTACAACATGATGTCGACACAGCATACAACTACATCACACTAAATATCAACCTACAGCACACGCGCTGAACAGGACTCATACTCCTGAACGGCGCACCACAAGGAAGAAAATACTTTGTGTATATTTTATATTATATTGTAATTTGTATTATATTAACACATCCAATAAACTATGTTGAATTGAATGAATTGTATTTATAAAACAATTACTAATAACACAACGCAAAATTATACAATTACAGTTTTTGGAAGCCGGCGGCTCTACCACGTAAGGCTTATAAAATCCGGATAATTAAATAAATAAGTGAGCTTACCCTTTAAAAGTTTGTTGGTCGATACATAATAGAATTAATAGTTTACTTAGTAAAATCTTTTAATTAGCTATAGTATAGATAGATACCCTTGTTGATTCGTAAGTGTGTTAAATTGAACAGAACAGAAGCAGAAAACCTTTCTGTAATAAAAAACACCAACAATTGACCATTTTATATTATATATATATATATATATATATATATATATATATATATATATATATATATATATATATATATATATATATATATATATATATATATATATATATATATATATATATATATATATATATATATATATATATATATACAGGGTTTTCCACAGTAGGCGTTCGTTAGAAGTTTATGTGGTTAGAAACAATTTAGAAATCTGAATTTTTGGACTTTAGGGTTATTTAAGATTCTCTTTCATTCTAAAATATTTTCAAGGTCATGTTACTTCCGGTTATATCGGAAGTCGCCACTAACTTCCTTATTTTAAATGGAACACCCTGTATATTATTTTATTTTTGGATTCTTGACAAAATTTTAGGATAAGTCTTATAAGGGTTTCCTATACCTTTTTTCAACTGTTTCTTAGATATCTCGATTTTTTAAAAAATTTTGAAAGATGTAACCCTATTTTCAACAGTGCTTGTCTTACTTATTTTTGACTGATGGAAAGTGCTTCTGGAGTAGACAGAAGCATAAGAACTATACTTTTGAAATACTCATTGACAATTGATTTATTGCATACATGGTGTTCAAAATTTGATGAACTATTAAACAATTTTCAAAGTTGAAAAACTTTGTTAATTCAAATTATTATTATTCCTATTATCGACAATTTTCTTGTTAATTAATATTTTCTACTTTAATGTGATTTTTGACAGAAACTGAAATGTTTTTCAAAAATAAAATGAACTTAATTCAAACACACAAATTCTATTTTATTGAAACAATGAAATAAAACAGGAAGGTAACAAAATTGAGAGCATAATAACAAATGAAAAACATAAAACAATTATTTGAACATAACTAGAAGAAAAGTGATAAAAAAGATAAAATGAATCTTAGGTAAATAACCCTTAAGTCCAAAATTCAGATTTCTAAATTTTTCTAACCACATAAACTTCTAACGAACGCCTATCGTGGAAAACCCTATATATATATATATATATATATATATATATATATATATATATATATATATATATATATATATAATACTAATACTAATGTTAATTGAGTTTTAATTTAAATTACTAATAATAAATTATTGGTTTAAAAGTCAAAAACTACACTACGTTATAACATTTCCTATATTTAAGTTCCGGTTGGAATGTATCTTCATCAGGGTTTTTATAATAAAGTGTATCTGACAATAGCATATCAAAATTTGAAATTATGTGACTTGTTTTTGTCAACAAAATGATTATAACATATTGGTAAATTTTCTAAATAGTTCTTACTATTGCAAACACTATTTTATTAATTTTGATATAGAGCCTCTCTAATAAAATTCTTTTCTTTTGTTTTAATATAATTGAAATTATGCTTAAAATTTATAACATGCCTTTCCAAAGCAGTGCTATTAGGTTTAAGTCGTACATCTGATTTATGTTGTGCGATTATATTCTTTAATGACTGTAAACAATAGTGTCAATGGTAATTAATGTTGCAATTTTCACATGGAATTTAGTATATCGTATTGGTTAATAATTCTTTTTTAGTTTGCATATTAATTTTGAATGTAAATTTTTACCTTCGTAAAATACTCTAGAAATAATCCCAATTTCTCTTGTTTGCACTTAAAAGCTCTTATTGCATGCGAGGGATTACTCTATAAAGTGATACCGTAGTCTAGTTTTGAGTGAATTAATGCAAAGTAAACTAGGATTGTATTCTATTGTAAACTATTACTGTATCAGTTAGGACCTTTCGCAGTTGTCTTAAAAGGTGCACATTACTTGATAAAGAGCAACACAACTCTTCTACATGTGAGTTCATTCGTCTAAAACCAAACCCAACAATTTTACCGATTTTTGTTTGATTTATTTGGCATTATTTTTTAGTTTGTTGGCATTCAAGCACATCTTAGCACTTTCATAAACGGAAAGAATAAAAATTGCCCAGCGGTACTCCATGCTTAATAACAAAAACCTAATATAACGATATTCATTATAGTGGAGTACTTCGTATTCCATTGTGAAACAATTTTTTTAAATAATTTTGATACTCAAATGCAGTCAAAGGCTTTACTCAAATGAAACAAAATTGCTGCATTTAAAATTGCACTTTTGGTTCCGTGAGGTAGGTACAGTTTGTATCAAGTAACTTACAGCTTTTATAGCTGAACTTTTTAATCTGAATCCATATTGAGCACTACTAAGCAGTGATGGGCATATATACGTAATCTGACTATGATTGTCTACGTATATGTGTAGACAATATGTAGACAATTGGTTTTGACGGAGACAATGTAGACAATGTAAAATCATACGCACATAACCTCCTTCCCTTGTTTACATATGCTATTTTTTAGTAGGTTAGTGAAGTTGTGCTTTTGTACAGTGGTTAGTATCGAAATTCATGATACATTAAAATGGTAGGCCGAAATAAAAATAAATCATTTGAAGAAGTGGGCTTCATTTTAGTGAAGGATGACAACAGAAATTATTCTGCAAGGAGCACAGTATGTGAAAAACATTTGAAGAACACCGCATCCAGTCGTTTGCAATCACACAGATATGAATCGCTACGACTTTTTTTATACAGTACCTAAATGCACGACTTTACAGAAATATTTGCCAACGTGAACTCTTTAAAAAGAACGAAAATTCTCGCAGTCGTAGTCCCAATTCCAGTAAATCATCCGAGGTCCTACTTAGTGAAAACGGGAATATCAATCCTGAGGAAATCACTTTAACAGAGGATTGGAAAGAAATGGAATTACAGGTAATGAATGAGTGATGGAAGTTTAAGTGTAAAGAGTATAATGACACCGTTAACAATCCGTGCACCATCCTCGGCGAATGTATCCGATGCAGCATCATGCTCTTCTATGAGCACGGCACCCTCGCCAACATCCTCGACAACTAACGCATTCAATCTCTTAAAGAAGACGGCCTCTGAAGCTGGAACATCGAAAAGCAAATATCGTAAAACCAATTCGACTTCGGGCAATAACAGACGCCAGAAATCTAACTCTATTAGTAAAAATCGATCTTCTATTAACAGTTATTTGGATCAATTACCTGAAAGTGAAGAGCGTGAACTGAATGACCTCTTGGCAGAATTTTTGTTTGGTTGATATTCCATTTGCGGCTATCGAATCAGCCCATTTCAAGAATTTTATAAAGAAGCCTGGTATTGGATATTTGCTTGCTAAAAGTGTAGTACTGATAAAGTTTGCACATATTTTAAAAGAATTTAAGCATATCGATTTCGAAGCAAAAATTGCTGAAATAGGTGACTGCATATTGCAACTGCCTAGCACTACACGATGGTGTTCATATCGCGATTCTTATGTTTGCTTATTAGAAAATTTGCTGTATATGATACTTATTGCTGAGAGTAAATACAAGAAAATCACTCAAAATAGGTACTATGTATCTAATTTTGAATGAGACATTTATTGATACCGTGCGGGAAACTGTAGAACTGTTTAACCCAATTTGCTAACCAATTGTTAAATTTAAAGCTACCAGATCAATTTCAAAAGAAATTTGAACCGGAAATTAAGATGCGCAAAGATATGCCACAGAATGTGTATGCTCTAACGTCTTTTTAGTTACATCCACACTGTGATAACGATAAATTAAATCAAGAACAAAAAGGAAAAATAAATCTGTTTTTACTTAAACACCTTTCTGCAGATGGCATTGAAGATCTAGATAACTTCAAATTACAAAAGGACATTTTTAAAATATTATATGAAAAAAATGTTAACAAACCACTAGTTTTTTGGAATGCTGCGGAAGTAGACCTCCAAATTTGGCACAACTTGCTTTAACACAGTTACTCATACCAGCAACATCTGCACAGCTTGTAGCGTCCCCCAGGTACCCTATCTTGAAAAGCGTAATTTGAACTTATTTGCACTAATACAAATTCAAGAACAAAGCAATCGCTAAGTGATTTCTCTTGACTTGACTGACGATAATGTCATTATTACTCAAATTAATTGCCTGTCTTACTTTGACTTTCCGGGCAACAATTAAAACATTAGAATTAATTTGCAAATCTGATGTTTAATTACTCGCAAACCTCAAATCTGGTCAAACGAAGTGGCCGTCTAGTGTTATGTACGTTGTGCTATCTAATGAGATAGGCTGGATGAGGGGCAGGTAAAAAAAATGAAACTACTCAAATTAAAATCAACGAACTTTGCGCAGCGGTGCTCAGCCCGTTAATCTACTATTGTGGGAAAGAACCACCAATGAAACCCACTTTATTCATAAATAAGTAATTGCACAAGTACATTAATAAATCAAATAACACAAAAAAACAATGAAAGGGTTAAATATATAACAAAACACCATTAAATCAGCTTAAAGTGCGTACAAAATTATAACATTAAGAGAACATGAATAAAAAGTAGTTTAGTTACACAGAAACACAATAATAACAAAACACATGTAGTCACACGCACGATTGGGTCATAAATAATCAAATTGGAAAATCATAATAGAAATCGTAACACCAAACATGTGGCCCTCTTAAAACCAATCATGCCGGTTTTTAAGTAATAGCACATAAAACAATAAAGCAAATTACGGTACATATAAAATACAATAACAGTAAAATTGCACAGGTAATAAGGTAAAGGCGAGGACAAAAGAAAACAGACAAGAAATTTACAAGTACCCCATTGTTTAGTGACAACTAAAGCACAAAATACATAGGTCACATTGTAATAAAGCACATACAAAGAGAAATCAGCTCGCAGGCAAACAATTCTACTTCAACAAACTGACAAAAAACTCATCAAAACAAAGGGTAAGTTATAAATAGATCACTAACATCGTGACCGATATATAAGTTTGAGTGCGTTAGAAAATAACGTGCTCCCTTCTCCGGTTACACACTCAACTATACAACAAATAAAAACATAGAAATAAAAATTCGTGGTGTTTAATGGTCTGGCTTAGGAGTGTGTACCAACTGGCAATTGCCTTTTCCAATTAATAACTAGCGACATCCTATACCCATTCACCAGCCACCTCTACACAATTATAAATATAACCAACAACCAACAATGCTCATTCGCACAAATACCAGAGGAGAGGGCTCTGTACTGTCTTTTTATTTTAGCAGATTTCAGCTTAATGAGTCCGCGTACGAATAAGATACCTTTGCAAGACAATGTTTGGTATTTAATATGTTATCTAGGCTGGTAAAAATGATTTGCTGCGAGCTTGCATTTATATAAAAATACATACTTACACTAGAATAAATATTCCCTTAATTGATCACAGACACAAATCGTTAACATTCGCGGTTTAACCCCGAAAGAAAAGACAACTTAGTGTTGGCGAATTAAAAAGAAAAATGTATACGCAAGAATTATTTTAAAGACAAACTGTTTACAAAAATCGATCTGGCTCGATTGACACGCTAACTGTAACTGCCTTCCCCCTGATTTGAAACTAACTATGTCTACTCCCCAAAAATCAACCCCTGTATTTCAAAAGTAATAAAAAAACAAGAAACATTAATTTATGTTGGAACAGTTTCATGTTAATTATTGCACGACATCTTAATTTTAAAAATATTAATTCGTCAGTAACAACCTTATATTTACGTCTCTCGAGTTTCCCAGTAACAAACAAAGATATCTTTTGATCGCGCTCTGCTCAGCCATAATCAATCATTAGAGCAATGACATTTTTACATCAAGGGCGCGCACAAGAAAAATTCCAATGATTTGTTACGCCACTTCAGTAAAGAATTTTTAAGCGTGCACCTGCCACTCGCCCCCTAACGTGTGTTTACAAACAATCCTACATTCCTTAGATAAAAATATATAAATAAAAATGTTTTGAAAATATTAGCAAATTACGACGTATTATTAAGATAAAAAAAATCCACTAATTATCTTTTCTATCGTGATAATAATGGCGATTTGACAAACGTTTATTACAATAATAAAGTTTTCGCGGTCCGCTACCTACAAGCTGGAACGAGTTTTTTCCAACTGGACTCAGATACACACTCCGATTAGGAATAGGTTAACATTTGAGAGATCAAAAAAACTAATGCATATCTACTGTTCACTTTGACTAGCTGACACCAACACCGAAGTATCAGATTTTGATTTCAATGTTGACCAGATTTTTGATGAAGATGCCACAGAGAAGTTATAAAAGTTTAATATTTTTAAAAACTGTTTAGATATCTGATTTTTATTGTAGTATTTGCTTTCGTTTGTCGAATAAATTCTTTGTTTCACAGTATGTATGCATTTTATTAATAAGAGATATATTAATATTTTAAATAAAATGTGAAACACACACGAAAAATTAAAATTACCGCTATTTTCTGCATTGTCTACATTGCCTACATGTCTATACGCGTAGAGAATGCAGTATTTTATATCGCGTAGACTACGTGCCCATCATTGCTAAGTAGTGAACTTTTTTATGTTGTTTTTCTTTTTTAATAAGTGTTATATAAGTTAAGAAATTTATTTCGTAGCAATAAGAAATAGATTAAAAGCAAGTTTACAAAATAAAATTGTCACCAGAGAGAATGACATTATACAGTAGTTGTAAGAAAAAATTCGATGTGACGAGAAGTAAGAAGGAGCGTAGCTCCTCACATTAATTCTAAATAAATATAGTAGTTATATGTGTTAATTTAAAGCAAACCCCCGCATAAAACTAAATATAAAACAAAACAACGACCTGTCCCTCATGACGCTATACTACTTAGTAACTAACGAGCAATGAAAAACAGTCATCTTGTGCGAAAACGGGAGAAGATAATTAAAATCTGATTGAAGGATCTTAAATGGGAATATGTTAGTCTATAATTTGTACCAAAAAAATAAATTTGTAAATTGTAATTTAGAAATTGAAGTTATGTTGCCCAAAAATAAATTTTTCCCAGAAAATTTTTTTTGATATATTTCGAATGTTGTCATTTTTTCAATCGAGTTTGAATCACTCTATACATAAAATATATACTTCTGGTCGTCCTATTGTGGTTTTACGGAAGACTTTTCGAGAAAAAATAAGGGGTATTTTTGTACTATACGCCGTGTAATTGAGTTTAAAATGTTTGTGTGATAGAAAATGTTCTGTTTTGGTTTGTTTAACCGTATGAAACATTATTTTGATGTAAAATTTCATTTAATAATTTTATTTACTAAAGTGTAACTGTGGAAATAAAGATTTTAGTCTTTTTCAGAGTACTTTTAAGAATGGCTAGTTACGCCACTGAATTTTTAGGTGACGTCTCAGTTCTGATTGGTCGAATAAGACGAACAGTGCCATAGTAGTCAATGGTTTTTATCAAAGATTTTCAAGTATTTAGTCTCGTGTATAAAGGTCACGTCGGATGATATAAAAACTCACGTTTTTAATTACCTCATAATTTTTATTTTAAACATTTTTTAATTTTATTCAATAAAACTTATATTAATAAAATGCCTACGGCCGCTTTACCTAAGGAATCACCAATTGTGGAAGAGGTTATAGGAATTAATGCTGTTTTATTGGGACCTCCAGGATCTGGCAAAGGAACACAAGTAAATATTCTTATCTGTTACGTAATTTTCTTTACCCAATTTTTTTATAGGCACCATTATTGAAAAAAAAGTTTTGTGTTTGTCACCTTTCAACAGGTGACATGTTGAGGGCAGAAATTCAATCTGGTTCTGTTTTAGGGAGTAAGTTGAAAAAAGTTATGGATGAGGGTAAACTTGTTAGCGATGATTTAGTGGTTAATATGATCGATAGTAATTTGGATAAACCAGAATGTGCTAATGGTTTTCTTTTGGATGGATTTCCTCGTACTGTTGTACAAGCTGAGAAAGTAAGTTTGACAAGAATTTAATTTCATGTGAGAGTAATAAGTCAAACAAGGTTGTTGGAATTGTAAAATTTTGTTTAAGCTAATTTGTGCACCAAAAATGCATCATAGTTTATGCAATATAACATGTTTATATAATTTATTTATCACAGTTAAGTTAGTACACATAGTCGATTTATGGGACGTGGTTGTAGTGCAAAACTTCGTGTTGGTTGACTAACTGACAGAAATTAGTTTTAACACAATGACTGCGTGGTGCGGAGGCATATTTTAATTGTTCTATCCACATATTAGCAATAGCTATAATTTTGTTTTAATTTTCCATTTCTGTGCGATCTTGTTGCCCGAATCCAATGTGGGTTTAATATCATTTTAGTACTACCCTTAGTAAGAGAAAATTATAGTAGGTAACTATTTACATTCATCGAAATTTATAAAAAATAAATTGCATTAAAATAATCATGGGTATTGGTATCTGGAGACCAATGTAGTACCGGGGAGAAAGCAGCTTATCGAGTGCCCGAGATTGATAATGCATAGTGGTATATACAACAGTTTTGAGTGCCGCATTGTCAACATTTTAAGTTTGTGTATGAAAAAAAATACATAGGTAATGTAATATGAAATAATTACTTTTAGTTGACGGTGTATCATGATAGAGTGTTCAATCTTAGAAGTAATAACAAAAAATTACATAAATGAGTTTGTATTAAAAACTGATATTGTTACATTTTCGCTGCTACACCATTGAATAACGTGGCATTAATTAACTAATAATGGGGCAGTGTATGACTTAATGTTATGTAAAAGTAGCCTATTAATTGTTTTGTGTCCTGTACCCACGCCATGAGCATTGGGCCGACAAAAAATATACAATCAATGACAGTACTAAGCCCATACTGACTACATAAACCAATAGATGTACAGTGGCACAAATCTGTGCCTTGCTCATAATGTGACGAATAAAGTAGTTCAGGATCAGGAACATTTGCATCAAATTTAGTATTCGAATGTCATACAAGTAAGGTGTTTACATTGTTGCTCTGATATATTTTGCTCAAATACTTGTTTAATTGTAATAAAGCCATGTGGTTCATGTAATATATTTAGTGCTAGTAGTAGTGCTGAAAGAGATTGTGGTGATATAGCTCGAGTGGTAAATAAACTATTACGTATATCTGGTATTCCACAGATTTTAAAGGAAAATACAGAATACAGAAGAGCTTGCTCTGAAAGTTTGGGCATTACAATTGACAAAACTATTATTGATGTAAGTCATAGTCTGAAAGAAAAAGAAAATTCAACACCGCCAATAATTGTAAAATTCGCGGGGGCTAGTTAAGAACAATGTTTTCAAAAACAAGAATAAGCTTAAGGGTTCAAAAATTGTGATTCGTGAGGATTTAACTGGAATGGTTAAAATTAGCAGTATAAAAATTTAATTCTCAAGCTGTTTGGAGAAAAGATTGTTGTATATTCCTAAAATATAACAATGAAGTGTATAAAATCATTAACCCTTTCCCGCCTAATGATTCCAAGCATCGTTTCCGGCACAAATACAGTAAATTTCGCAGATATGTATGATTTTATACTATTGACAGGAGTAATAGTACATGTTGCGCCTAGAGGGCGGCATATCTTTCATATGAAAATTCTTATATGGTTGTCAGTGTCCATAAATGTTTAGTGGTTACCTTCTCTAGTAATGACCTGCTGTTTACGAGTGTTTTGAATCAAGAATAACTGTAAAAATAGCAATTTCTGTTGTGAATAAAAAATACAGGTGTAAGTATACGTATTAGTAGTAAGTAACATAGTAGTTGCTTCTGTTATATGGTGTTCACTTAGTCTAGAACTTGTAAAAATATGCATGATTCCATTTGGCATTTGTGGGATTTAGTGATAATATATTCTGGTGGCTAAGTTTTGCAAGGTAATTCAGTTGTATTTCACTTATAGATATTAGATGTCAACTGCAGGAAGAGTACTAATTGACTTTGAAAAGTTAACCCAACAGATGATTCTGATACTGAAATAGAAATGTCAGATAAGTTGGAATCAGAAATTGAACAGAAGAATCAAAATAGAGAAGAACTAGAAGAATTACAGTTGAATTCAACATATGATGTTGAGATAGACACAGAACAACCTGCTCAAGAAGAGCCGAAGGAACTCAGTAAACGAGAGGTTTCAGATTTGCTGAAGGTTTCTGAAACAGCAAATGTATGCTGTCAAAGAGACACTAGTCCATATATACAAGGGTAAAATGGTTTGGAAGAGAAAGAATATAGATGAAGTAGATACTATCTTTTCTGAGAAATTCCAAGATCCACCTCTGGTGATGACGAAATGTTTGCGAGTATAATGTATCAGACAAATCTGTATTCTATTTAGAAATATGTCAGATGTATCGATACGAATAAGAATGAAATTGAACAATTCTTAGGTATTCATATGTTAAGAGGGCAAATACCTTCTTCTATAATGTACTTGGCAAGTGAGACACAATTCAGTTCAGTTGCTGATATAATTGAGAGAAATTGATTTGACAATTTACGTAGTTCTCTATATATCAACGATAATAAGAATATGCTCTATCTGCCTTAAATCAGAATATGAAGAAAACCGAACCTGAAGAGTTCAATAGCGGGGACTATATAATCATCTCCTTTAAAGATTCCAGTTTGAAACAATATATGAAAAACAAACCTCACAAATGTGGTATTAAGGTATTTGCTCGAACTGGTTGCATTTTATATGATTTCGAGTTGGAAAAGGAGCTGTGAAACATGAAAGTAATTTAGGAGTAAGTGGATATATAGCCTGGAGAGAGCATATGACAGAGTGAATAGGGAGAAGCTGTGGGAAATATTAAATGAATATGGCGTAAATAAAGGTCTAATAAATGGAATAAGGGCAGTATTCAACGGTAGTTGGGCATGTGTTAGGGTGAGAGGAGGTGTGAGTGAATACTTTAATATTGAGCAAGGCTGTGTGATGTCACTGTGGTTGTTCAATGTATTAAGTGACAGTGCGGATGAGCTGCAAACCGCTCTGAGGAAGTTTGATACAGTCTGTGAGAGCATGGACCTAAAGATAAACGTGAACAAAACTAAGATTGTGGTGTTCAATTGGGAAGGTGGAAAGGAGAGTAGAGTATTTACTCTGCGAAACGAGCAATCTATAATGGCGTATTCGTCCCGTCTGTACTGTATGGAAGTGAGACATGATAAAACAGAGACAAGATAAAAAATGAATGCATAATGACGCAGTGTGGTGAGGAGAAGACGATGATGGATAGATATAAAAGTTGTACATTATGTTGGTTTGGTCACATTGAGAGAATGAACAACGCAAGATTAACGAAACAAATATATGTGGGCGAGGTTAGGGGAAATGCCGGGCCTGGTAGGCCGCGTAAAACTTGGCTGAATGTAGTAGAATCTATGATAAAGGAAAGAAAGATAAGGAGTTTTAAAAACAAAAGGGCATGTCAGAGACTATGTATGAATCTTGTGCAAGCTAGGGAGGTATGCGGAGATAGGAAAGCATGGTGAAAGATTGTGAATGAAAAATAAATAAGAGGCAGGGATTGTTTTGCGCACCCCGCAGGGGAATGGCCTATATAGTTGTGCGTTTTACCACCGTATAAGAATTTCATGATTTTTACAAATAATTTGTTTACGTCTTATAAATTCTCTAGCTACACTAAAGAAAAGAAGAAACTAAGCAATTGGTACTGTGTGTGTTGTGCGTTTGCCTGGTTGTAGTTTAATGCATGATAAAGATCTCATGAATAAAGGAAGAGGATCTTCTCATGTCCAAACGAAATCTTCCAAGAATATTACAATCGTAAAATGGTAGGTGTGTGCACGTAGCTTTGACCTATAAAGGGCAATGTCCTTTGGATTGTAGGATGTAAATGTAACGTCAAGTCAATGTGTTTAACTGTATTTGTTATTTACATACCACCAGATACTCAAGTTAAGAGTATCAACTCTTTTTTGAGTTATTGAGCAGTTGTGCTACTCATATAATCATATGCTAATTCTTGGTGATTTTAACATTTCTTCACTTATAAATAATGATATAACCGATTCCAAATAGAATTCTGTTGCTAATTTTGAATCTACTTAATTTAAGTCAATATAACTGTGTATTAAACACAAATATGCATATTTTAAATTTAGTTATAAGCAGTCTCAAATGTCATGTGACTTCTGATAAATCTTCAATCGTTTTAGAAGACTTACATCATCCCGCGCTTCTCGTCGAACCGCAATTAAAGTTTCATGCTGATTTCCCTGGTATGTACATAGCATTTTCATGCTACATTTCCGAGTAATTTTAGTAAAAAATGCTATAATTTAAAAAAATCTGATTTCCCTGGTATGTACATAGCTTTATCTGAATAGATTGGACATTTCTATACCGACGTGAATAAGGCTTGTGCAAATTTTTATGCTGTATTGAATAATATCTCTTTTGTTCCCCGATTTCAAAAATGTCATCACTGTTATCCCAAATGGTTTAATCACGAAATTATTAAAACTATTCGTTCATAATATAAATTCCACAAACGTTTTAAGAAATATAATTCTACATATGCTCTAATAAAATTTAAACAATTAAGAACGTTAATTAAGGCACAAATTAGTTCTGCTTATAAAAGTTACGTTATGAATGTTGAGGAATCGTTAACATATGATCCGAAGCAAATTTGGTCTTTTGTAAGGTCTAAAAAAGGAAGTAGTAGAATACCTGGAAAAATGTTCTATGATAATTATTACTTTACTACTCCACAAGAAATTGTAAATGCCTTTAAAAACTACTTTTCCTCTGTTTATTGTCAACGTTTAAATCGTATTTCATCCGTACCTACTCATAATAACCTGCCATGCTTTAATCTGCCACAGATTAGCGAATCAATGGTCGGCGACGCTATATCCTCACTGAAAAATAAACAAACTGCAGGTTACGATGAAATTCCAGTGTTCTTAGTGAAAACATTTAAAAACATTTTTGTTTTTCCATTATACATTATCTTTAATTTAGCAATATGGCAACAATGGTTTCCTAATATTTGGAAAATAGCCAAAATATGTCCTGTGCATGAGTCTGAAGATCCTGCAACAGTTTCTAATTATAGACCAATTAGCATTTTGTCAACGTTTTCAAAAGTATTCGAAGTTGTTTTGTATAACAGTATCTATCCTTATCCCTAAGTCATATTTCAGACCGTCAACACAGTTTTATGCAAAAACGTTCTACTTTAACTAACCTTGCATGTTTTACGGATTTTACTTGTCAAGTATTGCACAATTTAGGTCACAATTTATATGGACTTCGCTAAAGCCTTTGATAGCATTGACCACTCTTAAACTCACAAACTTGAGACTTTTGGATTTAGTGATTTGTTGCTCTGTCTTTTTACGTCTTTTTTTTGTATATGATTGTGAACCTGAACAGGCTAAATTTGGCCTATCGTGCTAAAGCACTCAGGAACACTTAGGAGGATGGATAGAGGGATAATGAATTGCCAATAGATGCCTATGAACAGCTACCTTAAATTTTCTCATATCATAAGTGAGAGGAAAGCAGGAACTAGGGAGATCATTCCAGAGTTTAGAAGCCGTGTAGAAAAATGTGGATTGCGCCCGTTTGGTACGACAAGTGGAGATTTGTACTGCATACTGATGATGTGAATGAGCGAACCGAGTGTTTCTCGCAAAGATAACCCGAGATGGTATCAAAGAATATAATTCAGCAGCACAATAGCCGTTGTAATAACGATAATACAAAGAAAGAACTGAAACCATCCTTCTATGCTCAAGGGACTGCATGTGAGAAGTTAAGGACGGATCATTTATAAGCCTAATCGCTCTCTTTTGAATACGATCAACGATATCGAGAGCGTATTGGGGAGCACTTACCCAGAGGTGAGAATTATATTCCAGAGGCCGAATTTGGGCCTTGTACAGCAGAAGGAGTTGTCGAGAGGTAAAGTACTGCTTAGATCTGTACAAAAAGCCTATTTTACGAGCAGCTGTTTTGGTAGCTGACAGAAGATGGTCAACCCATGAGAGATTTGAAGATACAGTCATACCCAACAGAGTAATAGAGTCTGAAAACTTAAGAACTAAGCCATTCATACTTACAACAGGAAATGATCGATCTTTTTTGGCGGACACAAGGCAACACTGAGTTTTGTTAGCATTAAATTTAACTAGATTATTGCTTCCCCATTCGAGAATATGTTGAATGTCTTTGTTGATTGAATTTGCCATTTCAGTTTTAATTTCTAGATTTGACATAGAAGGTGGATTATCACTATGAGTAGACTGAGATGAACTACAGTGAAGAGTGCTATCGTCAGCAAAGCAATGGATGGGGTTAGTTGTTGAAGAAATAAGGTCATTTATGTACAGCAGAAAAAGTGTAGGCGCTATAACGGATCCCTGTGGTACGCCCGCGTTAATGCTAACTTCTTTTGAAAAAAAGCCATCAACTACGACACGTATTCGTCTCTTATCAAGGAAACTAGAAACCCAGTTGATGAGCGTATCATTTAACCCAAACGAGGTGAGTTAACACTTATGCCAAACTTGGTCAAATGCCTTTGAGATATCTAAAGGGACTACAACTGTTTCACCAGACTGCTCCATTGTATTATTCCAAACTTGGGTCACATATGAAAGAAGATCACCTGTTGAACGACTTTGCCTAAACCCATATTGGTGGTCACTTAAGGAGTTTGTTAGTTTCAAGGAACGTGAGCAGTTGCTGATTGATGATTTTAGACAAAATGGAAGTGATGGCAATTGGTCGGTAATTTGAGGGATCGGCCTTATCGCCTTTTTTGGGAATAGGTTGAACATTTGCTAACTTCCATGATGAAGGGAATTCCCCAGAAGACATAGAGGTCGTATAGAGCTTAGATAGGACTGGTACTAGTTCGGGGGAACATTTCTTTAAGACAATAGCTGGGTTACCGTCTGGGCCAGTCGCCTTATTGAGATCAAGCCTACTGATGATCCATTCCAAGAGATTGTACCGAAAATGAATTGGTTTCATATCGTATGAAGAAGAGTTGACTAGGGGCACATCTTTTCCAGAATCATTGAGACACGAGTTTGATGCAAACAAATCCACAAAAACATTTGCTTTGTCTACAAAATCAGCAACTACTGATCCGTCAATAGATGTCAGGGGGGGGAAATGAAGATGTTCCAAAGTTTTTACTAATGGCTTTAGCTAAAGACCAACATTTACGACTGCCTAAAGGAGATGCAGCTAGTTCATTGCATTTTCGTTGTTCGAACAGCTTTTTAGTTTCAGTGATGACACTTTTGCAGATATTTCTAGCACCAACGTATTCTACATGACTGTCGACCGATTTATTAGATTTCCATTTAATGTAATATTTATTTTTTAAAGATATTGCATCAGCACAAGCCTTATTGAACCAGGGTTGCAAACGTGATGACCTATACGGTACTGTTTTTTGGGAATGTATAACTCCATTCCCATGAGGATGACTTCAGATACTGAAAGAGCAATGTTCGAAGAAGAGGACGACTTAAAACAATATTCACGCCATGGAAAGGTTGCAAAGAAATACCGTAAATTACTCCATCGAGCTGACTTAAAACACCACAAGGTTCTATCGGTTTTGCGAACAAGAGTGGAATTAGGTACAGTAGAAATGATTTGTATTAGACAATAGCCGGAAAGACCTAAAGGCGAAAGAACGAAAGTTTTATAAATAAGAGGGTTTGATGTACGAAAAAGATCTAGAAGATGAGGAGTATGGTTAGGGTTATCAGGGATTTTAGTGGGTTCAGAAATCATTTGTGTGAGATCACATGAAATAGCAAATGTTTCTGCACTATGACCAGCAGGATTTGTAGGAGATGAAAACTGAAGCCAATTAGAGTTATGAACATTGAAATCGTAGGCACATACGCCTCCTTTATATCGAAAGTTAGAGTGCAGGTGGTATTGAGCAAATTGCAAGTCGGGTGACTCGGAGCTTTCAGAGGAGACTTGTGTTTCAGATAGAAACAAAATATCAGGTTGTAATTGTTCAAGATGTTGGTGGATAGTATTGAGATTAGACCTGATACCGCGGATGTTGCAGTAGTGAATCAGAAAGTTAATACTTTCGATGACCGTGGTCGCTTGGGCCCCTGCCCTCCCGGACATCCGAATGGGGCAGGATTTTACGTCCGGAATTTATTACCCTGGAAACCATAGCCATATTATTTTTTAATTTGGGACTTTTAATCCGATAGGAAGACAGTGAGGGCGAGAAGGAAGAATAAGGATGAGAATAGATTAAGGATGAAGGAAAAGGTAACCGGCAGCCCTTACCGAGCTCAGAAAATCGGAGACCCAATATTAAGGAGCCCATGGTAAGAGTGGCGGTACCTCCCCGACTGGCATGGAGTATACATGCCCGCTTATGTTTCTTATGTTCATTAATGATATTTCTGACTCAATATCATGTCATGATCTTCTTTCCGCAGATGACCTTAAAATTTATAAAAATTACAAATCTATTCGATTGTCTTGTGTTGCAAAAACAAATGGACTTCATTCATCAATGGTGTAAATCAAATAATCTGGATTTAAACATAAGCAAATGTAAGGTTCTATCGTTTAGTAAAAAGCGTGAAATAATCAGTTTTCAATATTCTGTCAACTCGGTAAACCTTAGCCGTACTTCAATTATAAAAGACCTAGGAGTAATTTTCGATTACCAGTTGCACTTCACTGAACACGTCCAGTACATTTGCTCTTCGGCATCTAAAATTTTGGGTTTTATCATTAAAAATTGTAGATTAATTTACAAATCATCACACTCTATTTTCTTTATACTTCGCACTTATACGGTCTAAACTTGAGTACTGTGGTTTAATATGGTATCCAATTCATGAAGTACAAAAATGCCCTATTGAGAACATCCAGCGTAAATTTCTAAAATATGTCACATTTAAAATTGAAGGTCACTATCCTGAAAGAGGATTTCCGAATGAACTGTTACTTTCACGCTTTAATTTTCAATCCATGGAATTACGATGTGTGCACAATAATATAAAATTTTTACACGTTTTTTATTACATAACCATATCGACTGTCCCTACCTCTTTTGTAATTGAATAATTTGTTTAGTTTTAATTTTAGAATATGATTGTCAAGTTTTACTATGTTAGTTATTATTATTATTATTATTATATATATATATATATATATATATATATATATATATATATATATATATATATATATATATATATATACGGTGTTCCAGTTTTTTGTAGCAGGACTTTAATAGTGGATAGAGCTTTCAAAATTAAGACAAAAAGTTCATATAAACATAGGTTGCCAAACGCTTAGTTTTGGAGATACAGGGTTTCAAAGTTTTAATTTTTTTTCAGTTCTTTTATCTTCAAAACTATTTAAAATAATAAATCCAAATTTAGTACACATATTACACTTCTTAAACTCAATAATAAGAGTAGTTTAACGTTTATCAATATCTATAGGGTAGTACATTTTATGGGGTGGTTCACCCTTTATCCCCCCCGAACAAAAAAATTTAGATTGCCCATTTGATTTAGGAACTTTTTTGTCTGCTTTTTTTTCGAGAAATGCATAGTTTTTGAGATCAATTAGCTGTAATCCATGAACAGCTTCCAAATGGTAAGTATTGAACGTCTGATGCCCCCGCAAAAAATAGTGTACCATGAAAAGAACAATAAAAAAAAAGAATCAAATTATGTCAATTCTCACGTTTTTTTTGTCTCTTAATAAAAAGTAGTACTCCACTGATTTTTTCCTAACTTTTCACTTGAGTTAAATAAAGGAAAATAACAGTAAAACAACAAAATAAATATTAAAAAATACGTATTTATTGGAAAAAATTGGAAAGAATTTCTATTTAAGATTTTAACAAGAACGAAACGAACGAAATAAATAAATTAAACATATAAACTTAACCTATAACAACAAAACAAAAACGCTATCGTAATAATAAATAAATTTAAAGATTTTGCAAAATTTCGGTTTTTTGCGGATATCTCCGGAACCAATCGAAATTTTTTGGATTTCAAAAAAGCATTTTGTTAAGCACCAAAATGCGCAACGTTCTTCTCATTTAACCGACTTCGTATCTTTTACGGTTCAAGATCCCTGTACTGGCCCTCCTTATCTTGGACACGTTGTATATATATATATATATATATATATATATATATATATATATATATTTTAATTTATCATTTTTTTGTTGGATAATGCTGCAATAATTTATATTTACTTACACTACTAATTAATTGGATTTATGTAGGATGCGCTGATCTCCATGACATGCTGGTCGAATTATACAGAACAAACAATCGTGCTAAACGATTCTATCTGAGAATAATTTTCCAACTTATTGATGTGAGATCAAAGCACAAAACTTTACTTACGTAAATTGAAAGCATTACAATATCGCATGATCTTCTGATGTCTGGAAAGTCGATCCAGAAGAAACGAGGGCAGTCATCCATAGGTTTCTAAGAGGACATGTGTTCGGCCCCACACTAATGAACAATGTCAGGTTCGGCAATTTAAGTCATTGGCTAGAACACTCAGATCAGAAACAGCTGTGTAAATTATGCATTAAGGCTTACTCAAGAATCAAATGTATGAAATGTAAAATTAATTTATGTTTAAATACCCTGAACGACGGCAACCGTTTCTTAACAAAATCTAAGAAACTATAGTTCTTTCACTAAACCTAGAGCAAATTACAATATTAATCAGGAATCTCAAGATGAAAATGAACTGAAAGAAATTACAGTACCAGGAACTATAAATCACAATGGTAAAACGTCAACAAGAAAGTTAGAAATAGAGATAGGTATGTCCAGATCTAATATTACGCGCATTTAAAAAAAATAATAAAATAAGACCCTATAGAATCAAAAAAAATTCATCATCTTCTTCCTGGCGATTTTATACGATGAACCCGTTTTTGTGGATGGTACATTGAAAAAACGCAAGAAGATCAAAATTTTGCCTTAAATTGTATTTGGACGCACGATGCCACCATAAGTAGTGCGGGAATATTCAATAGATATAACGAATATACTTGGGCTCGTGAAAATGCTCATGTTATTGTGGAGGAAAGGTATCATGGGAGGTTTAGTTTTAATGTGTGGGTGGGTATTTACCGAGGACAGTTTATTGGAACGCATACACAGTGACCGGCATAAAGTTGGATACAAATGGAAAACATTTTTATTGTTCATTTCTCAGAAAATTTTATTCTTGATAAAAGTGCCTGCTTGATTGCAAACCTAAAATGTACTTGCAAACATTTGAATATCTCGTTTCTTATATGAGGGAGATTCCAAATGTGAATGCGGCTCAATCTCACCCTTATTTTTCAAAATACACAAAAGTGTCATTTGAAGAAGTTGTTTAGAATTAAAAAGATATGTCAAATACGATATTTCAGCCAGCTTCTCTGCAAAAAATATTTACGTTTTTCCTTTTTTGTTCCACTGCCCCTGTATTTTACGGGAAACAAAATATTTCGGAGGTAAGTTATTATCTGATAGAACAACAATACGCTAAAAAGCATAAGTTTTATTTGCACCATAAGTAACAAATTAGTTTATTCACAGTTATCCCTAAAAATACGTAAATTTTTGTATCCAGTGTAAACAACATATTCCTTCAAGGTTATACCTTCGCTTAAAATCAATGTTTAGTGTGGAATTTTAAATGATGAAATTGTGGGACCAGTATTTTTTAGAGGAAATTTAAATTCTCTGACATATTTAAATATGCTTCAGACATTTATCAAATTATTTGGATAATCTTTCTCTGAGAACCAGTATCAACATGTTTTTCCAACAAGATAAAACAATGAAAGGGTTAAATATATAACAAAACACCATTAAATCAGGTTAATCGTGTGTACAAAATTATAACATTAAGAGAAAAATAAATAAAAAGCAGTGGACAAAAGAAAATAGACAACGAATTTACACGTACACACTTGTTTAGTGACTACTAAAGCACAAAATACATACTTAAAATTACAATAAATTACATATAAAGAGAGATTAGTTCGAAAGCAAACAATTCTACTTAACAAACTGACATAAAAAAACTCATTAAACAAAGCTTTACAAGGGTAAGTTGTAAATAGATCATAACATCGTGACTGACATATAAGGCTGAGTTCGTTAGAAAAATACAGCGCCCCTTTCTCAGGTTACCCATTCATCTATAAACAATAAAAATAAAATTCGAGGTGTTTAATGGTCATCTGGATCTGGGAGTAAGTACCCACTTGGCAATTGCCTCTTCTAATTAATAACCAAGTGGTATGTTGTACCCCTTCTCCACGCCCACCTCTACACATATAAACAACAATACTAATTCACATAAATACAAGAGTGAGGGAGCCCTGTACTGTCTTTTACTTTAGCAGATTTCACCTTAATGAGCCCGCGTGCGAATGAGATCCCTTTGCAAGGCAATGCTCGATTTTTAGTACGTTATATAAGCTTGTAGAATTATTTGCTGCCAGCCTTAATTTATATAAAAATACCTACTTACACTTGAATATATTCCTTTTAGTTAAACACTTCCACCAACACGACGAGATACGATACGCGGTTTAAAATTCGGCGCCGCGTCGTCACATTTTTGGTTAGTTTTTGGAAAAACTTATATTAAAACATACATAAATGTTAGTTACAAAAATAAAATATCTCGAAAACCATGCTCAAATAACGACTTAATATCTAATAAAATATGTTAAACCCCATTAATTAACTTTTCTATCGCGGTAACAATCGCAATTTAAAAAATGTTGCAATAATAAAATTTTCGCGGTCCGCTACCTTTTTGTATTTATTTGACTATTGGTACAGAAACACAAATTGCTTTAAAAAGTGTGCAATGTGCATTTGTTAAAGGCTGCTGATTTAGCTCTGTGATAAAAGTAATGTTTGCGCATACATAATGCACTTTTCAAGCGATTATAAGGCATTGCACATAGCCAGTTTTGAAAAAAGTCATATAGTGAAAAGCTCAATTTTACAAAAAAAAATATACAAAACGCATTTTGAATGTCCACCAACCGATATTTAATATGGTGCTCCATATGAAATTCATTTGACCTTTTAATATATTTTTTACATTAGATAACTTGATTTTTTACTTTTAGCTCGATGAATTGTTAGAAAAACGTCACACCAGCTTGGATGCAGTTGTAGAATTTGGAATAGATGATAATTTACTAGTGCGTCGAATTACTGGACGTTTAATTCATCCCTCAAGTGGTCGTTCATACCATGAAGAATTTGCACCTCCTAAAAAACGTATGACCGATGATATTACTGGTGAGCCTTTGATTAAAAGGTCTGATGACAACCCAGAGGCATTGAAGAAACGATTAGAAGCTTATCATAAGCAAACCCAACCCTTGGTGGATTATTATCAAATTCGTGGTTTACACTATCGTATTGATGCATCCAAAGCAGCTCATGCTGTGTTTAGTAATATTGATAATATCTTCTTAAAAGCCACTGCCAACAAAAGTAAATTAAGGATTTAAACTACAAATATTTGCTAGTCACTTGAAAAATAAATTGTTTCTATTCAAACTCGCTCAATACTTCTAGAAATATATTTTTTTCTAATGTTTGGTTATGTAGAAAATATTGGGGACGATGTTTTACTGTTTGGGAAATAAACAGTTTTCTGCTACTGTGATTTTAAGAGCAGGCCTTTATATATATATATATATATATATATATATATATATATATATATATATATATTCTTCCATTCCATAAAGTGAGCCACTTCAATAGGGTAATTACATTTAAAGTGAGACCTGAGTCGTTGTGAGGACCGTATATGGACTTCGCTTAGAATAATTGTAAAAATGAAAGATTAGCTATCAATAAGCCTTATTAAAGTCAATTTTACAAAAAAAAGTGAGGGCCCCAATTTGATAAAAATGTGAAAAATATGTATAATCTAGTTCTAGAAGTCTCCACCACCTGGCGTCTTTTTTTGACGTATATTTACTAACACTGTATTTTCACTCCTTTAATAACATTTTTTCTAACCAAAGTGAGGACCGTTTTATTAATACAGAACTGGCAACTATTGTCGGTGACTCTTTCGTATTTTAAAGCATTATGATGAGTACTTATACACTTTTCTTAGATACCAGAAAATTATTGAGTTCTCTTAATATAAACTAAATAAGGGAAATTTTACTAATACATATTTTTAATTTACGAGTACCCTAAAACTACCTAAGTTCGGACACTTTTTATATAAATTTATGTATACCACTTATTGAAAGGCAACTTATGTCTTGTAAATGTATTCTACACTAATCATTACCTATTATCCTATCAAATACTTATAACAAAATAACTAAAGTTACAAAGGTATAGACAAAAAAAAATATATATTTTGCTGTTCGAAACTAGATTTAGAAAACCATAAATTCGGACACATATGGTTTATGTACATTTATCAAATAAAATGTCATTTCGGACATTTAAAGAGACAGTAAATCAAGTTCGGACAGCAATAGTCGAAGAAAACGCACATATCAGTTGTCCGACTTTAGATACCCACAAACCAAAGTTCGGATCTGTGGACTACAAGTGAATAGGTTTTTAGTAAAACAGATCTTTATTTCGGACACCTTCTTCACGGCTTGTAATAAATAAACCTATTGACGAAACTAAAGATACATTTATTGTGAAAACTAATTAGGTAACAAGTAAAACACTACAAAGGTATCAATAATTAAAAAAAAATATTCTTCAATTTATGTATTCCCTGGTTACTATTGCACTTTCCAGACAGCAACAGATGTGTCCCAGATTAATACTGTTCAAATCTTCCACATGGGGAAACACAAAACCCCCATTTTTTTTTCCCTTAGACAGCTTACATCAAATTTGGAATTATTATTCTCTATGTTAAGAGTTTTTGCAACATAATTCTTTTCGGTCTATGCTTTCATTCCCTGATTGTACACAAATTTGAAAATTATAAAGCTTCCCTGTGTTAAGTTACCTAATGAATCTTTCAAGATTGATCCAGTTTTCCTATTTATATTCTTGAATGGCAACTTATCTTCGGAAACAGGAGTGCCGTCTTCCAAGTCGTCGGCTTCACTGAATTCTGATTCTATGTCAAGAACGCCTTCTTCCGAACCGCCCTCTGTCGTTTCCTTTTCTTCACTGAATTCTACCTCTAGTCTTTTCAATACGTGACTTTTATCGAGTGATACAATGCCAGATGCTCGGAAGCCTGCGATATTATTTATCTCAGTCCCCGCTAATCTTTTTAAAGTCTGGTCTAATAACACGAGGAAATAATTTTTGGGAACACTTCCTCTATGTTGCTTTTTCCACTCTATTAGGTTTTTCTCCAAGCTACCTTAAGTGGTCGAAAGTATGCAATATTTAAGGGTCGACATAAGTACGTCGCATAGGCCGGAAGAAGGACAAAGTCTATATTACTGGCTTGACATTTTCTTACTACCTCCATCGAATGATGATTGCCCAAGTTATCTCAAATTATAATTTTCTTGTCGGGTAGTTTGCTTAAATATGGAAAGGCCACTTTATTAAACTAATCAGTAAATATAAACAAGTCAAACCAACCACTTTTATAGCGTTTGTAAAATGCTTCCTTGAGACCATTTTGCATCCAGGTGTCATGTAAATTTGTCGCCTTGTAGACAATGTTGACTGGTAAACACATGCCAGAGCCGCTAGTAGAGAACATCACCGATGTACTTCTCTTTGAGGAATCCATAATGGGATGTGCGTGTTTAGTACCCCATCTGACAACGACTTTTTCATTTCCGGGTTCATTAGTAATATTAGTTTCATCATAATTAACAATGTTACCAGGCGGCAAAGACTTCAACGTTTCTGCTAACTGTTAGAAGTAATTTTCGATAACACTTTTTGAAACAGCGGCTCTTTGACGCTTAATATTTTCACTTAGTCTAGTTGTTAAAATAGTTTTATAGCGTGTCCATGTAGTCTTTCACAATTTGTTTAATATCAAAACTTGTTAACGGATATCCCCAATTTGCGGATGTAAGGATTCCCTGGACAAGATTACTCTCTTCCTCTCATGATAATACAGTTGGACGACCATGCTTGTGTATGTGCGCACCTTTATATTTATCGAAAAGAGTCGATTTATTATCGCTTATCTCTTTCAGAGACCTCTCTAGATTTTCAGGTAAGTACTTGACATATTTGCCACGAATTGTTCGGCTACTGGAACGTTTTGTGATTTTGCCGTTAGGCGTCATCTGAAATTAATGAATACCAATCACAATTCGCACCAAAAACACTAAATAATACCTTCAGATAGGTAGTACAGTTGTCCGATATTAAGGCATAAGATACCCCTAAATTTTCTAACCTCTGTATCTTGTTTCAAACTGAAAATGTTTAGGCCTAATTATCACAGTTAAGTTCCAAACAGAAAACTCAATTAACTTATTACATGAAACGATAATTATTTTCAGTAGTTATTTGCACTTACCCAAAAGTTGATACAGCAAGAAAATATCAACCACCTGTTGTACAAACTCAGCCATTTGTAATAGATTAGTAGAAGAGAGCTTGTTGCAGCCAAAGCAAGAATTTACTTCCACCACTGTTGCAGTTAGCATTTCAGTATTAATTTTTAGTTTAGCTATTAGTAGGTAGATGGCAGGGAGAATTTGTGATTGAAATTTAAATTTGTCCGAAATTAGGACGTCTGAAGTTGGGTAGTTTTACGGTAATAAAAAAAAAGGAATAGATTTAAAAATATGAATGCTATAATTATTATGGAATACTATGTTTTATAAATTGATTTAAAGGTTTCGCGTGAATCTACACTACATCATCACCAGGTATGTGCCAAAATTTGCTTTTCTAGCATTGATTTCTAACTTATTAATGCTAATGTCCTGGAATTTATTATCATACTTTTTATTTGCTAGGTAGAGAATCCTTTTTAGCCCGAAATATCTTAACGCCAAACCATTGTTGTTCACCCTTTGACGCGCCCTTCGCGTGTAAGGCTGGTTTATGCACCATTTAGGATTTAAAATTTAATAAGTATTAAAATTAAAAATTTATGTTTTAAAATTTCAGTGAGCGGTTTATAGATTATTTAATATTTAAAAAAAGGAAAAGCCCAACTAAAGCTAAAGTCAAACTAACTTTTCTTTAATATTGGATCTTAAAAATTAAGCAGTCACATACATACCTTACCATATAACCTCACTTTTAACCTTTAAACTATGAATGTTAAACCTTAAATGGTTTATACATCAGCCTTTATATAGGTATACGCTTAAACTAAAAATCCCATTAAAAAAATTCTCACAGCATCACCATATCAAATTTACTATTTTTTTAACATCAACTTTAATCCTTACATACAATATTTTCGAGGACACCAATTCTTAGAACCCAAAAGGCACAATGACGCGCCATATCTCTCTATTACCATCTGATAACAATTTATAATTTCCATTGCACTGCAGAAACATTCATTTTATCTTTTAATTTTTGTCAATTACAAAACAATAATTTTAATCTTTTGTTCATCAGTCTCCACTTCTTTCTAGCCACACCATGCACATTCCAACATTAAAACATTATACCCAGTCGTCACTTGATACGCCTACTTGCGTGCACTACAAATCAGTATTATCATGTAGCAGGTTGAACAATTTTTTTAGAAATTAGAACCACTTAATAGATCAACACACCACACTCACCATACCACCTAGAAGAGTACTGCAGTAAGTAGAAACACAGACAAACATTTTAAATTACTGAAAGGAATAAAAAAATCTATTGTATTATATTAATTATAACATAAATATGTCCTAATTTATACATTTCTATCTTGTACGATTCCATTTACAGGTGTGTTTGGTTAGTAACCATGTAATGAAATGACTTAAAATATTTTACCATTTTCAGAAAACTAAAGCGTGATTAGACTGTTGCGTATTGCTGTCAAAAGCACTGAAGAATGGGAAGCCCGATAGAGTGACTTAAAATCGCCCTTCCTTTACACTGGAGGGATTTGTAACAAAATGTATCCAACCCTTACTCTCAAATTATATACATTTAACGTAAAAAATTTTTGTTTGCTTGATGCTATCTATCCATACAACTGCTAGTTGGTGTGGTGAAGCATACTTTCTCTTTCTAAAAATTTTCTGCTCTTATACCTATCGAACTTAAGCAGCAGATAGGAAAACTCTAGATCTAATATATGTAATTATTTAAGTTACGATTCCAGTAAATTGTAAAAATAGTTAAACAAATGAAGGGAAATCGTTGTTGTGGTTACTATATGAGTATGTATATTCCTTCAATTTGTATGTACTTACTTTTGGTTTGGCGAATTAATTTAAACAGGAAAAGTTTGAAAATTATTTATTAAACATTAGCTAATTTTTAAAAATGTACAAAACAGTAATTGATTGTAACTATTTTAGGTAACCTAATAAAATATTACTAGCATAATCTTAAAGACCAGTCTGTGGTACCTATAGCTACATATCCTATAACTTAAAACATAAATAGTTAATATGTTTATTGGGCTAAATACTTGTAATGTTATTTACTTTTTTTTGGAATGTGTTAGCAAATAATTTTGACCCAACTTTTATTTTTGAACAGAAATTCATTAAAATTTTTCAATTCCCAAACACTCACTTTTCTTTGGTGCATTTTTAGTTGTAAGGTGGTTCTTGATGTAGAAAAGTGTTTAATTTTTTTTGCTCAGTCGTCCATGGCCTTAAAATCCCTTTAAGATTTTCTTTACTATTCTAGTTTGCATCTAGTTAGTTTCTACTTACGCTACTAACATTTCTTCTGTATTAATGTTTAATTTTATTGTCCTATCTAGCAATATGTTACTACATCCATTACCTTCATACAATATGTTTTATCTCAATGGTTTTATTTACAAACTTTATTGTAAACAGTCTCTAAATATTTTTTAAATACCTATTTTATAGACTTAATTTTTCAGTTAACAATCAATTATTGTATTGTGTATATTTATACAGCAATCTAATCAATTAAAAAGAAATATTGCTTTGTCATTAAGAAATGACTTTTTAAAAAGAATCCTTTGTATGAAAATTTTTATTTACCTTGCATAGCAAGTTCCAATACTTTTTACTACGACTATTCATATCAATTGCGGCTATTTACACAAACTGCACTAGACAACTACTTTGAGCCAATTGTACCAAACGTATACACTAAAATCGCGCGAAATGTAATTACACGTTCCAATTTACTTCTTTATAGTGGCAAGTGGCATGGTATTTACTTCAATATGTCACATAATTTATACATTATATACAGAGCTCAAAACTATATAATAATGACAAATATTTATTCAGGCTAACTTTAACCCTTGGTTGCCCGACTGTTAAAATAGACAAAAAATTTATTTTTTGAATGGTTTAAGTTCTATTGGTACTTAACTAAGTTACCTAATTTTTTTTGTAATTTTTCAATTACAAAAACACATTTACAAGTTACTTGACACCTACAAAATGAAATTCCGCAAGCAATTATTTTTTTCATTATAGCAAAGGTGAGTGTTACAAATAGTACCCATGGAATAACATTTAGATTGTATGCCTTTTTTACTACACACTTCACATCTCCTCTTCTCTGCAAATTTTAACCAGTGTGAATCTCTATTAGCTAATCTAACATTAGGTGGAATTGAATAAGCTGTACCTCTTCTTTTCACTGGTGCTACTTGAGCAGGTTCCGTGGAACGGCGTTTGGAAGTCTTGCATTGTTTCTGTGCTATAAGACCCCTAGCAATTCCTCTGTGATAGTCCAGTAATGATTTTTTATCAATTATATCACAATAAATGACATAAGCATGAACAAATATCATATCAATTAAGCCCCAAAATAAATGATGACGCAATTTCTTAAACCTTCGATCTAAACCATACACAGCCCTGAGGTGATCAACAAGTACGACTCCTCCCATGTACCAATTATAGCCTTTTATTACAACTGGAGCTTGAAGCGCGCCTTTTGTGCTATCCTTTTGTGTGCGTTTAACAGTAACTTCTTCATTACCATGAAGGTACTACCTATATGCACAATTCTGTTGTCCTTCCACTTCCATAAACCAATGTTCATGTTGGAAAAACGGTAACCATATTCTCCACGCTTGAAAGATTTGTCTGAATTGAGATTATTTGGAAATCCCCTCTTATTCGATCTAATCTTTCCACATGCAAGAGTTCTTTCTCTAACAAATCAAACGACGTAAAATAGTTATCAAAACAAATAATTCGTTTTTTTCCCATTCTGATTCTGTTAGTTGCACTACCACCCTCTCTACAAGACCAAAATTTTCATAATTTTCTTCTATTGCTTCATGGGGTTATATTGTTTCAAGGAAAATAATCATACACTCGTCACAATAACTCATGAGTACCTTTGTAATACAAACTAAACGTATTATTTAAGGTATCGGTCATAGGTCGAATCTTATAAAGTTTGTCTGTATTGTTTCTCAGCATTTGAATATTATCATTAACGTGCAACGATGCAATAATTGAAACATTCAAGTCTTCACTTGTTGACCAATCGTGTCTCCTATTGGGCAATTTATGATAGCCCTGTATCCCTATAAATGTTAACACTTTAAATTTTTATTGCGCTGTGTAGCATATAAATTACTCTGAAACAATATATTTTCCAAAATAGGTTCCAGTAATGTTAAAAATATATCGGTACCAGTTTCACTACCCATTGCATCTATTAGAAAGTTACAATCAGGAATGTTTGTAATAAGGTCTTTGTTACTCGATTTTCTGTTTATGACTTCTTGCTTTTTAGATTTAACCTTTTTTGATGAAGGATCTGAGATATCGCTTTCTTCAGCCTCTGCAATTGCTTCTGTTTCATGATGGGTTACACTGGTTTCCTCAGTAGGCTGCAATGCAGAAAAAGTTGAAGCCAGTAGTTTGTCAGTATTTGGGAATTCCACATTTTGTAATTTTTTATTGAAAATCTCAATATTATTTTCAGGTAACACACTTTCAACATCATCTGATTCCTCATCTGTTTGATTATTATTATCCTCCCGTATATCTTCGATTATGAAATTGTCAATAATTTCTAGTAATTCGGCGTATTGACACAATTGGCGTTTAGTATCTAATGAGACAATTAGAAATATAATTATAGTAAGTGTAATAAAATTGTAATAACGACTCACCTTATCAAAAAATCACTTTCGGAGCTTGACGGTACTTATATGTCTATTGCACTTTTACACAAGTTTCACTATCAGTTTGAATATTTTTCGAGTTTCTGTCGATTAATTACACAAAAACAAATTATAATTTATACATAAAACAGTTTTGAAAGTTATTAACCACATACACATCAAAGTTATCCCTAAAAAACCGATTCGCCATAACCTTACACATCGGTCACATAAAGAGAAATAACTTCGGAGATATACTGCCAACCTAACTAAATAAAATTTTAAATGGTACGTTAAAGGAACCACAGGCGTTGAACACAAATAGTGAATATTAGAGAACTATCCGACCTTTAAAAAGTGTGTTTTTCTTATACCGTCCGTCAACAAAGAGTTAATAGGCTTATAAAAGGGCCTCACTTTAAGCTTAATATACTGTGTTAAATTTATAAATATAAACTAATGTTTTTGTTGGATTTAGCTAAAAAATAAGGAATTCATTAATATTACTTTGAAGTTTCTAGTACCCTTCCTTCTAGTAGTCCTCACAACTTACGAGGGAAGTCAAGACCTCACATTGATATATGGCTGTAAATATATAATATATATATATATATATATATATATATATATATATATATATATATATATATATATATATATATATATATATATATATATATATACACACACATAATACACGAATTTATTCTATAAACATATTCTCGTCATTTATGTTTCTTTATGGAAATGTTAAAAAATGCTGAACATAAATACTGTAAAACTTAAATTTAGCAATGTAGTAGCAAAGAGTATGTAATATAGGGAACAGAGGCAAAGTATTGGAATTTACAGTAGTCAAGTATTGTGTGTTGCCTAGCAAATAATTTACAATCTTTGAGGTACCGATAATATGAAAAGAAACAGCTTCTTACAACCTACTGTAAGAGAGAGATGTAAAGTACATACCTGAAAAGGGACGATTACAGAACTTAAAAATTTTAGAACCCTGATTTCTTCACTATTCTCAATCAAACAGATTTAGTAAATTATCTTAAGCATTAAAAAACTTCAAACAAATGTCCTAAGAATTTATTTAAAAAAACAACAAATAAGCACTTTCAATTTTTTTCCACATTTATATTAAAAACTAAAAACACTTTTATGCAGGCTCTTATCAGAGGCCGTCACAATCCCGCGTGGAAATGTTTGAAAGAAATTTAGTAAAACGTCTAAAATGGGAATGCATTTTTTTTGCACAATAGCCAATCGTGCCCCGATAATCGCACCAAACCTTTTTGTGGCTCTTCTCGCTAGAAGTAGGGGGCCTAAAATATGTATTATTAAAATGTCCGACTTTAACACGACGTCATTCGTAATTAAGATGATGGTCGACCGTTAAATTGTAAGAACTTATGAGTACCTAAACTGTATAATACTTACACATTAAAAATAAAATTACGAAAAACACTTTTACTAAAAGTTGCAAATGCATTCATTTTTGGGATTTTGTTTCTTTTGAAGCACCTACACTTCTAAGCTCTTGTGAAATCCACTTTAAAGTTTTATTCAGTTTACATAATATCAAATGCTGTATAAAAAATAATTTACATTTGTGATGTGAAGAACTGATATTTAGCCACTCGGGATTCAGTGCATTCACTTTTTTTGTACATATATCAATAAAAAATTTTTGAAAGTTATTTTTTTCTTTATTTTGGGAAAAGTAATTTTCAAATGCTTCTAATGCTGTAGAAGTTACCAGTACGACTAGATTGGAAGGTTTTTTAACTACTTAACACTTTCTTTTGAATAGCCCTTTTCTATTAAAAGTAAATCAGTTTTGTAACGTAACATATCTTCCACAGATAATTCTTCACTTTGTTTCCAATTAAAAATTTTTTTGTGTTTTGTAAACGTAATTGACGTATTTATTTTTCTATTTATGGAATTAGCGAAAGTATTTATATCTTTGTTAACGCGCTAATGGGGTTTTATATTTATCTCAAAATACCATTTGCACCCAGGTTAAGGCACAACCATTTGTTAATCCAGGAACAATACAATTTTTCCGTGAGAATAGCTGCAAATAGTAAAGCGCCTTATTTTATTAATATAACGTACAACTTAATAAATCGATTTTAGTTGTTTCATATAATAGTATGAATTCCTTGTTCAGTTTAACAATTGAAAAATTTCAACAAAAAAATTACAAATGTGAAATACAAGAACCAATACTTTATTTTAATAATTAAGAATCACTTTGATCTTTTGTCATATTAATTATTCAGTACACGGAAACTTCAAATTCATGTATTGTCTTACTCCATAAAAACACCAAATTAGTAATGACCTATTTTATATGTTGCTTTTTACAAGAGAAACAATTTTATAAATATCCACACAGTGCTACCTATGTTGTGAATGAAACAACCAAATTAAATAACAAACGAAAAGGACCATTCCTTTGTAGAATTCTGAATGTAATACATTGCTAAATAAACAAACGTCATAAAACTAAACGTTATCCTTTCCAGCAGGTAAAGCAGGATTATGTGACAACGCTGTGTCAACAGCAATGCAGAAATTTGTGGAAAACGGTACAATTCTAAAATGAATTAGTTTGGTTAGTCGATACTAGAGGGCCGATACTCGCGCCCCAAAGCGGTCGGCTAACTTTGGCGTATACGATATTTAATACAGACATTACCTCTCTTCCCTATATTATATACTCTTTGATACTCTTTAGTAGTATATCTCAAAATCTTGTGTATTATTATCAATGATATAGGAAATAAGATATGCCCCTATTATACTAAATGAAGTCTGCATTGGAAACTAAAATCACCAGTTTGATTTACTTGTGTATTTTTTTTAATGGGATGTTTGTTAAATATGGTTGTAACAGTTCTAACAAAAACCCTGATAAACATTATTTTTTCGATAAGTAAATATTAAACCAAAAAACTTGTTTTATTATCATTTTTCAAAAAATAAAGCTAAAAGTAAAAACATTTTTATCATTTCTAGAAAGTGCTACATAATAACAAAATAGCATTGAGGAAATACATTTGTAAATCAATAGTGGAGAAATAAAGTTTGTACATGCTACTGGTTACAAGGTTGAATTCAATCGGAGACGATAGATTTGTGGTTTTAACTACGGGACGTTACTGGATATCTATATTACTCCAATATCATTGATTATATGCTGAAATGTTAACACAATTTCACCTATGTTAAGTTTTAATATTTTATTGTTATAACAGAAATGCAGTTTTATAGACTCATGGACAAACAGAATAAATTATTGCAAATCATATGTGTAAACTGCTAATAGAAATCAGTAAAGATGGACAAAATGTTTGAAGTTCAGGCGTCTTAATAATTCTCAAGGTGATAGTTAATTTTGTTTGTTAAGTGACTATAAAATAGCAAATGCGTATTTGAAATGTGACTTTTTCAGCAGTTTTCTGTTTCCTATTTGCCATTATAATTGGAAACATTTTCATTGGCCTAATCCTTGTTGATACTTTAGATTTTGCAATGCAATAAATTGTTTGTAAATATTGCTCTGTTCTAAATACTAAGTACAATAACATACATATCTTCTAAAAACTATAAATAAACAATTAATAAGAATAGAAATAGTGTTGGCAGAGTATTTATTTTTTAGAAATTGAAAAAGTACTTATCTTTAAATGTGATGTATTTGAAAAGCTGTTGTAATCAAACTAAACAGAAGAAACTATGTAAACTGGGTTGTAAACTAATATTTGTATTATACATAATAAGAAACTAATTTATTTATTTTCAAAATATTTCAATGTAGTACAGAAAAACATAACATTTAACGTAACAAAGAAGTATGGCATAAAGGACAGGTTCTTCTATAACCTAGATATTGATCAAGAATAATATGATGGCAAGTCAAACATATTTTTCTTTTAATATCCTCCGATATTACTGAACGTCCTGAAGCAACACATACTGGAAATGCCATATGACAACAAGGGCACCTAATCTCCCTAAAAAATTTAAACTCGAGAAAAGTTAAAACTCATAAAGCTTACCAATCAAAAACAGTAGTCTGGCAATTAAAGCAATCCATGGTTTGTTTCC
The DNA here is from genome assembly GCA_036346205.1 of Vesta saturnalis. Taxonomy (NCBI): domain Eukaryota; kingdom Metazoa; phylum Arthropoda; class Insecta; order Coleoptera; family Lampyridae; genus Vesta; species Vesta saturnalis. The sequence goes on along the minus strand of JARFJB010002488.1, from coordinate 588,529 downwards.
TCTGCTTCCCATTAACAGGAATGTGAATAGAAAAAATGTTGTATGCCAAGGCCTTATATTTTGCTTTTCGATCTGGCGAAAGCTAAAAAATTTGTTAATTACTGGATAAATACTACTAACAATATTTACATTAGCTGCAACATCTAATAACACGAAGGCCCTGGAGCACACACCAAGTAATCTATCGAAATACGCCGTTAAAGCTAGCATAGTGTATACTTTTTCAGGAGGTATATATACTGTATACTTTTGAAGTCTGTAAAGTGTGCGAACTGCTTCATGTATTTGACGTGTAAATAATTGGTGCTGTGCCAAAATGAATAAATGATATGCAAGTGCACCCTCCCAACAATTTTCTACTAAATTTACATCGGCGGTCGTATCCACTATCTCATCTGAAAATCGAAATTAATTAAGTTATTGAGGAAATGTTTTAAATTACCTCCGTTTGGGTCCTTTTTAAATTTTTCAACTAGATGCGCAGCATATACATACATTCTTTTGATTTTAATTGGGTTATTTAACTGTGCTGCCATTTCTTGCTGTGCCATCTAGGATTATATTTTTTTGTTAACAATCAGAATAAGAAAATTACACTACAAAGTTATGAAGAGTTTTGAAATGTAATATTTAACAAAAATTATTTCCTTCTAGTTACAGCCTTTTAATGTGGGGGAGACGGTAACAGATTTTAACAAAAAAAAACATTCTCATGAAGAGCTTAGGTTAAGAATCTTTTTACAATATGTTTATCTTAACCCTTTCTGTAGGGATATATTTGACCCAAGCAACTTTTTCGAAAAAATCTTAGTATATCTTTGTCTAAAATTTATAAATATACCGGGTGTAATTCAAATAGGGGCCACCCCTGTAACTTGAACGGGTTTTAGATTTTCAAATTTTGGTGGGTTATACTCGGGGAGGTGTAAATATAATTGGAGTAGCATCACAAATTCTGATTTAACGTTAATACCGGTCAGAGCGGTGGATCTATACATAAACGGTGTTCTCTCTTTGTCTGTCACACAGTATACAGTACATCATATTTAGTAATATGTAAGATTCTAATTCATAAATTACAAGTAAGTTAATTTACATTATGTTATTTAGGAAAGTAAATATTTAGTGGGTTTTATGTGCCTAACTATTTTTTTTATACATTACGTGGCAGAACTTCATTAACCTATTTTAAATCCTAATATTTTGACATTATAGTATCTCGGAGAATAAAATTTTACTAATGAAGAATTAATACAGTTTGTTACATAAAAGCTAAATTATTAAAAATTCCAGGCAACTTAAATGTTGGCAATCAATGGCAAGACAATAATGCACATATATAAACAGAGAGATACATACATAAATACATACAGTTCATCTGATAAATGTCAACTCAGACGTCACTTTAAATTTAGATCGTTTTGGCTATTAATTTATTTTTTGTACTTGCTGCATAAATATATTATTGCATATATGTAGTAGGTATACCATGTAAATCAAATAGGGGCCACCCCTGTAAGTTTTGAACAGGTTGTTAGATTTTGTTCAAATGTTTGTGGGTTATATTAGAGCCAGTTTGGGATTTTTTTTACATAAAAAAAAACAATATGGCCAACTGAAGGCTGAAAATGTAAATGGAACACCCTGTATATTTTTACATATTTGGATTCTACGGCTTCAAATACATACAGTTCATCTGTCAAATGTCAACATAACGCCATTTTAATTTTCTAATTTTTATTAACACAACATGCTTCTGAAACCGACTCTGTCAAAGTAATGTAAAAGATTTTTGCCTAATTAAAAAATAATAATTTAGGTGAAAAGAGTACACAGGCGTATATATTTAATTTTATCTTTAATTATGTGTTCAAAATGGCCACCACCCTCTTCCAAACAGCATTGCACTCTTCTATTAAAATTTTAATGCACATTTGGAACATTTCTGATCGTCATTTATTTGGAATAAATTGACAGCCAAAAATGTCATTTTGTTAGTCAAGGCAAGGTTCTGCCTTAGCCCGGATCCTTTACACTATGTTCGCACTATGTTTGCGGATGCACAGCCTTCTGGACGGTTAATTGGAACAGCGAAACGACCTCCTGCCTCATATCCAAAACCCTACGAAACTTCTCCAACTGGGCGAACCGGTGGAGTCCCCGTCAATCCCAACAAAACCCAAACAATCCTCTTCCGACATCCTAACTACTCTGAAGACAAATTCCCAAAGATAGCCTCCAGAAATGTTTCCGTCACCCTAAACCAAGAAAGACTCCCACTCCAAGAAGTCACCTACCCCCGATGTACAAAGAACACTTAACAGGATAAGAAACCGCGCAAACCTACTGGGCGCCCTTCGGGGTAGAATCGGAGGTTGCCACCCCAAAACACTACAATACGCTTGCAAAACGTATATTCGCCCTGTTATGGATTTCTGAGCACCCATATACACTAACATAAACCCCAATCACCTTTCCTCTATCGCTACCGCCGAATACTCAGACGCATACACAGGTTACCCAACACGCAAGCATACCAACCATCACATACAGAATCCGAACACTACGGAAAAACTTTGCACATAAAAGAATTTTCGGCGACATTATCCCTACCAAAGAGATCCTTACCACTCCCTACAACTACCGTTTTCCCAAATTCCCACGAAAAAAACCTAAATTAAAATTCAAACACCCCGCGATCCTTCCGCAAATCCTTGAACAAATCCTAGACCAGGACTTGCCAACCAAGGGGGCACGCCCCCCTTGGGGGGCGTAGAGAAATGTCAGGGGGAGCGCAATACGTATGTTTACATTACCGAAAAAAAATCTATTTAACGAGTAGTTAAATTAACTGTTCCGAATTAAATCGCTGCTATACAAGTTTCGACAAGTAACAACACGACGAATGACGCGCACACCCAGCCCACCTTCCCGCTTTCATTCTTCCATCTAACACTCACTCGTAAAACAATTGCGTGTCGTGCTCGCTTCTGTCAATAGTTCGTTCGAATAAAAATCCAAGTTGCGTTTCAAGTCTGTTAAATGAGATTATTTAAGTGTGAATTTGTTTTATCTCCTAAATCTAAAATCTAATATAATAAAAGGTAAGTTTTTTAGTATTAAACTTTGCCCGCTATTTCTTATTTTTTTCAACCTAAGTACTTATAAAAAATAAAAGGCTCGTAAAATTTAGTTTTAAGTTTGTACCTAACTAAATTATGCTGGTTTAGTTGTCAATTAGGTACTTACTTTATTATTTTAATCACTTGATTTTATCGTTCCGTAAAAATTTTTCAAGTGTATTGAAAAATTTTTACGGAACTTGCCTTCGGCTCGGACTGAAATTCTTGTATTGTCAACGTCATACAGCACTTGTAGGTATAGTAAGGAAGCTCAAGCCACACAGCGGTGCGGATGCAGCCCGTTCTCGGGAATTTTTTCGTAATGTTCGAGTTGCTAGGCACTGTGTCAAACAGAGCGTGGCACAGACGCGGTCCGTTACGGGCTTGAAAGCTGTAAGAAAAAAAATCCCGCAAGCGGCCCGCATCCGCACCGGTCTATGTGGCTTGAGCTTTAGGGCGTGCGCTGAGTTAAGCGGGTGCACGCGTCACAATTTCACAAAGTACTTTCTTATGCACGCGTCGGACGCGCGCGGGGGTTGTATGCACGGCGGACGGCCTGCCAAACGCCGTGTGAGGCTCGAGCTTGAACTAGTATTAAATTGTTTCAGACGCGAAATGGCAGCGAAAAAAAGAAAGTTTTCGGAAGATATTAAATTTGGATTTACCTTCATAGAAAAGTTTTAAGCAATGATAGCATGAGACCCACTCGCCTTGAGAGGCATTTGAGCCAGCAACATCCTACCCTGGCTTTGAAGTCCAAACAGTTTTTTTCTTCTAAAGCAGAATCACTTAAGCGCATGAGATTGGATAAGTCAGGAAGTTATCACAAAGGTGTTTTACACATGTCAAAGCATCACTTGAAATAGCTTTTTTGATAGCAAAACAAAAGAAACCTCACACTATCGGGGAGGATTTAATCAAACCATGTATCCTTAAAGCCACGCAAATAATGTTAGGAGAAGAATCAGAGCAAAACATTAAATCATTATCTCTCTCTAATAACACAGTCAAGCGAAGAATTGACGATATTGCATCAGACATAAAATTACAAATTATAAATAAAGTCAAACTATCACCATTTTTTGCCATTAGTTGTGATGACCCACAGACATCGTTAATTGTGCACAATTAATCATTTATGTTAGGTATGTCAGCGGAGATCACATTGATGAAGAGATTTTCCATTCCCAATCATTATCAGCAGGCACTAAATCTGAAGACATATTCAATGCAATATCGGACTTCATCGAAAGAAATGTTGGAATAAACTGATTGGACTCTGCACAGACGCCGCCCCTGCAATGATAGGTGTACGATCAGGCTTGGCTCAAAAACTCAAGGAAAAGTATCCTCTATTAGTTAGTACACATTGGCACATCGGCAAGCTTTGACCTCAAAAACTTTGCCACAGAATTTGTGCCAGATTTTGAACTCGGCTATAAAGATCATAAATTACATCAAGAGTAGTGCATTGAACAGTCGCTTATTTACATTACTTTGTAAGGATCTCGATTCTGATCACAAGGTCCTCCTATTTCATACAGAGGTGCGCTGGTTATCAAAAGGCAACATGTTAGCTCGCCTTTATGAATTAAGAGAAGAGGTCATCCTCTTTCTTGAATTCAAAGAAAATAATCATTTTATGCAACTATTCAAAGATGAAACATTTCAGTGGAAGCTGGCCTATTTGGCTGATATATTTGAAGCCCTGAACCAGTGAAACTTGAAACTTCAGGGCAGCAATGGCACTTTAGTAACTATGATCATATTCAAGGTTTCATATCAAAGCTTCAACTTTGGAAAAAGAAGGTATCTGCTGAAAATGTATTTCCCTTTTCACGGCTATCCGAAGCAATCAATAATCAAAAACTAAACAAAGATTTGAAATCTGAAATAGAAACTCATTTACAAGTGTTGGAAAACGAATTTCATCGATACTATAAAGATATCAATTCCGAGTCACCAATATGGCACATGACCAGAAACCCATTTGTTGTCGACGTCTTACAATTGCCTGAAGAAGTTCAGGAAGAATTTCTAGAAATGAAGGCTGACTCGACCATGAAAGATGACTTTCATCTCTTGATATTAGAGAAATTTTGGATCAAACGATTCCTTATTAATCCGAAAGTTGCTTCTCTTGCTTTGAAAATACTGATTCCATTTTCATCCACTTATTTATGTGAGACAGGTTTTTCAGCTCTAGTTTTAATAAAAACTAAACAGCGAAATTAAATTGCCGTCGATAGCGATTTAACCATAGCTCTAGCAAAGACTGAACCTAGAATCGACCAACTGGTACAGAGCATGCAAGCTCAAGTATCTCATTAGTTCTTTAAAAGTTTTTATTTATTTGTTTTAAAATTACTTGAAGTTTTCTTTATTTGTTCAAAAATTACTTTAAAACTTAAATAAATAAATGAATTGATAAAAAAGTGTGCTTCTTATTTTTGTTTATACTTAAGGGGGGCATGAAAATATTATTTTTGGTCTGGGGAGGCTCGGCGAAATAAAGGCTGGGAAAGCCTGCCCTAGACAATATCCCATATACCCTCCGCATCCCCCCGTCTATTCGTTGACGACCTAACATGATACCGGCAAACGAATCGGATTAACCCCACTAAGCACGCTACACTTCACTAAACAACGCAAACACTTAAACCAATTAACACAATATTAAATAGGCAAATAAATCTAAATCTTTTTTTTACACAAAAAATAACCACACCTCATGATTGTAAACTGTACAATAACACAAAACATCGCAACACCCACAAGCATGGATTGACCAGGGCTGAAGAGGAGAAGGACTCCTGCACAGTCTACGACAAGGGAGATATATATATATATATATATATATATATATATATATATATATATATATTATAAGCTAATAATAAGTAAAATACTAACCATAAGCATGAGCATACTAACAAAAAAAACCACTCCAGTTATATTTACATCTCCCTGAAAATAATATGGACGACTTCCGGTTTTACCGGAAATGCATAAGCTGAAAATTTAAATGTATATTTTACATATTTGGATTCTACGGCTTCAAATACATACAGTTCATCTGACAAATGTCAATTCTGATGCCATTTTAATTTTAGATTGTTATGACGTCATCCAAATTATAGGTAATTGTAGAATTATATATATATATATATATATATATATATTATAAGCTAATAATAAGTAAAATACTAACCATAAGCATGAGCATACTAACAAAAAAACCACTCCAGTTATATTTACATCTCCCTGGTTGTACTGAGCCAGTTTAGGATTTTTTTGAAATAAAAAAATAATATGGACGACTTCCGGTTTTACGGGAAATGCATAAGCTGAAAATTTAAATGTATATTTTTACATATTTGGATTCTACGGCTTCAAATACATACAGTTCATCTGACAAATGTCAATTCTGATGCCATTTTAATTTTAGATTGTTATGACGTCATCCAAATTATAGGTAATTGCCGTAGAATTACCCCCACAATATTATTTTTCCTAATAATTAGTTTTTGTGAAGTTTGTTAACGATTAGATTTAAAAATTACGTTTTTTTTAACTGAAACTCACTTTTCCCAATAAATAGCTGTTTCAAGTACCAATAAAACGATATACATAGTAAGTTCCTAAATAAAGCAGTAATTTTTATTAACACATGCTCCTGAAGCCGACTGTCAAAATAATGTAAAAGATTTTTGCTTAATTAAAAAAAAATACATATTCAAATAATTTAGGTGAAAAGAGTACACGGACATGCAGTATTTAATTTTATCTTTAATTAATTATGTTCTCAAAATGGCCACCCTCTTCCAAACAGCATTGCACTATTCTAATAAAATTTTCATGAACATTTTCGAACATGCCTGGTGTTATACTGTTAAATACTTCTCTAACCCTATATTTTAGATTATCCAGGGTTGCAACAGGCGTAGCGTATACTTTGTTTTTGATGCAGGCCCACACAAAAAAGGTCTAGACAGGTAATGTCTCTCGATCTTGGAGGGAATCTTACAGCTCTGTTTGTGATCCTCAAATAATAATCAGTTACTAATCTGGCATTGTGGGCCCCACATTCGTCCTGATGAAAGTACATGTCTCTTCTTTCTATTAATGGTATATTCTTCAACTCATCTATTTCATTCATTAGAAAATATCTTTCGCTTTTTAGTGGTGCGTCAAAAAATATCGGTCCAATAATATGATTGTTGTTCCTATTAAACAGTCCATTATTAGCAAAACGGCTTTCATCCGAAAATAAAATTTGTTTATGAAAACACCTATCATTCCAGTTGCAAAATTCCAATCTTCTAGGACAGTCATCTTCGTTGACGTAGTTCATATCTATAACTTTTGAACTTATGTTTTTTCAAAATCTTATGTACGTACTGGTGACTAATTGCTGCATTACGCGCAATTTCGCTAGTGGGTTCCGTAGGATGTAAATCCACGAAAGCCAAAACAATACTTCTGTATTTTCATTAATAACATATTAACAGCAAGAGTCGTGTAGAGAAATTTTTAAATCCGGAAAAATTTTAACGTTACCATCAATGTATATACTTAGTTGCATTTCTTATGTTCACTCTCATTTGGACAATTTTCGTCAAATCGGTCAACGTTTGTCACGTTCGTCCTTTTTATGCTAACATTAAGTTGTATAACCATTTGCCTCTTAATATAAGGAATACTATTGCAATAACATTATTTAAAACTCACACCAAAGAATTACTTTTGCAACACGGCTTTTACTCTTTGGAAGAATATTTTGAGAGGAAATTAAAATTATTATTATTATTTATCTTCATGATTCATTTTTCTAAGTTGATCTTCAACTTTTGAAGAATGACGTCGGTCGGGATGATTTGTACCGGGAAATCGTTCGGCATACAACAAAGCCGCCTGAGCGGAACTTTTTCTTCACTCTCCGTATATCAACAACATGTCAACTTTATCATTTTGACAATAACGGAATAAATTTGCCATTTTGAACATAAAAACTGATTATTAATTACCAACACTTGTTGAGATATTGTATTGACTAACAAAATGACATTTTTGGCTGTCAACTTATTCCAAATAAATGACGATCTTCCATATACACGCTAATGCCGTTAAGTCATTATCATGGATCCCTTTGATTTTTGTCAAAATCTAGTATGCCGTTTATTTAAACAGCATAAAAGAAAGATTTACACATAATAGGTAGATAAATAACACACTTGTACTCTTTCCAGCTAAATTTGTCTCTGGATAATCTAAAATATAGGGTAGAGAAGCATCTAATTGTATAACGTCAGAAATGTTCCAAATGTGCATTAAAATTTTAACAGAAGAGTGCAATGCTGTTTGGAAGAGGGTGGTGGCCATTTTGAACACATAATTAAAGATAAAATTAAATATGTACGCCTGTGTACTCTTTTCACCTAAATTATTAGAATATGTATTTATTATTTTTTAATTAGGCAAAAATCTTTTACATTACTTGTAACAACCTTTTTTTGTGGTTGTATTAAAAAATACATTAATTTAAGATCATTCATTTATTTGGCGTAATATTAGAAAAGTTTTTAATTATTAATATGAAGAATTGAGAATGGCAATTTAATTGGCATTTCCTAGAACATATCTTTTGGGTGTAATATTTCATAAAGAGTTATAGTTCCTTTTCTTAAAAAATTGGATTCATATTATTGTATCCGCGCAACGCGTGAAAACTTATAGGGGAATACTCACTTGAGTTATTCTGAAAGCTTTTTTTTTCAATTCACTTAATGCTGAATGTTACAGCAGTAAGCATGGTTTTTACCTAACTTTTTTATTAGTGCCATCAGATTTTGATGGTAAGTTATTTTCTAATTCATTATATTCAAAACTAAAGCATTTGTTTTTTAGGCACTTATTTGCACTCCTATTTCGTTTATTTTACTCATGTTTCATTCATATTTGACTTATATTTTTTAATGCATACTTTTATATGGCATTTTGATAATAATTATTTTTAATGGCACGTATAAGTCACTAATTTACTATTCTATTTTCTAATTTAAATGGCAATTTTTACTTGAATTACATTTTACAACGCAAGTTCTACATACTTAAACTTCAAAGAAATTCAATAAATTTATGGACACAATATATTAAGGATAATAAGCAAGACATTGACCTCACCAAGTTCACCATTCTGCTTCATAGTTACCAGTTACAGTTTATGTACCGAACAGTTCAAAGGTAATGTTTTTATATAATTTTAGAATAGTATAAGACTTCTGATTTTTAACCTTTTAATCAGATATTGAATAAACTTAAGTATATCATGTTATTTTATTTTCATTTTGATAAATTGTTTATTATTATTCATTAACTAGGTTTTGTTGTTCCTATAAAAGAAAAAGACAACATGGCGCTCGAGATTTTATCATTTTTTCATAATTCTTTATATAACATTTTTTTATGAATTAAGTGAAACATGCAGTATTTCAGGTATGTTAATTAAACTCAGTATATTAGACTCTCCCTTAACTTAATCTACCGATTGAGCCGACGGCAGTAGCGATTTTATTTGGTAATATTTTTTTATTAATTAAAATTATTCGATCAATTACAAATTGTTTATTACATCATCGCTTTTGTTTTAATGTTATAAGTTGGCCCAGTTTTAGTGTTTATACTTTGGCAGCCGCTTTTAATGTTACATACTTTGACAGAGTCGGCTTCAGAAGCATGTTGCGTTAATAAAAATTAAAAAATTAAAAATTACTGCTTTATTTAGGAAGCAAGGAAATTACTATATTGTTTTACTGGTACTTGAAAGAGCTATTTAATATACAGGGTGACCGATGTATGTTTCTATTGGGAAAAGTGAGTTTCGGTTAAAAAACTAATTTTTAAATTTAGTCCTTCACAAAAATTAATTATTAGGGAAAATGATATTGAGGGGATAATTATACATAAATTATCGATATTTTGGATGACGTCACAACGATCTAAAATTAAAAAAATTAAATTAAAATGGCGTTTGAGTTGACATTTGACAGATGAACTGTATATATTTGAAGCCGTAGAATCCAAATATGTAAAAATATACAGGGCGTGCCATTTAAATTTTCAGCTTTCAGTTTGCCATATTGTTTTTTTTATGTAAAAAAATCCCAAACTGGCTCTAATATAACCCACAAACATTTGAACAAAATCTAATAACCTGTTAAAAACTTACAGAGGTGGCCCCTATTTGATTTACACAGTATACCTACTACCTATATGCAATAATATATTTATGCAGCAAGTACAAAAAATAAATTAGTAGCCAAAAAGTCATGTCGAAAGGGTCCAAGTACGTACTTATAGCAACATTATTTTTAAAAATAATGTTAGGGAAAATAAAATTTTGGGAGAATCTGCTGTGCTCCAGATTAGCTATCATAAAATATTATATAAAGCAGGATCAGTAACCTAACTAGATACAACAGCTGTACTTATGCCTAAAATTGTATGGATTTGAGAGATTTCTTAACTTCTGCTAGTACATGATTTCAGAGCGGTAGAATAAAAATTATTTTATGACTGCGAAGTCAGACGTATACGATACAACATTAAAACCGAGAGTTTATGGCACAAAATATGGATAAATATAGGTTGCTGTTTTTATATGCGTAATTATGCATGATAAGTATTCACGGCTTATGTTTCACTATGATTATTGTTCGGTTTGGCTTTAAATTTTAATTAAATTTAACTCACTACAAAAACAAACTCAGAGGTTTATTCTTAAATTAGTTGATTAATCAGTTACAGAGTCGTCTCCGTTATGCAGTTCAGTGTATATTTAAAAAACTAACACTAAGTACTTGTATATTATCATAATTAAACTATCGGCATGGGAAGTCCGTATCTTAGTGTTGCCATTACCTATCAGTAATAATGCAGGGACAATACGGCAGTGGCGCTTCTAAGGGGAAAAATAAAAATAAACAGGAGGCATTGTACAAAAATGTAATACCAAAAATGCCAAAGATTACCACATTTTTTTATTCGCCGACTACGGCTGTTCATGGTGGGCCCCTAAACGTCTGGTTCAGGTCCGGGCCTTCAGGTTTAGCACTTGTTATGGATCCTTCGGCGCCTTCGGAAATTAACAAATCGCCCAAAGTGTATGAAACAGCACATGCAGTGATGTCCACTTCTAGTGATAATCGAGAGATATGTTCCTCCGCCATTGGGTAAGATAAGCCCTCTTATAACAATTTTCATTTCTAGCAGTTGCGTCAAACCTCTTAGAATTGTAATAAAAGGCCCATTAAAGTTGTAATTCAGTAAACTTGCGAAATAACAATGTTTATATGAATATTTTCATCTCATCCGATCGTACACCTCACCAGATTAAAGATTATAAATCACTAAAGGCTAAACTTAATGGCGAAGAAAATTTGAAAATTAAATATGTCCGTGGATTGCCTAAAATTGTCACTTTAAACTAAGTATGCCAAACAGTAGGTCGTATATTGCATGTTATTATCAAAATCTTCAAAAAAGTTAATGACTTCCAAGTTTACCTGAAAAATGGAGTATTAGGAAGAGAATGCGCAAATTTAATGCTCCTAATTACATTGCCCGGCAATCAAGAAAAATTTTGAAAGAGAAAGAGTTTATGGAAGGTCCAAACCCCAAACCAGGAAAATGTTTACCAAGAAAAACTACATTCATTTTATGATGAAATTAGCCGGGCCATGCCAGGAATTAAAGATTGTGATGATTACCGAACCAAACGGAAGTAAAAGAAAAATTTCAAAAAGACTTCTTTTGTGTAATCTTAAAGAAGTTTACACATGTTTTAAAGTTTTCTAACAATATACTAGGTTTCTCTAAATTTTCTGGGTTGAGACCAAAATACTAGCTGGACAAAGTGGCACACACTCTGGTTGTGTGTGCACAGCTGATCAAAACATAAAATTAATGATAGAAAATGTTAAACTAAATGTGATAACAAATGGCAACTTAAAAAATTACAAGCAATGCATTGCAACCCATCATCAATTGATTGCAACATGGGGGATTGTGAATATTTCCCAGGAGAAACTGACATAGGTGCAAGACTCTTTTGATGAGAATTTAACTTAACGAGTTCAATACCGCCAGTGAGTGTTAGTTGACCGCTGTAATCTGGAGATCATAGAGAAAAATTCTGAAGAATTCATAGATTTGTTCTCTAGTTCTTACTACACGTCTTTGGTTCGACATGACTTCATTGCCAAGCAACAAGGACCATTCGTTGACTCCACAACGGAAAATTATAGTATAGTTCTATAGGATAAGCCAACAGATTACAATACATCGTTTCGTTATATATTACTAACAGGAATAGAAAATTGAGCATATGAGCTTTGTCATTGTGTCTGATTGCTTAGAACACCATATTGTCGCTGTTTATACCTTTCAAAAGAAGCTCACTTCATATTTAACAAATTCGAAAACCTTCCAAAAGAACTATTATTTTTCAGATGGTTCTGTCGCTCAGTACAAAAATAAGAAAAACTGTCTTAACCTTTGATTTCATCAAGAAGATTTCGACATAAAAACTGAATTACAGTTTTCAGTCACAGCGTATGGGAAAGGGCGTTGAGATGGAGACTGGCAGCTCGTCCAAGTTTGTAAAGGCCATACCATAACTGAAAAGCATTATGCTGTTTCAGAAGTGTTCTTGAAAAGAAGTCTTGTAGAAACATCGATAATCAAACAAACACAGCAGTTTCATGAGTCCATTCCCAGCACTACATCAAAATTACTAGCGAAACAGCTTTCAGATGATGTGAAAGGTTGGGAGAGGGAGGTGGCTACACCACTGGACAAACTAAATTTAGAAGACATATCACTACTGTGTATGACAAAAAATGGTGGCTTGGGTACGTTTTAGAAAAAAAAAGAACTTGATGAAATGAAAATAATTTTTCTTCATCCATGTGGACCAGCTACACCATTCTCCTACCCTGACAATGCGAATGTTCTGTGGGTGCCAGTGATGGACATTCTGTAAAAAGTAAATCGGGTTACTGCGACGGGGAGGACATATGCTCTCGTAAAAAGTGATGTAAGCCAAACCCAAATGGCATTTTTAAAATTTAGTCTGTAAACAGGAAATTTTTACGGAAAATCTCTAAATCATTCAACTCTATACTTGATTCATCAGGTAAGTGTTAAGTTTGTATTTTATTTAATAAATAATTAAATGAAGTTCAAAAATTTTGTTAGTACCTATTTAATTTTTTAACAATGAACCCATCACCACTGCATATTTATTTGCTAGTTAATTTACAGCAGTACTAACTTTTGATAAAAATGTTTTAAATTATGTACTCTTTGAAAAGACATCATGGTTTTTGGGCGAGTTTTTGAAAACTTTACATAGTTATATTTCAGAAATAGTTTGAGATAAAAATGAAAAATTTGGTATTTTTCTTAGTGGTAGCACCTGCTTTGAGTATACCAAATTTGAGCTACAAGTCTACACCTATGTTGCTAGTTCACTATTAGTTTTAGGCTTTGATAATGGATATTATAATTAGATAGCTAAAACGTAAGTATTTTGATGCATCGTGTATATGTAGTCTTGTGAAATGCATGGAACGTATTTTGAATGTAAATGCAAAGTAAGTTTGCACGAGAAAAAAATTTTTATTTGTGTATGCAGAATGTAAATTGGTGTAAATAATGCGCCACTGGAATTTTTTAAAGCATTATGTATCATAAAAGAATATTTGATTAGCAAGTTGACAGTATAAAATGTGATTGAAAGATAATGGTTTGGTAAAACCCTTACTGAGACGGCAATGATCTTTTGCTACTGTGTACTAAAGAATTAGGGTAGAAAATGGTTGTAAACGTGTGAGTGAGTGAATCTATATGTTAGTATTGTATTGTGTAGGAAGGAATATCTTTGTATATTTTTGTTTGTATAAATGTCGTAACATTGCGCAATAATAAAAATTGAATGCGTGTTCAAGGGGAAATAGTGTTGGAATTTGTTAAATTGTGCGGAAAAAGAAATTAACCACTTCAGAAATTTTCATAAAAGGTTGAGTCTAGTTCTGGATAGTATACAGAGTGAATTTGAGTACGAATAATGGTTAAGAGTTGTGAGTATATTTCTAAAGAAATGCAAGATGGCTACGTTTTTCTTGTATCGGTTGCGTCTCTTTTCAGGATTTCCACTTGGCCAAGAGACGCATTGGATTCTCGTTTGTGATAGGTTGATTGTGGTTTTGAAGCGAAAATGTTGTGACGTTTTGCCAATATGGTGGACAGAAGGTGTTTAAGCGAGATCCTGATAAGACATAAGGGAGTCACTCGGCAAAAGAGCTCGAATTAAAGGGGAAATGCGCGTAAAGTTTTTAAGAGTCCTTAAAATGGTCAGTGCTGGTTTTTGCTTGTAAGTATTTAAACATTTACGAATAAAAGGATTAATTGTGAATTGAAAGGAAATACTAGTGTTTTTCTTTCAAGAATTTTAAGATTAAAACAGCAAATGTTAAGTTAAAAGTGTTCAGTATTGAAGCATCCGATTTAACAAAGAAATCTAAAGTAACCCTTTAAGTAACAAAATTAAAAGGGTGTTGATTAAGCTAGATAGTAGTGGACATTATTGTTATTGATTGTAGTACGTGTACAATCGTGAATAGTACAAAATCGATTATATATAGGCAACTAAGAATTGTAATATTTCTTGTGACAAACATTTATTCTGAAGGGCATATTAAAGGATTACTTGAAGCAAACTAACTACCTATGGACATCACGTTATCCCGGACAAAGGATTACCTAATGTAGTTGTAAGAATAATTATAGATCCTTAAAGGATAGAAGTGTGGCTATCTTTAGACCATTATTGTTTATTTAGTTAAAGTTTATTTAGTTAAATTCTATACGAGTAATATGGAGAATCAAATTTTGTATTCAGAATGTAAGGTTTGGGGATTTTAATTTAGAAGATTTAGTTTGTATACATGTAAATATATATATATATATATATATATATATTTATTTATTTATTTATTAACTTACTTTTGTTTAGTTGTTTAAGTCGTGATAACATTTTTTTAAATTTCCAACTTATGTGAAATTACATAACGGGTTACACCTTTTAAGAATTAATTAATCTTTGAGTATTTTGGGTTTAATGATTGATCTGAAATTGCTCATTGAGCCAGATCCATTACAAAATTTAATTATTCAGAATTATTTTACAGTCATTAAAATATAGAACACTGATAACAAGATACTTTTATTAAGTAGAAATTCCAGATTTGAATTATTACAATTCATTTATACTGGCGAATGTTTAAATACGATTTTAAAGAGAAAGTATTCAGAAAATCTCTACATGATTTATTACGAAAGCACTGATTGTTACATTTTAAATTTTTCAGAATTAAAAATTATTAAACCGACTTTTTATTTTAATTTTTCTAAATTGGGTAATATTTATTTAGTTCAAAATTTTATATTAGAAATTTATATGTATACGAGGGCTACTTAGAAAGTATTCAAATAACGTTTTATAACCTTCTCTTATGTACAGGATGTGATCAATAAGTTTACGACGATCCGTATACTTTTAAATTTCTTTTCAAGTGTGATTGCACTTGAGTTGTGTATGATTTGAATGAGTAAGATACAATCCTATCTTCCATAGTCAGGTAGGATTAACTTAACAATTTTTCCTGAACTGAGCATTGTTAGTTGTGAATTTATGGTAAGTGTAAGGTGTTTGAAACTACTTTTCAATCATTTTACTCCTTATATCGACCCCGCCCATTTCCACTGTAGCTGGTTTGGAAACCCGCTTACTTCTGTAGGCCTGCACGGCACCTACTGCGGTTTGGACGTGTAACAAAATAAATAGTTCGTTTTTGACCATTATTATAATCAGTCAGATATGAGTATAGATTACTAATTTTTATATGAAAATGCAAACTTTCACCATTATCACACATAATAAAATATTTATCCTTTTTTGGTTTTTTTAACGGTGTATTTTAAATTATACAATCTAAACGTTTCGATAACACTTACAGTTATCTTCGTCAGTAGTAATATCTATTAAAATTGTTAAAAATGTTGTAAACAATTTTGTCAAAGTTGAAAAATTAAAACATAAACATCAGCCTGCTATTAATATTACAGTTGGAGAAACGTATAAAGCCAACTATAGAATTAAATTTTAGTAAAGAATAACTAGGTCATTAAAAATTAAATATTGTTAAACTGTCTTAAAGATGACAAATCAGAACACCCTCTAACGGCGAAGGCTAACAATGAAAAATGTCAGCCAAAAAACACATTTAACAAAATTTAATCAAGTTATGATGTAAGTGTAAAGTTGTGAGAAACTTCAATTTCAAAATGACAGAGGCAAAAAAGATAAGTGTATTACTAATTTTTAATCTAAAACTACTAAAATGATGTCTTACTCTAAACGATGAAGGAATTCATATTAAACATTTCCGCTAAAATGTCTTCTTTTAATTGTATGATCACGGTTATATTTAATAAACTAAACGAAATTGGCCCACTAAATTCAATAACATTTATTTGTATTAATTCTCAACTGTTTCTCAAGAGTTTTCAAAAATTATGACATTTAGTAATGAGTACCAACTAGAACTACAATAGATTAAATAATATTAAAAAGTATTTAAAAGCATGTAGAACTGGTCTTAGACTAGGTACCATGATAAAAATGACACGACAAAAAACAAAATTAGCAATATCAGTGCAATATCATAAAACTTTACAACTAGTACAACATCACTTTAAGATCTATATAACATTTAGACATGCCAAATTAAAGATTAGCCTATATACTTTATATTTCATTAAAACATTCCAGAAATAACGAATCTAATCACTCAACTTATTCGTAATTAAAGTTATTCCATACCCATTTTCTTAATATATTTTAAAAACATTCAAAACATTTAATGTTGTTTTAGTATCAGAAAAATCTAAAAATTGTTACTTGAATTTGGTGGATAACTTTGATCAGTTAAATATTTTACATAATTTGGCTTATCTAAATACAATTACTTATAACATTTTTTTTATATCTAAGGTCAATATTTCTTATTATTTTACCTATCTATACTGAGTTACAAACTGAACAATTTAAGTTACAAACACAAGATTTCCAAATGCTATTTTCTTTGGTATTAAAAACTGTTTGTAAGGTTATTTCGACGCATCCTGTATATGCAGTACTTTGATAACGTATATAACGTATTTTAAGTGAGTGCATGAAAATAATTGTTTTTTGTGTATGCGTAATGTAAGTTGATGTAAATGATACGCCACTGGATTTTTAATGAAGCCTTAGTTATCGTATCAAGGAATATTTGAATGTTGTAGAAAGATTTTCGTGTTGAAAGCGTTAAATTTGGTTGAGAAATAATGTTTTGAGTAAATTTTTATTGATACGGCACTGGTAAAACTACTGGTCTTTTTGCTACTGTGTATGAAGGAATTTGAACCAAAGAAATGGTTGAAGACGTACGAATGAGTGAGTTTGTGGTATATTGAAATTGTATTAACGTGCAGTAAGGAATATGGATGCATGTTTTTGATTGTGGAAATTTTTGGTAATGTTGTGCAATATCGGTAAATTGCATGCGTATGTGTACGTAAAGTGACATTAGAATGGGATGATTTCGCGAAAATGATGCGGAAATAAAATTTGCGCACATCAAGGTATGTATGAAAAGCGAAGAACGACCTGGTGAATATACTGAATGAATGTGGTGATGATAGATGATTAACTCGAGGAGATTTTATAAACTTTCACGTAGAATAAAGATGGCGGCGGGTGGTCTACAGGGTAGCGTGGTTGAGTCCATGTTGGTCATTGTGACGCGATGTAGAGACGCAGTGAATACGCGATTATGATAGGTAGATTTTGAATTTAGCGCGAGATGCATTTGGAAAGGAGGGCTAAAGGCATATAACGGAGTGCCCGTCTTGAGATAAGAGAGAAGCTTAAGCGTTGACGAGAGTAGACGTTGCGCGCGATGAGTTACGATTAACGCTTAGAATACTTAGTGCGGGAGTTTTGTTTATGGAAATCGTAATGTGTGAAGCGTATATATGATAATAAGTAGACATTCATAAATAAACCAAGTAGTAAATTGAGGGTTGAAGGAAAAAAACTATTTTATATTATTTTTCTTCAATAAATTAAGTGTTTATGCAGATCTGAAATTTAAATAAGTATTTTGTTAAAAGTGTTTAGTACAGCGCGTGACATTATAAACGTTTTATAAGCTTAGGGTAACCACTTAAGTTAACGGACCGAAAATTGTAAAAGTAGCTTAAAGCAGTGGTGGTTTTATGAATGTTCGCGGGTACGTTGAAGGAATACGGTTGTTGTGTGTGTACTCAAAGTGCTGGCCAATTTAAAGGCCGTTGGCAAATAAAGGACTACGTCTCACCGTAAATGGGCTACATATCATACCGGCAGAAAACGGATTAAATGACCTTTATTGTAAGAATTAGCTATAAGACTTATTCACGAATAAGAGCACGATCACCTTTTTAAGATAATTTTCTTTCTTTGCTTTGACGATTATTCATTTAAGTTAAAATAAAAAAAAGGTAATCAAGCTGTATGGATATTTTTGTGTATGTTATAAGATTTGGGGATTTTTTTAATTAGGGCTATTTGGTTGTTTCGACCACGTATGTGTAAATATTTATCCACAATATATGTACACAGTGCTTAAATTATTTCGTTGTTTATTTGTGATATTGACCTGACTTATTTTACTTTGGAGATTAAGGATCGATCTGACATCTTGTATTGGCCAGATCGTTCACAAAATTTCAGTAAAAATTTGGAAAGTAAAGCAGAACAGTGGTAACAAAATACTCCATTTTGATTTAGTATTTCCATAAAGCAGAACGTTTATATTTGAAGTGATAAAGCATAAATATATTTATGAATGTCTAACTACGACCACTAAAGTTGGTATTTTAATAAACTATGAAGAGATCGTTAATGAGAAAAGCGCTAATCATTCTAACGTTGAGTTATTTAGCAATTAACGAGTAGTCACTAACCGTTGCAGATTTAAATTGGTAGATATATGAGGAACATTTTAAAAACTACATAAGGCAACGTTTTATTTTTATGAATTGGAGTTTCCATTCATACAGGGTGTGTCCAGTAAGTTATAACGACCTGTGTATCACTAAATTTTCTGAAGTTTTGAGTTGATTTGTTTGGAAGTGTGTTTGACTTTGAGAAGTTAGTGTATGAGTTTACTAAGTAGGGTTCAATCGTGTTTTCCACAATCAAACAGGATTAATTTACCATCTCGCCTAAGACGATTTATTTTAGCAAAATTTAAGATTGTGGTGGCGCCAAGAGACATCTTTCCCGGACTGAGCTGTATAAGTTGTGAATTTATGGTAAGTGTGAGGTGTTTGAGCTTGTAGTTCAATCATTTTACTCCCTATCTCGACCCCACACATTTCCACTGTAGCTGGCCTGGCAACCCGCTTACTAATGTAAGCATACGCGACACCTAGTGCGGATTGGACGTGTAAACAAACCTAAGAAAACAGCGTTTCAGTTTCACTGTGTAATGCAACAATTTAGGTGTTTAAACAGGTTAAAATATTTTCAATTCCGTCAGGTAAGTTAATTATTGTAACATGTGATGAATATATTTATTGTTTTTTAATGTCACTTTGTAATGGCTGTAACGCACCACACAAAAATTAAAAAAAGCTTAAAAACACTGAACGCGTTTCAATAGTTACCATCAGTGACTAACGCTTCGTTGCTTATCTAAATTAATTTGAAAACAGTAATTATTTCAGATAAAAGTTTGTAAACTCTTTAAGCAATCCAAAAGATCAAGGGGATAATCTGGATAGATCGGGGATTTATAAAATTAATTGTAAAAATTGTGAACAAATATATGTAGGGTAAACTAAATGACTTATCAAAATTCGCTTTCAAGAACATTTAGCTTGTATCAAATACAAACGTTGGAACAAGTCTGACGTAGGGCTACATATGTTTGATAAACGTCATGTAGTAGATTGTAATCAAACATCGTAATTGGTATGAAAGGTTAGCGATCTTCAAAAACAACAAATTCTAATGAATGATCACGATCAAGGTCCTTTGGACTGCTCAGAACTCATTAAACTTTCATAACTTGGACTTTCACCAGACAAACGAAGCGTTAATCACTGATGGTGTATGTATGTATATATATATATATATATATATATATATATATATATATATATATATATATATATCTTTAGAAATTTCTTTAGTTCGTCCCAGTCGACCGCTGATGATGATAGCTTAGCTATTGAAACGCGTTCGGTGTTTTTTAAATTTTTTATGGTACGTGGGTGTATTTTGTTTGTTGTTTCTTACCGTTTTTTCAATACGGCTAATGTAATACACATTTTCTTTTAGGGCTGCCTGTCAAGTTTCTGATTACTTTTTGTACGTTTTTGGGTATAATCGACATTTTTTTAACTTCGATTACGGATTTTTATTATGTTTTGATTACCGTCGAACTAATTATTTTTTATATTTCTTTTTAGATTACCGCTCTTAGGTTTATTTTATTTCCTGACAGCTTAAACCTTACCGTTACATATCTATCCCCTGTTCACAACCATCGTAGAACCTACTACGTTCCAGTCAACGCAGTCTGGATATTCAAAGACAAGGACGATTTGACCGTTAGATTTACATCTTCGGAGCAATGCAGGCCTCCACAATATAAAATGCTGCCCATCACTTGGAATGGCATCAGAGCTTCCGTTAGTACCGTAACCGCATACGCTTGTTTGTTAAATATATTAGTGCCATATAAAACACTTTGTCCAGTGTATGTACATTTATGGTGCAACTTAGGTACATACGTCCATATACCAATTTTGTATGACCTATGTTCGTACAATTCTGTAAGAACATTCTGCAACATACTTTGTACGTTCAATAGGGTACGAATAATTTACTAGGATAAAAACCAGTGCCTACTTTTTCACGTAAGCAGCTAAGCACATAATTTTAAACCTTCTGTATTCTTTTCGAAGGTCGGTGGTTCATAAAACTAGTTTTCCGTTTTATGGGTATACCTGTATAAATAAATTCTATCTAACCAAACAATTTAGTTCAAATACATAAAGTTAGACATATTTTTGATTTACAAGACCAATATTTTTATTAAATTATTAAAACGGCGGTAATTAATACTACTACTTGAAAATTATCGAAATACCTAAGTATAATTAATGTAAACCTTTCTTTAAAGTCATAACATAATAGATAATTACTAATTACATAAGTGACCTTCAAGTGAGTGTTTGATGTGTTCTCATGTGTACTCATAAAATTGATTTTATTGTTTATTGCCTGCAGTTTACTGAAGATACAGTGGCGGGCGTGTAAGTAGACGAGGAGCCGGCGCATCGCGAAGAACTACGGCGGTTGCCGATTATAATAAAAATACTAAGCAGTGGCGTATCACATTTGTATGTTTAATTATATGTATATTGGAAGAATGCGTATGAAGATGAATAATTCCAATATTTCCATTGGTGACGAGTTTTTTTTAACATTTGGTTATTCATGTTTGCATAATAGGCATCTATCCCTGAAAGTATGTAGGCATCTCTCCCATTTGTCTAATAGGTAATTTTGAATGTATTTTTAATATACACTAATAAAAATGAAATAAAGAAAGCATTAGGTAACCATTAGAAAATTGTCTTAAAGACGATTAGAGGGGAAAAACATACTTATCTAAATAATAAATTTATAAGCAGTTAACATAATGACAGCAATTAGAGGTTTGATATATAAATATCCGGATTCTTGGTACATATGCAGTTTTTGAAAATTGCTTATACGGTGTCAACATTTACTGATTTGTAATCGGTAATTTTGGATATAGAAACTGAGAAGCTAGTTATAAATATGGGTGAAGATAGTGACAGTGATTATCAGTTTAGTGATTTGAGTGACAGCGAAAATGAAACATTTTAGACAATATTATTTTAGTAATAGGTATCAATTATGTGTAATGTAATAACTAATAACATATTGATTTTATTAATTTAATTATAGTATTACTTCCAGTATAGCTTTTAATTATAATAAGTTGCGTATTTACATAAAATATGGTTCTTTGAATTGCTTTTAATATACCATTAAAATATACATTATGCACCATGTGACGCCTCTGAGGTAAACGAACGCGGGAATTTGAACAACATCATAAAGTCGTCTTTTGCGCATAGGCGGGCTCGTCTTCTTACACGCCGGCCACTGTACATCTAGCGTCACAAGTCCCTCTTAAAGTTTGTAAGAATTTTAGAGAGCATTCTCTTCCCCTCACCTTAACATTCTTTCTGCATTTGTCATGGACGCTACTTAAACGGGGTTGTTATTTGCAGTTCGTTCATAATATCAGTGTAAATTTCAACTTGTAGTTACATATTAGCATTTATTATTACTTTATACACTTTTATTAGAGTGCGTTTTGCTTTTTACGAAGGTGTGTTTAGTTTCGCTGTTCGTCATTAAAACTGGTCGACCTTTAGAAGCTCCAGTATTTATAGGTAAGTATATGTTATTAGTATATTGTTACTATTATTATTAACGTAATATCTGGTACTCTTTAAGTAATACTTGCAATACTTTACTGGCTAATTGCTATTACTTTTAAAATCAGCAATGGTTTGTTTGTTATGCATGATCAGTTTATCCCAATCTTTAAATAAGTGTTCTACCTTAATGTAATCTATTTGTTTCTATTTACTACAACAGTTTTTACAGTTACTTTAAGTACGTCAACCAAAATATAACATATAATAATATGTGTGAATTCGACAAATTTGTGATCATCGACCGTTTAAAATTATGTGGCAGTCTAGTAATAATTAATGCAAATTATGATGGTCATGAGGATTTGATTGCAGATTGTGAATTTTATTTTTATAATTAAACAGCTAAATTGATTCAGTGTGTCACAAATATTGGGTTGTATTTTATGTGTATTATCATTTAAATATTTTTGATAAATATGTTAGTTTTTTTTGTAAAAGTAGAATTTTACAGTTAAAAAGAATTGATTCGCTTGTGTTCTTAAAAAACCTTTGAAAAAAATTTAACATTAACTTTTACTGCACTCATGTAACTTCATAACCCTTTTACTACAAGTTATTAACAAGTAAGTCCCATTGTGACTAAAGAAGTTAACAATTTGCTTTATTTTTTGCAGAATCATTCATGGCACTATTCAACTATGATGAAGGAAGCTGAAGCAAATGTCCAAAAATGGATCCGAAGACGCATGGAAAGGGAAAAATTCGCAAATAAAAAATTAACCCATGTATCTTTCATAAGTATACTTATAATTAAAATGAAAGGTCTATAAGTAATTCAAATTTTTATTTCATAAAACTAAGTTCTCGGTACCTATAACTTACGAAACTGCTTCAACATTCAGAATTATGCGATATATGGACGTAGATATTTGCAAGTACTGTGTATGCATGATGTTGCACATACAGGTTCAACTACATGAACCATGGTGGTATATACTATAACATGTATTTTGTAAGTACGGTGCTGTATGTACTGTGTATGCTCTGTAATGTGCGAGATATGGATGTACTTAATGTATGTATCTTGTACACATAATGACATACTTACTACACACAAGATTGTGAAAAAATAACGTACATACTTACATCCAGCCCAATACATCCTTTGTATGTATATAGTATATACTTGTGCCATATGGGGTTTAACCCTACAGTGCGTAATTTTTTTGTTTAATTCGTATAAATTATCTACTCTCACCAACCTATGCTGGAATTAGGGAAAAATAAAAAAAATATTCTCTCAAGTTTTTAATAAAAATTTGTAAATTTTGAGTGTGATGCACATATGTATTGTTCGCATAGATACATATTAGATACATAATATTACTTGCATGTCAACACAGAAACATAAAAAAAATGAATTTTTTATACTTAATTAATTCATCTCTAAGTTGAATGGAATTGTTACTCTTATTAAAACACAATCCCGTATTACACTTTTCCCAAATTACATATGTCTAAGCCTCGCAGTCAGGTAACTTACATCTAATTCTAGTTTCATTCCACTTAGGAAAATGACCAACATTGTCTAACCTAACGTCTTTTGTTGGTGGTGGTGTCACGTTTAGTTTTAATCTTTTCAAAACAATATTTCGCTGATTTTCAGAAGGTCTACCCCTTTTGGGGTTACTTGCTGCCCCAATGCTGCATAATGTGCTACCTAATTCAATCCTGAACTCGGCCAGTTTCATGGATGCTTTTACATTGTTTTGATTATTTCGTATATAAAGAAGCCAAACGTTTATAGTAGTTATGTCCACTAATGGTAAAATAATCTCATATACCATTTTTGTGATCTCACCTTTATTTTGTCCCATGAGTCCACATCAACCATACGCATATTATACTGCGTAACAATAGCAGGGTATGGAAGGTTTCCTTTTTTCAGTCATACCTTTTGACCATTTTCACCGGCTCAGAACCAACGAAAGATGACAATAAAGTAACAATCTTTCCAATATACGTTCGAAATTTCTGCTTCTTCAGGTGTCAGAAATTCACCATACTTTCCTCTTTTTAATTGTTTACATTCAGTGTCTGAAGCCATCTTGCAAATCGGGATTCGGTTGCGTCTAACCGTGCCAAGGGAATAATAAATCCCCTTTTTAACAAGATAGTTTATTACATGAATAGAAGTATAGCGGTTGTTAAAGTATAATCTATGAAAACAATTTTTTGGGATTTCGCGGGCCAAACGCACGACTACGTTACTGCTTGATCCTAAACCATGCTCATTTAAAAGGCGTCTATTAGTGTCATTTTCCCTCCCTGTGTATATTTCATACTTACTCCAGACAAAACAAATAGTTTATAGCCCCATTTATGGGGTTTCAGTGGTAAGTATTGCTTTAGACAATGGCTTGCTTTTGTGGCACAGATTTGCTCATCAATTGATAGCATTTCTTCCATAGAAACTCATAAAATTAGAAGAAAGTAACTCAATAATAGGTCTTCGTGTGAAAAGCTAATCAGTACCATTGTAACAAACATTGTCATTGAAGTGCAAGTTACTTCTAATTTGCTCCAATCTTTTTTAGCTCATTGGACTGTGAATAATATCTAACCCTACTTGTTGGTTCCAGTACATTCTAAAATTTGATAGTGAAACAACTGAAGATAATATGCAGATGCCGAGATACTTCATTAGGTCATACTTAGTTAACTCAAGAGGTTTTGCAAGATTTTTTGAAACACTGTACCTCACACTTTCCAGTATAATTTTTTTCAATAAGCTCATCATTAAAAAATACTTGAAGTATTGATAGGGTGTTTAGAGTTGGTAATGTCGGTTGTTAACACAGTGTTTCCTGTAAGATTACAAGGTATATCTCGTAATTTTTTTTTCCCGTAAGGTTTGATAAACTCATCTTCCTCAGTCACTTCCAAATCATCTTCACTGTCCACTAGAATGCCTTGGACCAGATCGAATATATCATCCGTTTCTATATTATCTATATTTATCACTTCATTTCCATTTCTATGAATAAAAGGCATCTGAAGAAGGAAAGCAAACGTAGTGCGAACGTCCAGAATTAGGGTAGACAAACTAGTGGATAATGGTGCGAGAATGAAATAAAAAGTTGAATGTGAATGAAACAGTGTGGAACGAACAAATAAGACACTGACGTTGACAGTGCATGGATACGCTAAAAAAACTGTGTTGTCAATTGTGCCGTGCGAATATGTGGAAGGGCGACTGTAGGTAGACAGAAAAAATGTGCTCGGTGGAATGAGTCGGTAAAAAAGGCAGTGTGTCAGAAAGAAAGTGGCAATGATTGCTGCAAAAAAATGAGATTGAGAAAAAGCGATTGTATGAGGTGTACAGATTAAGAAACAAAGAAGCGAAGGAGGCAGGAGACTGCAGGGTTAAATAAGGAGAATGTAGAAGGAATGACGAATGAAACTGAGGATATTGGGATAAATGAGGTAGAGAAAACGGTAGGAAGGTTGAAAAACGGCAAGGGAGCAGGCGTAGATAAAATCACTGGTGAAATGCTAAAGTATGGAGGTGCAAAGCTTATACGAATATTGTGTGAATTATTCAATGTATGCCTTATGTGAAGTGCCGAGGGATTGGAAGAGCGCGATCATTGTGCCACTGTATAAGGGTAAGGGGAACAAGAGTGATTGCAAGAACTACAGAGGAATAAGTTTGCTCAGCGTGCCTGGTAAAGTGTTTGGGAAGAATTCTGGTTGATAGAGTACGAGAAACTACACAAACTAAGATTTGGGATGTGCAGGGTGGCTTCATGCCAGGGAGAGGATGTGTCGATCAGATGGTTGCTCTCCAGCAGGTGATCAAAAAGTGTTTAAGGGTAAAAAGGAAGCTGTACTGTGCGTTTGTAGATCTGGAGAAAGCATACTACAGAGTGCATAGGGACAAGCTGTGGGAAATATTAAATGAACATGGCGTAAATAAAGGTCTAATAAATGGAATAAGGGCAGTATACAACGGTAGTCGGGTATGTGTTAGGGTGAGAGGAGGTTTGAGTGAATACTTTAATATTGAGCAAGGAGTGCGACACGGCTGTGTAATGTCACCGTGGTTGTTCGATGTATACATGGATAAATGTGTTAGACAACCATGTACCGATACAAATGGTGTAATGCTTGGTGACGTAAATGTACGAATTCTGGTGTATGCAGATGGCAAAGTCTTATTAAGTGACAGTGCGGATGAGATACTAACCGCTCTGAGGAAGTTTGATACAGTCTGTGATAGCATGGACCTAAAGGTAAACGTGAACAAAACTAAAATTGTGGTGTTCAATCGGGAAGGTGCAAAGGAGAGTAGAGAATTTACTCTGCAAGATGAAATTGTGGAGCAAGTGGACGCGCTGGTATATCTGGGTAGAATGTTTACTACAGATGGTACAATGGAGAGCGAGATTGGACGAAGGGTCAATGCTGGAAGGAAAGTGATTGGAAGTATGTGGACGATAATCAGAAACGAAAGCATGAGTCTAGCTGCGAAACGAGCAATCTACAATGGCGTGTTTGTACCATCAGTACTGTATGGAAGTGAGACATGGGTATGTCAAAAAAAAGTACGAAAGAAAACTAAATACCGTGGGTATGAGATTCCTGAGAAGCGCATATTTCTACACATTTCAACACTAATGTTTTGAAAACAGTTTCTAATCCTAATCTTCATGTCTTCCTTTATTGTAGGCGGTACGTACCCCAATATGCTAAAGTCAATTTTAGTAAGATCTGGGGATCTAGCAGGTAAAGCAACAGGCCCAACATTCTGGATATCTAGCATTTAAAAAAGTTATTATCGGACCTGTATGATGTACTGGGGCCCCATCATGAAGAAACCACATTTCTTGTTACGTATCCTGTGGCACTTGACGCGACAAATTAGGTAGATGGTTTTGCAGAAAGTCTAAGTATACTTCCCCTGTTACTCGTTGATCAAAAAAATATGGTCCAATTACATGATTGCCGACAACACCCCCCCAAACATTTAAATACCATCTAGTTTGCGAAGTATATCTTACAAAATGTGGATTTTTCGGTAGAATAGTAATGAAAATTGTGTCTGTTTACACTTCCGTTTCTGTGAAATGTGGCCTCATCTGTAAATAAAGTCAAATGAACAAAATTTCTTTGTTGGTTTATTTTGTTTTGAGCCCATTGACAAAATTCCAGTCGTCTTTGATAATCTTCAGGAACCAACTCTTGAAGTAGTTGAATGTGATAGGGGTGCATTTTTTGAGACTTCAATATCCACTGTACCGTACGTCGTTCAACAGCAACCTGCTGAGAAATGGGTCGTTGTCCAATATATGGATTTTCGGTAACTGTTAATAGTACATTTAATTGATTTTCCTCAGTCTGTGCACGTTTTTCCCTAGTATTTTTTTCATATAACACATTGCCAGTTCTTTCAAAACGCTCCAAAAGCTTTTCAAATGCCCTTCTTTCAGGTTGCCGTCTCTCTGGAAACCGTTGTTGATACAGTCTTCTTGCTAAGAGCGTATTCTTATCACTAGCTCCCAAAACAAAAATCATATCAACCATCTCGGCTTGCCAAAAATTCATTATTTACAATTTTTATTCAAGTTTTAAATCAATTTGCTATAAAATACACTAATGCATCACACAAATTAACTTCTAAGCTTTTATGATCTACCCTGTATAATTAAAAATATTTTTGGAATATGCACCAGAACATATCTTACAACTTTTGTATTTAATTTTTTTTTGTATCTCTTTAAATAAAGGAGATATGAGACTTTGTCACATTAATGCGCCACCCTGTATGTGAGTGAGGTTAGAGAAAAGGCTGGGTCTGCTAGGTCGCGTAAAACTTGGCTGAATGTAGTAATGTATGATAAGGGAAAGAAAGATAAGGAGTTTTAAAAATAAAAGTGCATGTCAGAGACAATGTATGAACCTTGTGGAAGCTAAGGAGGTATGCGGAGATAGGAAAGCATGGAGAAAGATTGTGAATGAAAAATAAATAAGAAGCAGGGATTGTTTTGCCTACCTCGCAAGGGAATGGCGTGAAGGTTAAGTTAAGTGAAAGAATAATAAAAAATGTAAACAAGCATGAATGCGTATAGGTAGTACTAGGCTACACGGTTATATCAGATTATCTACAAACTCGCGTTGATTCATATGCGAATCGTCCATCTAAAATACTAAAAATCAGGATTTTTATGAATGTAATGCATTGAAAACTGCATAATAGTTTAGAAAACTATAAGTACTAAAATGATATATAAAGATACATATTAATAAAATAAGCACCAAACTTTTTACTAAAATCAACACTATTCCTTTCACCATGACAAGTCAACTAAAACAACCGGCAAAGAAGGTAAAAAAATAACCTTCTATGTTTACTGTTCTGCTATTGGTTGAAGCAGGTTGATACATATATGAATCAACAGGCATTCAAGAACAGGGAAGTGATTTAATAACAAAATAATAAATTGATTCATATATGATTCATTGCACACAGTAGGGTTAATTTACCACAAATTACTGTATTGTTCTTAATAAACAATTTCTTGCAACTATTTTCTTTCTTGAATACGAGGATAGATAAACAGATTTAAACTGACACAATTAATACATAATGCAAGAGTTATCAAAATTTGAAAGATTTTTCAGGATTACAGTTCCGATTTCTGTAAATCAACTTCGATAAGAATGTGAAAAGAAATTATTATTCTTCGTCAGAATACTAGTAGTTTTTAAATTAATAATTTTAAATGTTACAATGCTCAGAAATATTGTATAAATAATTCAATATTATTGAGGCAAGATAAGGTTTTTTTAAAGATAGTCCTTTAAAGACTGTGAATTCCAATTTGTACAGTTGGCTCCATATAATTTCCGATCGCTCTGTACTAACTTACCTTAATCGCATATTTTGCTGCTGTAAACCAGTATTTTGCGTGAACATTTATTTCGACTGCTCTGTGAATCTTGTTTTGTTTAACCAAAGCATTAGAATAATTAATAAATATTTGCGACACCTCTTTCATATGGAATTTTTTAGCGATTTGAACAGTTTGTTCCCATTGGTGATTTTGAACACTTACTTTAAGCGCACCTTTTACATCATTCATCTACAAAAAACAAATTAATAAGTTTTACAATTTAAAAAAACGATTACTTTTAAATAGGTTTTTATAGCTGCTAAATAATCACCCTCAGTTGCAAACCCTCTAGCAACGTCTTCTAATACAGGATCACAGCTTTCTAAAGTATCTGCCAGGTTATGTAAAGACTTATAATCTTCCAAGTGAACATAAGCGTCGATCATTTTCTTCTTATTTTTAGCTAACTCATAGTACTCCTTTGCAGCAGACCTTAAATATGTTATTTATAAAATTCCAAATCAAAATTATTATTTTCTAACCAATTATTGATATGTGTAAAATAATCTCCAGCACGATTATAGGCCATTTTTAATAACCCTTCGGTAGAATAGTACCCGAATTTTACTATACGAATTACTCGGAACCAATCTCCTAAAGTTTTGCGTAAATGCAATGTCAAGTCTCTGGAATGTGTATGTTATCGAGAAAAGAAACGTGATTAAAAGATACATACACACGATCGCTTTCATTGAATAACCTCTCTGCCTCTTCAAAATTTTTGAAATAAGCTGCGACTAAACCCCGTTTAACATCCTCATTCACTGTAAATTGCAATCTTTTTACAAAATGTATCCCGCCATAATCTTGAGAGCGAATAAAGGCATCTTCGGCTACTTTATAATTCAAGTCTTTTAATGCAGCTTCACCCAACAAATTCCTATGAATTGAATGAGTTATAAATCGTACATCCATCTATACCTAAACTAATGCATTTCAATCACAAAGCCATATTTGAAACAAATTGATGTAATTGAAAAACTTTACTATTTTAAAAATAATTATGGTTCAATGAAATATGTTTTTAAAAAATGTATGTTTAGAGATGTTATATAAAGAAAATAATTTAACCAAGTTAAGAAGTAAACTTACATAATTTATTGTTCACAATGCTGACAGTTCCACAAACATTTATACAATTTAGTTAATGGATATTTTGATCAAAACAAATACTTGGTTATTTGATTGCAATGGCTTACTACAATTTAACTTTGTATAGATTTATTTGCTGCAATGTTTATTTTTTCGCATATATTGTTTAGTCATTTAATAAAGGATATAGTAGTTTTAGATAGTAATTTTGTGGAACATAATCTAAATCGAGCCTTGTAATATTTTCTCAGCTTAAATTAGAGTAGTCAAGTGGTTGTGATATGTTTTACCATCTAGTTTTATTTAAAATAATGTTTATATAATCATGCTGTAATGGAGGCATTAGAAATTCGAATTTCGCGCTGTTATATGAAGTTAAATGGTTATTGGTTATTTGTATTTGAACATAATTAATATTAAGATAAAACGCGTGAGCTTGTTTCGATGAATATTTGCATAGTAAATTGGAAAGCTTTTGAATATACGCGGCAATTTGCGGGTATGACTGTTTTGTAAACGGGACCAAGTAGAGACGCTGTCATAATGAGGTTCGCTAAGTAAGCGAACAGAAAGGGTCGCACTAAGTAAGCGATCAAGGTTGGTTGAAGGTAACCAAACGGATGAAAAGCGATTGCTGCAGCTTGATTTAGGCTGCAAATTAAAATTGTGTAATTATAACGAAAATTCAGTTAGTATAGTGATAAAGCGAATATAAATGATATTTTCCGTATGAATGCGAGGAAAAGCTAAAATAATATAAAGTGCAATTGTTGTCGAGTTGGCGGAAATAAAAAGGATTGCACTATAATTTAAAATACGTATTAAAAGTGACGTAATAAGCGAAGATAACGCGTTTTATAGGTATCAGAACCGTAATCAATTGTGTTTGAATAGTGAATAATAAATATAATAGACATTAATCGATTCAAATTGGTAAATCAATATTGATGTATAAGAACGGAGCATTCGCGGTTTGTAAATAGCTTGTATTTTGTTGCGCAGGCTATTCGTAATTAAAACTGAACAATTAAGTAAAAACCGTAGTGTGAATATATTGAGCAATTATTCACAAAAATCATGAAATTGAAGAAAGTTACAAAACGTATTCATCTATAATAAAGAGATAAGAAAAGATAGAGAAAACAAAAGAGAACGGTTCCAGAGTGGGGGCAAGGTGACATCATCGGAGAAGCAGTCACAACCTAGTTGAGTCTCTTCGCCGATCAACGGAAGTGATAACAAGTAAGAACTTTTGATAGTACAAATAAACGAAAATTGATGTTTTATTTATTCTTAAATGTATGTTTGGATACTAATGCTGAACGAAAATGTATTTCGTTGATCATTTGTAAAGGATTGTTTTTGCATGTTAATATTAAGAAGAATACTAAAATAGAATTAGAATCATTTTTATGTAATGCTGTAAACAAAACAGTCTGCATTTAAAATTTGGCTTAATTAAATATTATCACTTTTGATGCATTTTTATTATTGACTGTTCCAAAACTTAAAAGCTTATACAAACACTGCGTTGTGTAAATACTGAAAAAAGCAAGTTCAATTAATTGCAAAGTACCGTAATTAATAACATCAGATTGAGAATAATTTTGATGAATGATAACGATAACCATTTAACCCATTGACGGGTATACATTTGTTAAGCTGTTCTGTACAATGTGCTTAAGTATTTCAAGTATATCAGCTCGTTATCCATTGTAGACAATAAACAACATTGACAGTTCTTCGCAAACATCTACTGCGTCAACATCACGATCACCTCCGTTGCTCAATGTAAGCTGCAAGTCCTTACAAGTATTCATAAGCTCCTCATGACTAATGTCTCGAAGCCTTTTTAAATGATACATGAAACCAAATTTTTCTTTGTACGTCTTAAAAGCAGCGAACCTTAAAATCTTAAAATTTTCATATGGAAACATTTCCTTCTTACATTTTTAAACGTGGGTTCAATACCCGCTTCATCGCTACTTCTATAGCTGTCACTAATCTAATGCAGAGACAAATCCATTAAGTCGGTATTCATTTAGCCACTTAACGAGTATTTCCAAATGTCGAACTGCTGCATCCGAATGCATATTAAAATTTGGCACATCTTACTGATAGTATGTATTTTAACCAGGATGTCATCCCATACTACAAGAAATACCGCCAATTCATATGATGATATTTCATATTCCAATGATTGACATTCGCTAATCAAAACACAGTCCGTATTTCTTTCGCGGAAAGCTGTGAAAGCTTCACAATACTCAATTGGTACCTCACAGCCTTTACTGACTCACTTCTGTACTCCCATCTCGTCTCAGAAAGAGGTTTAAGAGTAATATCAACATGTAACTTGAGAATGCTCCATCTTTCACTTGAGCTAGCAAAAATTGTGTAGAGCCTTTGTGTAAGACCAAAGAATGTTTTGACTTGGGGACATGATGAAGCAGCGTTTCCCACAATCAGATTTCTACTAAGGTACAAAGAATATCAATGGAATTATATTGAGTAACTACCTTTGTACACCATATTTTTCTCCATGCATGTTAGCTCCATTATCGTTGCCTTGACCTCTGCAGTTTGAAAGGGACAAGCCAACGTCATTTAATACAGTCAGCGAACTTCTCGCCTGTAGTTTTTTCAACAGCTACCAATCCCAAGAAATATTCTGCAACTTCCGCTGTTTCTTTATTCACTATTCTTATGCTAATTGAAAGCTGCTCAATTCGTGCAATATCTCTAGTGCAATCAAGGATTATAGCAAAATATTAATTTCGCTGCACAGTGTGGATTATTTTTGATTTCACGTGGTTGCGCATTAGCTCGATTAATTCATTCTGAATTGTTTTACTCGGGTAGTGGGTTTTCCTCAACCCTGTCCCATCGATAACCTGTTTCAAGTGCTCTTGAAGTATACGGTCAAATCTAGCTATTAACTTGACCAAATACAAAAACTTGCCGCTTGAAATGAATGCAAGAATTCTTCGTGTCCTCTGAAAGGCAAGTTGTGGACAGATAAAAACTTAACAACCTAATAATCTCTCTAAAATATCTTTCCACCGCTGTTGTTCACTTCGAAGCTGAGCCTGGGTTTCAGCAACAATAGTATTCCCGCTAGACAAACGACAAAGGTTTTCTGCTGATTCGGAATATATTGTATTAAGTTCCACATGAGGGTTAATCACGCCACTGAGACCTGCCACATCAGAAAATTCACAGCTCACATCTACTTGACAGTCAATGGACTCAGAATGGCAAGCTGGAGATTATGAGATTAAAACTAAATATATAACACTATCCCTATTTTTTAAAATCTAAATGTACCGAGATGCGAACACGAAAACCTGATAACTAATCACGACCGATTCTGGTAGGAAACTGAATACCAAGTCGCAGCAAGACAGCCATCTGGTTCGCGCCTGCTGATTGCCACAACACCCTACGCTTCCGCCACCAACATATCGGTAGATCTGGCCCCGACATCGATTAAGATCTACCATGAAACGTTAATTTGAATGCATTTTTCCATTATCAGTATTTTAAATCGACTCTTGCGGGCAATGTCTATTAAAAGTTAGAAATTTATTCCTAAATTAAAATTTTCAATGGCGCGGGGCCCTGGGAGGCCGCCCTTCTCGCCCACCCCTAGATCCGCCACTGATATTCCACAATTTCTTTTATATAACTATTTATTTCTCTACACGTTTCAATACAACATGTATCATTATCAGGAGAAAATATATAAGTAAAACAACAAACAAGTAGTTATGGTAACAAATCATTGAGGTAAAACTTGAAAATTGTAATTCTATATTTAAAATATTTGTTAAAGGTGAGTCTATAAGATCAACCTGATCGTTCATTAAAGGTACTTTCTGTTTAGATTTATAAATTATGAATCCTTCAAAACGTCTAATTTGCCTTTTTTTACTATAAACATGTAAAAATTTAATGTGGTTTTGTGAAGTCATAAGGTGATTATTTACCTACTATTAGATGTTTGGCATAATTGAGTTTATCTGTGCGTTTATATTTGTAACATGTAGGCCTCGTTCGCACTAGAGCGTTAAAAAACGTCGAGATGAAACAAACGGGAATTCGAGCATTTATTCGTATGTCGGCACTTTTAAAACGCGACTCTTCTTTATCGAGCTATGTTCAATTTTAAGCGCTGGGCGGTGGACGTTATGTCGAATTTACCTTATGGCATTCCTTACTTGTCTTCAGACGAGCTAAAAAAAGGCCAGCGCTGTGTTCGATGTGACGATTGCTCGCATAGCGTTCGGTTGTGTTGTCTAGTCAGGCCGCGTATATTTGTACACATTCATTATTCGCATCTTTCTTAGGTATCCTTTGCTAGCTTAATACGAGACGTCAACGTCGTGGGTTGTAGATCCTGAAGAGTTGATTATAAAGGTCGAATCTCGGCCTTTGCTATACAAAAATCATTGCCAGAGTATGCCAATAAATCTCTGAAGCCTGGTAGATAACTACAAAATTATAAGAGAACTGGAAAATGCTTACCAACGAAGAAAAAAATAGTCGATGTAAGTATATAAGTATCTTTATTGTAATTAAAATAATATAACTAAATTACTGAAAAACCTTAGTGTTGGTATTTCGATCGATCTTTAATTCTGTCTATTGATAGCTTGGTATTGCCACGGAATCGAATCTTGTGATGATGTAAAATTTTAGCAATGTAATCTCGTACTTCCAAACCTCTATATCTACTTCTTAGGCATGTCGGATGTATATTTTACAATGTGCTATCAAATAATGTATCATTAAATTGCAATTCATCTTTAATTCTTACAAAATTATGTAGAACGCAACATGCTTTAACTACTGATATCGTGCGATCAGGTTGAAGATTTATAGCTCTATTTAAAATTCTCCACTTGTTTGAAAGTAAACCAAAACTGTATTCAATCATTCTCCGTGCTCGCGTAAGTCGATAATTATACGTTGTTGCACAGTTAAGTTACGATTCGGATATGGTCTTAAAACATGTCCAGATAACGCAAAGGCTTCATCACCGAATAATACAGACGGCATTAGTTTTCCATTTGAACCATTCGGTAGTGTTCTAGGTTCTTGTAGATCAATTTTCCCCAATTCCAAGTTAAAAGATGTATTTTTAAATACATTGCAGTCAGTGGAACCACCATATGCTCCTGCTTCAATGCAAGTAAAGCAGTAGTTTGCATCACAAATTATCAATGTCGTCCTCCTACATTAACTACACACAGTTTTAGGTCACATTCCGCACAAAGTTATTTTAGTACTTTCGTCCCCGTTGCTAAATCATCACTATCGGGTACCGACCCAGCAAGTTCAATTACGGTTCAAAGCCTCTTAACAAATGTAAGCTCACCAGAGGAATTTAGTCTAGACTCTAGATAGCTATTAAATTATTGAATTCAATATGTTGTGATTCATAAATATGGATTGATTTGGATACTATTTTTTATTTAGTTAACCTACTTACCTCAGTGTCACAGTTAATTGTTGTAAAGGTGGTATCGCCAATCGCATGTTAGTATCTTGAAAGTTATTCGAAGCCCCACTATTTCCAACAGTACGTCGAACGTACTTATGGACATTCGAAAATAGTTAAAACATTTATTAGGACACTGTCTCAAATCTTCGTAAAGTGTCACAAATTGTCCTTTTAAATATTGCTTGTCAATCAAGGGATGCACCCAGAATGCCTTTTGTTTTTTTTTCGCCTTCTTGCAACAGAAATCGCTATTGATAATAATTTAGCTGAATTGATTTCACGTCCTACTGCAGCGAGAAACGAAATAAAAGTGATTTTAAAGTGCTTATATGAACAAACATATCGAGAAAGTTTTAAAAGCGCCAAGGTAGGGTTTTAACGCCACGCTTTTTTAACTTTCATGCAAATGAGGCCGTAATGTGTTTTTTGTAGCTAATATCAAAGTTCCTAAGTGTTCGGCCAATATAAACAGAATTACAGAATGTGCACAAAGAAAACATTAGATGTTGCAAATATAAACAAACAGACAAATCAAATTATGCCAAACATTTAATAGTAAATAATCACTATGTCTTCACAAAACCACATTAAATTTTTACATTTTTGTAATAAAAAAGTCAAACTAGATGTTTTGCAAGCATTCGAAATTTATAAACATAAACAGAAAGTACCTTTAATGAACGAACAGGTTAATCTTATAGACACACCTTTGTGAGATATTTTAAAAATAAAATTATAATTTATATCAAGTTTGCTATTTTACCTTAATGGTCAAGATTAGTAATTGTTGGTCAGCTATGTGAACGTAGTAGCTAATCACTGTAATCAATATAACTCTTTTAATATCATGAAAAAATTGTAGTGATACGACTTTTGACTAAGATACTGTTATTACACATTCACAGTGTGCTATCCTTATTAAATTTATTTAGAATAACAAAAGTACTTAATATTATGTAGATTAGCCAAATGAAGTTTTTTTTACCATAAACGTGGATGTGGATTATCTTCAATAAATTGACACGCTTCCTTAATACCCACTTTCTCTAACAACTGTCGAGTATCTCTTAAACTTTTAACCTCTAATTTAAATAAACGATCCTTAGGTGGTTTTTCAGGTATGTCAATGATTTCATCTAACATAACTGCTTGGATTTCCAAATTCTAAAAAAAAATAGGTTTAATTTCAAATCTGTTAAAACTATATATATATATATATATATATATATATATATATATATATATATATATATATATAAAAATAGGGCAATAGAAGAATAAACAATTTTTATCAACTGTATAGTTAATGCCATAACTATTTTTGTGTTATTACTAATACTAGTAAGTTGCTAATTTCAGTTTTCTGAAAGAGAGATGTAAATGTGTTGGATACCACAGCGTCTCTGGCAACTTTTTCACATTTCAGGAGTTCAAAATATTTATACACGAGGGATTTTGTAAGTTGGACTCTTTTAAAGAAAATAGGACACTTCAATTAATGTCGTATTATTTGAATTGAATTTACTGTTTCAACATGAAACAAGCATATTCATTTTCAGCTGTAACACAAATGAAACATAGCTTCAAGCGATCAACAGGTTGTCGATCTTCAATAGTTGAATCAATACTAGCGCCTATTAAACCTTAATCTTATGACTTCAACTGCTGTAATATCGATCCGTAAGATTTTTATAAAGGGGACCACGTTTTCATCTCATTGTTTTTCAGATCTGTAAGCTATAATTAAAATACTTATCTTTTGGGATTGTAATCATGTGTATTTCTTTTACAAATTTAAACGTTTCGATAAGACTAACAGTTATCGTCCTCTGCGTTAAGGATATCTAATGTGGGCTAATATTCGTAAATCAAAGGTGACTGCAAGTCTACATGAATCAGTTTATGCACGAGAGACGATACAGGTCTTCTATCCTTCTATTGCATGATTCTTCATGGAGCTTCAGTTTCGCTGGATTCATACCTTACCTGAATGATAAACCTGAGAAACACGCCGCGCGTAATTAACAGTAAATAGAATACTAAATTTGTATATGAAACGTTAGGTGAAACCGAGTAATAAAATTATTGGCAAAAGTAATTTAATAACCGTTTCTCGTAATTAACGCAAATGTAAGAAAACAAATTTCTGTTAAACATTAATAATGCTTACGTATAGAAACAACCAGCCCGGGATAACTAATGAAATGTATGGTGTATAAAAAAATTGAAATATATTTAAAACACGAAAATCAAAATATGGATTTTATTATTGATTAATTAAAAATATGTTGAGCATTAGAAAAAATATTTTACTATACATTGTAATTGGACATCTTGTATGGAAAATTTAGACATTGTCTCTATTTTATTCAATCTATATAAATAGATCAGATCAAATATTAGGTAAAAGAAATTAGCTTCGGGCGAACGAAATTAAATTAGTTAATTATCAAAGTAGACACACGTACGCCGTCCGCATAAATAATTTTTTTTAGGTTGAAAATTGCATTTTATGTAATAGAGATTTAACCGTAAAAATACGCATTTGTACACAGCCTTCATATAAATAATACAATTCGTAAATAAAGATTATATTCATATGTTCTATAACAATATGCGACTCCCGTGAATAGATGTTATGTTTTGATAATCGTGTTTCAACAAAATGGTCAATTAAAACAAAATAAGTGTTACATTGGCCATTATTATATATAATATAATTAATCCGATTGAGTTTTAAAGTAAATTTCTAAAATAATCAACAAGAGTCTTGGAAAAAGAGAACACGGCAATTATCTGTTCAAATCTACCAGCCATTGTTACAAAAATCGCATTCAAACGTTGATACATGTTACAATAGTTATTCAATCTCCGTATTTTTAAAACCTAAGTTAATAGGACTATCTGTAATTAACAATTGAACCGTTATTTAAGTAACTATTTTTGTGTGCTCAGAGTAGTAATTTTTTTGTGCCTCCGTCCCGCGATAAGAAATATTTATATTAGCCAAATATCAATAATTATTTATTAATTAAGACCAAATCCCTGTTCTTGGCTAACATCAAAGAATTATATACCGAGGTTATAAACGCGAGGAGCACAGTGTTCTACTATCTTATTGCATTTTACATTTAAAGGGAATTGAAATCCGTCGTGTATTATGAGATATAGAGGTAATTTAAGTGCATAATTCGTTTTATTTAATAGATACTAGCACAAATATTAGTTTTGAAAAGTCATTTAAAGTTATTAGTGTAAATTAACCGCTACTGAATAGCCGTACGTTTGAATTCATGACCGTATAAGTTCATTTTAGACAAGGAGCTCGTTATAATTAAAATCCGATCATCATTACCATTGACCATTAGTGAAAGACCGCGCTCGATAAAAGGAAAATTGTGACCTGTATCTATATCCCAAACCGCTCTTCTGTCCTAAATGGTTCTAATTGAAGGAGCATCTTCAACCGCTGTTGAGAACCGTCGCTGTGGTTACCTGGGGCAACCGTTTGGATGTCTTAGAGGTTCGATATTGCCCCAAAGACGAGCTAGGTAGATTATTTCTTGGGTGGCGCTCGAGGAATTCCGTTACGGCCCCTCACGAGGAGAGACCGACATCCGTACTGATCTCCAGCTGGTGAACACGCGCATTCATGCCACACGCCATTTTAAGGAGTATACTCGTACACAATGATGCTGAAGTCGCCGCCAGGGCGAATCGTGTGTAAAGCCAACAATCGTAATAAAAGCTATAACCATGGAAGTATTACTTTTCAATACAGTCTGGTACATACCTTGATTTCACAAATGAGGGTTAAAATCTAAATTCCTTATTATTAAAGGTTCCTACAGCGGAAATAAAGCTTTAATTTCGAGTGTAGCTAGTTCTGTGATCTGTCGATGTGTAGGTGGGGCTACCATGCAAATATACTTTTATGGGAAAATCAGTTTTGTATCGATCTGTCTTTTGTAAAATTGGGTGTTATGTTTTTGATAGGTACGTATTTTACACTTCTTACTTTGCATTTGCCTCCTTATTGTCAGTTTTTAGATACTCTCATTCAGTACTTGATAGTACTGTTTTTTTGTGGTTCAACTCCGATATACATGTTGTCAACAAAAGCCCCTTGGCATTTTAGAAACGAATGCAATAAAACATAATAATGCTTAATGTGTAAACATGACCTTAATAATGAGTGTAAAACCGATTTTATTAATGTTGACAGGCATT
Source organism: Vesta saturnalis (assembly GCA_036346205.1). NCBI lineage: Eukaryota > Metazoa > Arthropoda > Insecta > Coleoptera > Lampyridae > Vesta > Vesta saturnalis. The sequence continues at coordinate 547,985 of JARFJB010002488.1, read as the reverse complement.
GAAACAACGCATTTTAATGTTAATTATATCTGGGTATACACATATTGATACTTAATTACAACTTTTACTTAGATACAATATGTACATTTCTTCCCATAATTATGTCAATGTCAATTAATTAATTAATGTAACTCAAAATATAAGCATAGCATATCAGTGAAATAGATTTATGAAAAAGTAGTTACCTTAAAGCTACAAATATAACCTGAAGTAGAAATTGGTTCCTCGGGATATATTCCTTTAAAAATATACATTCTCGTTTTTTCCATTATTGCAAGAAGTTGGGGATTATCTGAAGCCCAACACATTGCCCAAACATCTTTTCGTTCCAAACGAGTGTTCTCAGCATCACTGTGGTGAAATGATGCTTCAGAAATATCTAACACTGTTAGTAAACCAGTCATGTCAATTAACGATAATCGTCTACAAACATGTTATTTTAGAATAAATGAATTAGAAATTCAACTACATACGTTGAATTACAATTAATGTACATTTTGTGAGCACGGATAGAGAGATTAAACGTTTTTACAATTACCACATGTGGTATCACATATTGCTTTATTGTTCCAGAGTCCTTTCCAATAATTAAATATCTTTCAGAAAGAGCAATTGCACAAATAGGATCGTATGATGTTTGTATACCAGAAGGAAGCGTATAATCGTTCACAATTAAAGTAGCACCAGTTGGGTCAAAGTCAGTGTGGTATACGTGACACGGAGCGTTTTTTACTGCAAAAAAATCGTTTGAGAATGAATAATTAAAATTAGGAGTTCTTACAAAGTATTCCAGCACTTGATTTAGGGGTCCTGTATGGCCACAGAATATAATTATCCTTTGAGGCAGCTGCAACATGAGTCGAATTCATGGCAACCCATTTAGCTTCAAAGTCGATGTATTTCGCTACAAAATAATTAAATTATTTGCGTATCTATTGTTATATGTAACACCACAATAGGATAGTGAAACTCCAAGTTTGTGTTTACTTTATGGTGCAATTACTACAAAGATTTGAATTTTAAACACTAGTTCTTGTTCACCTAATTGTATACTACACTACCTATTCATATTACAGCTATGTTCGTGTAGTACTGGTGCGGAAAGGTGTAATTTAGTTATTCCTGAGTAATTAAAGACGATTATTATTTAACACCGGATTATGAGAAATTATTTTTACATGATATTTAATACATTTTTGTCATAGACGGATGTTTTTATAAACGTTGTGGGATTATTTTGGTAAAATGAAATGAGCCGTTATTATTTATTGAATAGTGCTTTGTTTGTTTGATCTAACGGTTAGTCAGTTTAAATCCAGAATTCATGGAGTTAAGATGGAGATTTGATACAGTTACAATGTAGTAGCTTAACGTGACGAGGTTTGGTGTGTTTTCCGTCGATTAATAGAAATGTAAGCCTTGAGCACTAAGCATGTTAGTATTTTGCGTTCTGCAGTTATTAGAGATGCACTTAAAAATCTAACAAACATTTTTTTGTATCGGTTGGGGCTCACGTTTTTTATTAGTAGAGTGCTCATTTTTGGCTCCGCCGTTCTGTCTTAGATTACACGTATGGAAGTAGAACCGACGCCTTGGAGCTTTCCCGTGCGTTTTTTAAGAGTATGATAATACCTGATATACAAAAAATGTAAATTATGCCTCAAGTAAAATTGGGAAATTTGTAAGACTATTAACTACACCGTATTAAACAATTACGATTTCCATTATTATTACGTGTAGAAGATGCTGTATTATCATTAACATCTTTTGTAGCGTTTTTGTTATTGTTGGTGTATAAGAAAATTAAAGCAAATATCGATGGTTTACAGCTATAAATATCAGTGAGTGCGTCGATAAAGTCCCAGCTAGTGTTTTTTAAAAGGACGTTACCTGTACCAGGGAATTTCAAACTATTAAAGATTACCTCACGTAAGAACAACTCTGTTGTTTATTTTTCTTTGCGCATATTTGCTTACCACGTTATGTACGAAATAATAATCATGTGTATTTCTAAGTTTTAATTATAAGTTATATAGAGTGAAATTCCGATGTTTGGTTAAAGATTAAAAGTGGTGTTTGCGTTAAATTTGCTTCTTGGGCATTACTGATTCTTTTTTTTATTTTATTTATAGGTGTGACAATCGGAATTTGGCCTACCCAATGTATTTTGTGTTAACTGTTTGCGGAAGGAGACATAATCGATTATTTATGATCACCATAAGTTCCAAGCACATTAATTATGTTTTGAGGTGCGCGTGTAAGTGTGCGCACGTGTGTGTAACAACTAATTTGGGATTTATTATATTCGTAAAAACGTACGACCAGAAAAGATAAAACATTGTATTACGGAATAGTTTAATTGTTGCAGTTCCCGTTCATTTGGGAATAGCAAAAATGTTATTCCGAATCATACTATTATTATTAACTGATTCAATGCTATTTTCTATTAAGTAAATGAAGGCTAAGATAAAGTGGCCTAAAAGTAAGTTCGTCTAATGTATCATTTAAATATTCAATGTTTAATTTCAGTGTGGCGAGATAAAAAAAATATTTTTCACGTTTTTGTTTATTTAGTTGAAGTTAGTAGTTTTAGATGCTGTGACGCTCCGGAAATGGGCACACGCACGCACACATGCACGCACACATACACGCACATACACGCGTCCATATGTTAATTATGGTAAATGCAAAATGTGAGCTAAATTGTCATCCATACTTGTTTTATTATGTAGTAATAAAAACTAACCTTTTATCTGTGTTATTTTTCCAATGTATTGTTTTATTTTTACCACAACCTACTTATATAGAAAACCGCTCACTTTTTACCACAAATAAAAGCAACTTTTTACACAGTTAAAGGATCAGAAATCCTTATATAATACGTTCGTTCGCTACAATGACATTGCTCTAAACTTGGGACCAATGTATCTTGAAGCAAGTCCTTCCTTGTTCTCCCATAATTTAAAATACACCGAATCACTATTATGTGGGCATCCGTTCCAATAGTACTGTAAAAATGATAATGAAATATGCAGAGTGATTTAAAAACTGGATCTGTTCACTGTACTTTGAGGGTCAATATTTCCGTTATGGGAAGCAATAGGAACAAAGATTATATGAAACACGTGTTATTTCGACGTCCGATACACCTTACCATATTGTCACGTATTTACCAGACACTCGGTATATTAGTGCATAAGGATTATGGGAAAAAGAAATAGTATACTGTGCTTTTGATATTAATACGAAAGTTATTTTTTTAAGTAAGAAGCGTTTTGTACTGGAGTAAGAGAAACTATTTATGAACGTAAATTGTATCACAAACTAAAATAGTACCTTTTTTTTTTTACTTTTCAACATAGTCACCCTTAATATCTAAACATTTGTTAAGTCGTGACACCAGTTTTTGAATCCCCTCATCAAAGAACTCTGCCGCTACAGTTAAACCAGTTAATAACAATTTGATAAATTACTGATCTTGAAACTTGTGGAATTTTCTCATGAAGTTCGTTAATAGTGAAGCCCCTGTTTTGGCGAATTTCCTTATCAACTTTTTGGGTCAAATCTTTATTCATGACAGTAGATCGCCCAGATCGTTGTTCATCACGAAAATTTGCCCTTCACCATAAACTTCAACAGGCTACCGGTGAATTTCAACAGGACGGATTTTTTTTGGGTTTAAAAACCGAATAAGAGAGCGAACTTCAGAATCGGTGGGATTATTGATCAACATGGTGACAAAGCAGTATAACCACACAACCAACACCAGCAGAGACGAGAAACGTAAGGACGGCGTAGTGGGGGACTGGCCAAGAATAGTTAACCTTGAATAGACGTCACTTGACAGCCTGCGCAGACGCGATGCGCAATCGGTTCGTGCTTTAAAAACGACACTCGGTATGCACAAACAAAAATTTTCAATATATAAATTTGATCAAAACACATTTTCAAAATTGTCAAGGCACTACATTTGCCCCACCGATCTGAAATGCAAGAATTGATAAAATTGATTAAATAAAGTGGATAATGGGACTCTGTTTTTTTTTAGTTGTACGCTTATGAAGACAGGGATATAAATATTGTTATAAGCAGATAGTAAATTAAAAAATTAGATAAGGAGAAAAGGTCCGTAATAATTTCCTGTTGAATTAAATCATCCAAAATATGATTTTTGCGCGCACCGAGAATATAGATCAGGGCGAATCTTGTCAATTTTGATCATTACGTTGAAAGGACGTAATATTGTTTTAATAGAAAAAAATCATACTTGTCATTTCAAAGTATTGGGCATATTCGGGAACCGCTGTGTTGAATTCGATTTCGTTGTCACAAGTAAGTTGATCAACACTCAGAAGTCAAGTATTTGCTCATCGTATCAATCCATTGTAATAATTGAAATTCAATAGAATGAATATCAGAAAAAAGACCCAGTTTGGTTATTTAATGTATCAGGTGTTCAACGGGCACTAATGTTGGTGACAGGAAAATTCGGAATGACCGGGTTAAACTCAACGGGATGTTCTCCAGTCGTAGAATAATGCTTTGCGGTATTTATAAAACTCGTCTTCGCAGGTATTGTCGAATACAGGATTAATAAATATAGGTACCGTCCTATCTTAAAATCGGGTAAAACGTACGTAAGTACGAGGTCTGCGCACTGATAGATACAGAAAAATGAGCAGACTTACATTTAGCTCCTTGTATAAGCTTCTCCCCAACCCTTGTAGTGGAATCTGAAATGACTACGACCCAAAACACACACACACCCACGCACGCACGCACGCGCGCACGCACGCACGCACGCACGCACGCACGCACACGCACACACACACACGCACACACAAAGAAAACTCAATCGCCCATGCTCATAAATTCTATTCATCCGGTAATTCGGCAAACTGGTTTGTCTCAGTTAGTGAAGACAATGAATCAACAAAATTCCACCCCCTTACCTTGTTCTGAAAAATATCCGTTCTTAAGTTATACGTAAAGTCTCAAAAGTTAGCTCTCTAGTTCTAACTTTACGCTGTGTTCCCGAATTACTTTATCACATTTAAGAGCTGCACCTTTACACACAAATGAAAACAAAATTTTATAATAAACACCAGAAAAAAAGAAAATTCAATGTGTCACAAGTGTCCTTTTGTTTGCATAACTTCCAGCAAGTCGGTGGTATGAAACGCTTAGATAACGATAGTTAGAGATTGCCGTAACTAAAAATATATTATAAATAAAATTGACAAACTCGCAAATAAACTAGTCCTTAATGGGTTAAGTTATAACCGAAACAACGCTAAATCTAAAACCAATCAATATTATCGAAAACCTTCTTAAGCAAACAGTTGGATTTTAAGCGTCCAAAATCATATATTAATTTAAAAAAAATTTTGTATTTAAAATTTCAAAACTTGTTAACTTAGAGTATTTCGACCATCAGGCACACTTCAAAATTTACACCACTAGCCACAGATTTTTAGAGGTTGACTCGCAGCTCCCCAGTTGATTAGACTCCCTTAATTTCGGAAAAATTATCCCTCACTAATTCTCAGATTATTAACACACCCTCAAATCAACGGAGGCTTATTTCACCTTCGCATACCGAGCCCGAGGCCGACAAATTCGTGCGGCTTTAATGCTCAGAACTCGCCATTAAAAATACGAACCGTTCGAGCGAATTACATCCGCTAAAAATTAAAAAAAATATACCGACTTTGCGCGAGGTAAAACATACCAACACGAACCTAAAATCTGACCTCGTCAGCGTCTCTCGGCGCGATAACGATATTTAACTGAACTACTCAAAAATATAGAATACTGAGACTTGCTTAACTAACTACGTAGGGTCTACTTTCGTCCTCCCTTTACGATATCAACATACTGTGTGCTAGAAATTTTACGTCGCCACGAAAAGCGATAAACGGTCTTTAATTTACACAAAGTTGCAATAATTTCATTTACATTTTGCGAATAACAATAACCAATTCTGCAAACCCAAAAAATATCAAATAACTTCAAGACTCACATTTACCTCTAAAATTACATACTATATCAAACGCTCAAATATTTATCTTCCAGACAGTGTACACCACTCTCGCTAGAAAATATAATCAATCGGGTTGTTCGAAACCCATACCTAAAAACATACTATCCTTACTATGTAGCATACCTTCTACCACATGGTGGCAAGTTTTTGAATGTTATAACACTAATATTTATTTTGTTTTTATTTTTTATTAGTATTATTTTGTTATACCCCGCTATAATTTCATCACAATAAATAAAATTACAATTCATCCTTAAAAACATAATTAAAACAAAGGAGGCTTTGAAATATAAAGAACATTAGTAAAGGTTAGTAGATAATCTTTTTTTATTTCGATAAACATAATTTACCTACCTATATAATTTATACAGAAATAAACTAACAAATAATCTGAAAATGTAAACACTTTCACCATTATTACACATATTTAAAATACTTAGATTTTTGGTTTTTTAATCTTGTTCATGTGGAAAAATATACATTGAAACCACAAAACGTAGCTTTGATACAAGACGTAATGAACATATGAGGTTTTGTAGATTAGGTCAACCAGAGAAATCTGCGGTAGCTGAGCGTGTTTTAAATCATGACATTCAATATAATAGCATGGAAATATTGTCAAGACCTACTCATCATCATGTTCGTTTACAACGTGAAGCTATTAGAGACATAATTTCAATAGGCAAGAAGAAAGCCGATTAAACAGGATTTGGCATCTCATAATTAAAAAAAGGAATAATGATACATTTTAAATTTAATTTTAGCTTTTGGTATGTCCAGGTTTTTTGCAGTTTTTTCCTATACCTTGAAGTAAATGCTTTACCAATTATATGTTTAATTACCACAGTACTATAATTTAACATATGTAGTTGAAATTAAAAATAGAATTAAAATTAAAAAAGTATACTAAAAGTACTGTGATTGTTAAATTACTATATTTGGGACGTTAGAAAAGCCGAACGACAATAAAAGAAATCATATAGACAAGCGAAAGAGGGAACGAATAAAAGGGAGAAGGAAGAAGAGGAAGCGTACTGTATTGGAAAAAGGGAATAAGATAATAAGGTCACCAGATATAAAAAAGCCAGGGCAGGAAAAAGGAGGGAACAGCTTAATGGGCAAAGCGGAAAGAAGAGAAAGAAAAGGAAGAAATAAAGGAATTAATTCGAGAGATGAGGAAGCAAATGGAGGAAAACCCGAAGGAAATAAGGAACGACATCAAAGAAATGAAAGAAGAAATGGGAGAAGGGAAAAGGAATGGAAGAGAGAACAGGAAGAATTAATAGAGAGAATAGAAAAGCTAGAAAAAAAGCGAACTACGAGGAGGGGAGGAAAAGGAAAAACAACATCGGAATAAAGAGGCGGAGAAGCAAGGAACCACAAAACGAGTTACAAGTGATAATGGAAGAGAAATTAAATGTAAATTTAAATTTAAAAAAGTTACTGTGATAAACAGGGAGAAGTGGCGGAAATGGAAAGTTGGGAGGAGAAGCAGAAGAGAAACCTGAGAGATACAAGAATATATCTAGATCACGACCTAACAGGGGAAGAAAGGAGAGCACAAAAAGAAATAATGAGCAGAACGAGGGAAAGGAGAGTGGAGGGAAAAAAAAATTGGGTAGGATACAGAAAAATGGAGATAGATGGAGAAATATATGTATAGAATGGCACAACGAGGGAGTTAAGCAGAAAAAGGGGAGCGAAGAGGGGTAACCAAAGGACAAAAAACAAAAAGAAGAGGCGGGGGAGAAAGGGGAAAAAAGGGCGGCGAAACGGCAAAGGAACGAAAAGAAAAGAAAGGGAAAAGGAAAAGAATAACAAACGAAAGGAAAGTAGAGAAATAATACAGAAAGAGACGAACGAGCTAAAGATACTGTTCTGGAATGTGGCGGGAATAAAGAACAAAGACCAAGAAATTTGGGAGTTCACTAGGAAGCAGGACGTGGTGGGATTGCTAGAGACATGAATGGAGGAAAAAGAACGGGAGTGGTGGGAAAGAGAGACGCCAGGGGAATTCTCATGGGTGGTGCAGTACACGGAAAGTGAGATGATAGAAGAGAGGGAGTAGGGAATGTTAATAATAGGAGGGGACTTTAACTCGCGAATAGGGGCGAATACAAGAAAAGAACGAGGCGGGGAAGAGACAGACAAAGGATAAGGTGCTAAACATAGAAGAAAAAGAACCGCTGGAAGTGTGCAATGAAAGGGGGTGGGAAATAATGAACGGGAATAGAGAAGAAAGAGAGAGAGTACACGTACATAGGAGGAAGAGGAGAATCAATAATAGACTATGTAATAACGAATGCAGAGACTGGGGAAAAGATTAAGGCATTCAGGGTAAGGGAGAGGGTCGAATCGTGTCATCAACCCTTGAAACTGATAATGGAAGGGAGAGAAAGAAAATAGAAGGTAAAAGAAGAGGAATTCATAACCAAGAGAGTATGGACAGAAGAGAGTATAATGAGGTACACAGAGAAAATGGGAAAAACAATATGGGAAGGTAAGGGAGTACAAGAAAGTGTGAAAGAAATGAAAGAGAGGTCGGAGGAAGCAACAGATAATGTCAAGTTTAAAAGATGGAAGGGGGGAATGGGATGGTAGATATAGTGGGACAGAGAATGCAAGGAGGCCAAGAGGAAGGCAAGAAGAACACTAAAACTGTGGACAAAAGGGAAGGTAGAAAAAGAAGAATATAAAGACGCAGTAAAGAAATACAAGAAAATATGCGATAATAAAAAGGAGGGAAACAAAAAGTAACAAAAATAGTAGATAACAATATAAAAACGGAAGAAGACGTATGTAAATACTTAAAGAAAGAAAAGAGTAGAAGATGGACACAAGCGGGAATACAAATAAACGGATGAGAGAGATATTGGAACTTGCTGCAAGGGGAGCAAAGTCAGGAAAGAGAAGGAGTAAAAGAAGAGGAAGTAATAGAGGCAATAAGATGGACAGATACTTGGAAAGAACAGATCTGGAAGTAAATGTAAACAAAACGAAGGTAATTGTGTTAAGAAAAGGGGGAGGAAAAAGGAGTAGAAATTGACAAAGAAGGAGATACATCAGGCAAAAGAATTCACATACCTGGGATACACGATGAGGCAAGACCACAAAGATGGGGAACATATAAAAGAACGAGTGAGAAAATGAAATAAAATAATAGGAGAAGTGTGGAATGTGGGAGAAAGACTGTTTGGGACACACTTAAGGAAAAGTAAACTATTATTTAATAGACTAATAAAAAATGTGGTGTTGTATGGGGAAGTGTGATCTGGAAATAATATGTGGAGGGCCTACAAGAGAAATACTGGAAGTGGGTACTGGGACTGGAAAGAGAAACACCGGGGTATATCATCAGAGAGGAAGTACAAGAAGAAAAAATAAGAGTAAAGGCGGAAAATAGAGCAATCAAGTACGAGGAAATGAGAGAAAGAACCGGGTATAAAATACTACAAGAATGTTTAAAAGAAATAAATAAGGAGAATAAAATATGGACAAGAAAATAGAAAAGAATATTATGAACGAAACGGGCATGCGAAGGAAGAAGTAGAGAGGTTAAGAAGGGAAGGAGTGAGAGCTAGAAAGGACATAATACGAAGGAACAGGGATGTGCAAAAGTAGGGATGATGGACAAAGGTGAAAGAAGGAAAATATAATGTAAGCTATAGGAGCATTAAGGAAGAAGGGATACCGGGATATATGAAAGGGGCAGGGAGGAGGGAAAGAAAGAAAATGATAACGAGATTTAGATGTGTAAACGAAGAGAGAGGAAATAAATATTGGAGAGGGGACGACGATGGAAAATGTAGGTTGTGTGGGGAAGAGATAGAGACGATCAAACATATGCTGAAAGAATGCAGGGAGTTAAAGGAAGAGGAGAGGACGGTAGAAGCAATACTAGAGGAAAAAGGAAGGGGAGCGGATTGGATGGAAGAAACTTGGAAAAGGAGAAGACGCATAAGAGGAGAGGGGACAAAAGGGAAGAAGACAGTGCAGGTTAAGTTATGAAAGGATGTAAATAAATGTAAATAATAGATGAAAATGTAAAAAAAAACACGAATACTTTGCAAGATTTGTAAAAATGAACAAATAAAGATAAACTTATATTATAAAAAAATATGTCTATTTTTTCCTAGACCTAGAAGTAAATGCTTTACCGAGTGTAAATTACCACAGTACTATAATTTAACATATATAATTGAAATTAAAATTAAAAATTACATAAAGCGTACTACATTGTGCTTTCCTTGTAAAATAACACTTACGTTTATTAACAAAGCTATTTATTTGTTAGATTTGACTTGATTCTCAATTGATGTCGTTTCTATTTGTGAATGCTTTTATAAGTTTCAAATTAAAGTTTTTCACAATTCTACACTTACATCATAATTTGATTAAATTTTGTTAAATTTGCTCTTCGATTATGGCATTTTTCACTGTTAGCCTTCGACCCTTAGAGGGTATTCTGATTTGACATCCTCAAGGCAGTTTAACAATATTTAATTTATTAAGGATCTATTTCGAAATAGCCCAAACAACGAAGAGTTTTACGGGAACATAAATACATAATACAAAAAATGATACTCCGCTATTTGATCTAATATAGGCTATATGCATACCTTGTAGTTCTTCACCAAAAATTAATCCTGTTATACAGTGTTATAATATTCATTTTATTAAATACACTCATTATTTTTCAATTATTACAATTTTGTAAGTATTTTTGTTAATATCTCTGGCTAGACAAAGATAGGGATTTGTAGTTTTCAATAAATTCTTAGTTTTTAGTTCTCTCACTTATGCTAAAGAGTACTATGGTCCCATTTAAAATTTTTGAGAATAGATGTCAAATTCATTGATTTTTTAAATAACACATCTACTGACCATACCATTAAATGGTTTAGACGGTAGATTCAAGGGGAAGAAAATACAAATGTTAAAATCCGTTGACTGAAGTTTTTAAAAATAGTTTTCACTTCCCCCACCACTTCATTTGACGACGTAGCCAAAGACGAAAAGTATAGCAAAATTCTGGGAGATTTCAATTCGGTTATCATAGCCTGGCATATTTCAGAGAAAAATTCGATTTTGTAACTTTGTGTTCGTGTTACGCCCTCTAGCGGTCATCACGGAAACTTGAAAATGATTTCCGGCAATTTATCTGGGCCAGTTTTACTAAAACGATTTTTTCCTAAAGTTGTACCAATAACTGTTTATGAAATACGGTCGACGCCCGCTATTAATGGGCTCAACCAGCACGAGCTACCCCTTTTATGCTCATATTTCGCACCTAGCACATAAATCTGGGATGTCTATCACTATACTGTTTATTTTTTATATTTAATATTGTTCGGAATACGATGATTGTAGGAACTTTTTTACATGTTGTATTAAAAATGTTCTACAGGGTGTTTATAAATAAGTTCGAAAAATATTAGGGAATGGTTGCCGAAATTATTATGTGAAAAAAAGTTCCTATAAACGAAGGTCGAAATACGCTTCGTTTCCGAGATACAGTGTTTAAATTTTAATTTTTTATTTATTTTTATTAATTATTTCAAAGAGTTTTAAAGATATTGACTCCAAATTTGCAAAACGGTTTGGGTAGGTTGCTATCTATATTTATAAAAAGTTTTATTATCTAATACAGTGACAATACACCAAAACAATAACACAAAACAACAGTAATAAAAATGATTCTAATAGGCGCAAATCTACAACAGGTGATCAAAATGATCTCCTACTGTCACATCACGTTACGACACGTGCCAATGCGCTGCCGCACGTCACGTCATACAAATTTAAGAGTGACACATTATTGACACGTCAGGGGAAGGCAGTTAAGAATAGTGAGGTGTAATTTTAGTGAAACAGTAATTCGAGTTCAAGTGATTCAGAACAGAAAGAGGATTTGAAAATGTCAGTAGCAATTTCAGTACTGAGGTCTGAAAGAGAGTATTGGGTTCGTACTATAAACCAACAACGGGAGGGATATGGGTGAATTCCACCGTTTAGTCAAAGAACTAAAGGAGCACTGGGCCGATTTCAAATGTAGTATTAAATTATCTACATGATCTTAAGGTACATAACAGCATACACAATTTCTTCAAACAGCAATTAGTACTGAAGAAAGATTAGCAGTTTGTCTAAGGTAAGTGTGTAGAACTTTATTAACAGAAGCAAAATTAATTTTTACACTTTAAGATACGTAAATGTTGCCATAAATTTTGCAATTGCACTAATTTAAACCTTTGTTCTTCCTCCACAGTGCTGTTACCTAACAGTGATAAAGGTTGATAGGAACTATTGGTTGAAGATAAAACCCGAGATGCTGGAATATAGTAAAAGTGTTATTCCGGCTGTACTTAAAGAACTAATTTGCTGACTCTAGTCTTCATTCGTTCCTTCTTGGCCATTTTAGGAATGCTTAAAAAAACATATCGGTACCGTTCATAGTCGTCTGTCGTTTAGCGGGAGCGCTTTGTCTCGATGAATTTTTTTCTAAAAGTAACATTATCTTCTGGGTCGCGGTAGTCTCCATTGTCAGTCGTGCTACTGTTTACATTCTCTTGGGTCAAACTGATACTGGCAGTTGCCCTTTGGGGACTTTCTATTTCTACATTACAGCATATCCCCAAATTACACCGGGGATGCATTTCAGTTACGAGAACATTTTAACTAAATGTTTAACTCGTCATCAGATAGCGTCCCTTAGCAATTACACATGGTTCAGAGAGATGAAAGAACAGCAAAATTTAAAAATATTGAGATCCGACGTTCTTTGACAATATTGTATAAGTCCTGGGCTATTTCCTCCCGTATGTCTTGTCGCATTCTTTGATATTTAAGGTGTGCACTTTCGACATGATATAACATCGTATTTTTACCCCCTCAATCAGTTTTTCCCTCCATTTTTACAACCTGACCGTACACTCGTGACAG
>JARFJB010002488.1:502500-530000 GCA_036346205.1 Vesta saturnalis | reverse complement strand
TCGCCTAATTTTGGTTAAATGTATTAAAAACTCAACATTTCAAAGCTTTTACTAGATTTTTAATTTGAAATTGACTTCTTCTGCAGGTACTCAGGCCTCGTTACCCACAGCAACAGTCAAGCCACAATTTCAAATTAAAATTTGAGTTAGGTGACTGGAAGAACTTCGTCACTTTAAATAAGTAAGCGAGCGCAAATTATTTAGAAACTTAAAATGATGGGCATCGTCGAGTTTTCTTAAATACAAACGTTGATTGAATTAAAATGAAATTATCTCAGATTTGAATATGCAACACAATTTGCTGATTATCTTCCTATCTCTTGATTTTGAATATAAATTTACACTGAAAGACATTTCTAACAAAAAACTTATTACCTGAGTTAAAGAAATCTTGTTAAAGATTTCATTACGGTTATTTAATGTCAAGTTATCTTTTATTTCCTTATTTAATTTTTCTTATTTATTTATGAATACTCTATAAGTAATATTTGTGTAACGCTTCGTTTTGTGTTCGGTTACTGAAAATTGTATTGCGCTCATTTGTAGATGTTATTTTTATTACTTCCTACCCCTCCACCAAACTTCACCAAATTTCGCTGATGTCTAGATATTTAGATCTCAAATACTTATATAAAATTTGAATGCAATCGTTATCTGAGCTTATGACGTATTTCCGTTAAAAAAGAAATCAAATCTATCCCTCTTCCTATTCCCCGTAACTACGCAACCACCAAAAATTATGGAGATCTAGACAGTTAAGTGTTAAACACTTGTGCTAAATTTAAATACAATCGCATTTTAATTTTTACAATTATTTCGGCGGAAAAAAAATCACATTTACCGATCTTACTCCTTAACTCGCACATCTACCACCACAAAAAATCACTGGGATCTAGACAATCTGGTGATAAATACTTATGTGAAGTTTGAATACAATCGCTTAAATGTGTATATGAAATTTGAATGTAATTATTTCATAAGTTTTTGGGATATCGCGTCCAAAAGATTCATTATACACACGCGCTCACGCATGCGCACGTACGTGCACACACACACCCTCCCACGCGCGTTCGCAGGTACACACGCACGCATCCAACCACCTACCCGCCCTTTCGTAAATAGTAATAAATTTTTTGCATTTAAATATAGTTCCACGTTAAAAGTTAAAAGTTTGATCATTTAAAATGATGCATTGAAAATATAGCCAACTTACATTAAGTAAAATTAATTTCAATTTGCATATAAGTTTGTCGTATTAAATAAGTGTTTCAAGTTAAAATAATTCAGGCGTTTGGTAATATTTCGCTTAATAAGCTCGATACTATTTATGAGACCAAGATTCGAATAAAGCTTTATTTTTCGTCTGCTATAAACAAGTAAAGTCATGTAAGCAACTTTTGATTTGAATCAAACAGAAATCATCGGCTTGCTTGCCGATAAACGCGCTCAGTATCGCCATTCCTTGCTAAATCCGTAAAAATAGAAATGGCGTTTTCACAGTTATTTCCAGTCTCGCCTAGTAATAATTCGCAATTAACTAACGTCGTTGAAAGCGCTAATAAAATTTTGTTGATTATTTGCAAAAGAGATCGCTATCTAAATTTGATGGAAAGATAAAAATTTATCACACTTTAGCTCTTTGTCAAACTTGCACGTGAACAGCACTACGGTAATATCGAAAAATACCGTTTCTTGGTTGTTTAACTGGTGAGCCGTTGAATATTGCTAAATCGATACAAAAAATTTAGAAAGTGAGGTTATGTTCTCCAAAAATAAATTTTTATCAGGAAATTTTATTTTTTTGTATGTTTCGAATGTTATCTTCCTGAAATCAATCTGTCCAAAAACTCTTTTCTATCTTCTTTGGTTCAAAAGCTACAGGGAGAAATATATCTAATAAAACGAGCTGTAAAATGGTGTTAGCTCGATGCGAATACGTAAATTTACGAATTCATTTATGTCAAACTTGACTACACTAATAAAAAAAAAACAATCATCTCAGACAAATAAATGACGGAGAACTCAATAAGGTGTTCGAATATTTATGTGATGGATATCAATTTCAGTTTAGCAAAAAAGTCAAAAATAATATATTTCTTAGAACTAATTACACATAAACAAAAATAAAAATACAGATATTAATAAAAATGTTCTATGCAGCCACCTTCCACTTCAAGACATTTATTTAATCTTTGTGAAACTTCAGTTTCTATTATGTTTCTTAAAGTTTCCCTGGATGTATTACTGCAAGCTATTCTAATTTTCTCTTTCAAATGGTTAAAATTTCAAGAAGGGGGTCTTGTAAACATCATTTTTTAAAGTTGCCCAAAGGAGAAAATCTAAAGGCGTAAGTGCCGTGATTTTACAGGCCATGTTAGTAGCCCATTTATACCTATCCACCTATTTCCATATAAATTATCTAAATAACCCTTGACAACTGTGACTTTATGCGGGAGAGCTCCATCATGTTGCCAACCAAATTTTGACGTAACTGAAGAGAAACTTCTTCCAATAAAGGAGGAAGCTTCTCTTGTAGAAACCTTAAATAGTTTCTGCCTTCAACATTATTTATTATTTGAATGACAATCCGGGTAATATTTCAAACTATAGACCCATAAGTATTTGATCAAACTGCTAAAATATTTGAAATAATACTTTATGCAAGAATTTATTTATTATGTCGCCAATATGTGCCTTTAGACCAACATGGTTTTATGAAGCGTCGTTCGACGATTTCTAACACGGTATGTTTTACGCAATTTATTTCAAATGGATAGCCATAGGCAAGTTGACGTTGTCTACTCAGATTTCTCCAAGGTTTTGGATAAGGTGGATCGTAACATAGTAATTCAAAAGTTATACAGTTTTGGATTCTCTGACTCGCTTTTAAAGTTGTTTAAATCTTATTTCCAAAATAGAGTTCAATACGTCCAATACAATAACTGCAAGTCGATATCATATCAGGGTTCAAATCTAGGCCCGTTGTTGTTCTTATTATTTATTAATGATTTGTCCTTGTTAATTTCGTGCAACCAGCTATCTTTTGCTGACGACCTAAAAATATACTCTGTTATCAACACTATATCTGACTGTGTCTTTCTTCAAACCCAAATTGATAAAGTTCTCACGTATTCTAAAAACTCTCAATCAATATTATACCCATATAAATGCCAGTCGGTTTTATTTAATAGATACTCTTCGATTCGAGACTTAGGAATAGTATTCGATAGCAAACTTTCTTTTGTCGAATATATATCAGCCACGTGTGCTGCTTCGATTAGGACACTTGGCTTTTTAATTAGAAATTGTCACACTTTCTCCAACATTGCTGCATTAAAATCTTTATATACGGCCTTTGTTCGATCAAAACTCGAATATGGATCTATTGTTTGGTATCCATACTATACAAACCCTAAGGCTTCATTAGAAGTAGTCCAAAGAAAATTTCTAAAGTTTCTTACGTTTAAAATTGATGAGAGATAGCCAGCAACTGGAATAGATCAGGAAGTATTACTAACGAGGTTTAACATCCAATCTCTTGAAATTCGGAGAGCGATTGCGAGTGTAGTGTTTCTCTATAAGTTGCTTCCATGCCATATTGATTGTCCGTATCTCTTATCGCTTCTCCATTTTCATGTTCCGCGTATATCTGAACGTAACACTATAACTTTTTTATCATCCGCGTCCCAATATTCTTCTTAAATCACCTGTCTCTGTTATGTGTAATAATGTGAATAAAATTTCAGGCGTGGGTGACCTTAATACTTACTCTGAATCAGAAATAAAGGCATTATCGTACTATTTGCAGTGTTGAATGTTACTTTTGATCATTATTATTATATTATATTATGTTATATTGCACTATCTTAGCAGTTACTAAAGCTACATTAGTTTGTCTTGATTTGTCTTTTTAATTGCAGGGAGTGGGGTACTCTTATTTTTTTTATATGTATCCGTTAGATATATCTGTATATATTATGTGCTTTCGAATGTCTTAGACATTGTCCTGTAATTGGATTTAGTTCTGTTGGGCAATGAACTGCTATTATTATTGTTATTATTATTATTGCTATTATTATTATTATGAGTGGTACCGGAACACCTTTGGTCGTCATTTTGTTTTTTGTGACGTCACCCTTGGGACACCTTTGACCGCCATTTTTTTATATAAGCCCACGTGTCGATCGTATTTTTTTCACCTGAGAATAAAAAGATTTAATCTGTTATTAATATTTATTAGGGTTGTTTTTATCAAAGGAGATTGCATAATTGTTATGACATTTCTTTTAATTCCTATCTACAGATGGTGACCTTTTTACCTATATGAAAAATTTATTTATACATTGGGGGTTGCATTCTAATAAGGGGGCCTAGTCTTGTAAGACGGGAATCTGTTCGCGATCTTCGCCCCTATCATAAAAGTTGTATTCTAATAATGGGGAAGAATTAATAGATGACATGTAAAGATGACAAGTGTCTTTTTCATAATAAAAAATGTTATTTAATCTGTTATTAATATTTACTAGGGTAGTTTTAATTTTTATCAAGGATATAAAAACCTAATCCTTAAACGATTATGTTCTATGCAGTCTTTAATGTTGAAATTTAAGAGCTAGATCAAATTTTTTCAATATCTGAGGTTAGCATATTGTATTTATGACTATTAATTAACTTCTATCTGAGGTTTAAATATCATTCTGATCTAGATAACTGTTTTGCAGTGTGTTTTCGTAATAGGGCTTTTATCAAAGGAGACTGCATAACTAAAATTATTATTACATTTCTTTAAAATCCATTTTATTTTTCAATATCTGAATAAAGACATCGAAATTGTAACCTTCAACATTATACATATAAATGAGTAATTAACTTTTGCTTTACAAAACACGCTTTAAACGATTTTCACCTTGAGAATGTTAAATTATGTGTACAAGGTCTAAGCAGAAATAAAATGCATTAAATGGTTACACATATGCATTATAGTCTATTTTACGCTTCATTGTGTACTCCCTTTAAAAGTGCTATCAATTAAAGTAAAATATTTAAGGTCGACTGCTAAATTATATCCTCAAGGTTTAAGTGGAAAATAAAATTGGATTAATACGTTAGTTAATACACATATTAATTAAAAGTAAATATTGAAAGTCGACTGTTAAAATTATTGATATGGAATATCATACTTTCTTTAAAAACACTAAATTTTATTCATAGCCATAAAGCTTATAATACAGATTACTACTCTTTATTTATATAGATCAGGGTCGCAAAAAAGGTGCTACAGTAAATTATCGAAAACATCCTCAAATCTAGGTAATCTATAATCTCCTATGTTAAATATTAGTGTGAAGACATTTTCGGCAGTCAAGACTTTTGGGCTTCCCCTTATGTTCAAAATTAAGGGCAGCGTAAGTTATCCTATCTGGATCTTGATAGAGAGAACATCACTACCAGCATCAACTTCACCGTTTTCATCTTGAGCGGTTATATAGCTTATTAACAAGTAAAACAGCTAATACCCTGATACTGCTTCATAATAATACTCATTCGATTGTAATTATGCTTTAAAAATACATGCAGCGGATAATATACAATCTTTATTTGCCGTTATTATTATTACACGGATATGGGATTATTCTTAAAATTATTTAATTTCCCCACACCACCTTGAAATACTACATAGGTCTTCAATTCTTCTTCACCCCTGAAGCTGTACCGCATATATCTTTCTTGAGATTATCCCAATTCCTGATCAATAGCATGTTTTCTAATACACAAGACAGGATCTTCAATATAGCGGTGTATACGCACAAAAAATGTCTTGCGTCTTCTTTAAGCTAGATTTTACCTCTATACAGCATACAAGCTCTACCTTAGCTGAATTATCTCTGTCAAAAAAGAGGTTATAATCAAATTAAGTATACCAGCCTCTTATTAAAACAATATCTTTTTAATCCTCGAATTTTTACCGATAAGGGTATGCCATGCCATGCTATCACATAAGACGGCTTTACATACAGGTTCTGTCTCGGCAAGATATTAGAGTGTTGCTACGGAAAACAAAAAAGTGTACACCACGCATAAATCTACAGCGAGAAATTTACTCGAGGCATGTACATTGCGAGTAACATTTTTTTTTCGAGTTATGGTGGACTGATCTTTGTGATATGCGATCTTTAAGTAATCACAGTAACAGATACAGCTACATACTACATCCCGATAACCGCTAGCTTTTTGACAGAGGTAATTCAGCTAAGATAGAGCTTGTATGCTGTATAGAGGCAAAATCTAGCATAAAGAAGATGACACAAAACATTTTTTCCGCGTATACACCGCTATATTGAAGATGCGGTCTTGTGTATTAGAAAGCATGCTACTGATCAGGAATTGGATAATCTCAAGAAAGATGTATGCGGTACAGCTTCAGGGGCGAAGAAGAATTGAAGACCTATGTAGTATTTGAAGGTGGTGTGGGGAAATTAGTTAATTTTAAGAATAATCCCATATCTGTGTAATAACAATAGCGGCAAATAAAGATTGTATATTATCCGCTGCATGTATTTTTAAAGCATTATTACAATCGAATGAGTATTATTCTGAAGCATTATCAGAGTATTAGCTGCTTTACTTGTTAATAAGCTATATAATCGCCCAAGGTGAAAACGGTGAAGTTGGTGCTGGTGGTGATGTTCTCTATGAAGATCCAGATAGGGTAACTGACGCTGCCCAAAAGTCTTGACTGCCGAAAATGTCTTCACACTAATATTTAACACAGGAGATTATGGATTACCTCGATTTGAGGATGTTTTCGATAATTTACTGTAGCACCTTTTTTACGACCCTGATCTATATAAATAAAGAGTAGTAATCTGTATTATAAGCTTTATGGCTATGAATATATTTTACTATTTTTAAAGAAAATATGATATTCCATATCAATAATCAATCAATTTACGTAGTTTACTTTGAGTGTTAAAAGTAATGCAATTGATTTTAAAACGTCATCTCTAAACTAACACACACTTACTTATGAGTGAGGTATAAAGAGAATTCCCAATTAATTATTATTAATACTAAAACAAGACAGTCAATTATTAAAATCCAAAACAATTTTTACGCCATTAAAATATTTTACTTTAATTGATAGCACTATTAAAGGGAGTACACAATGAAGCTTAAAACAGACTATAATGCATATGTGTAACAATTTAATGCATTTTATTTCTGCTTAGACCTTGTACACATAATTTAACGTTCTCAAGTGAAAATCGTTTAAAGTGTGTTTTGTAAAGCAAAAGATAATTACCCATTTATATGTATTATGTTGAAGGTTACAATTTCGATGTCTTTATTCAGATATTGAAAAATAAAATAGATCTTAAAGAAATGTAATAATAATTTTAATTATGCAGTCTCCTTTGATAAAAACCCTATTACGAAAACACACAGTAAAACAGTTATCTAGATTAGAATGATATTTAAACCTCAGATAGAAATTAATTAATAGTCATAAATACAATATGCTAACCTCAGATATTGAAAAAATTTGAGCTAGCGCTTAAATTTCAACATTAAAGACTGCATAGAACATAATCGTTTAAGGACTAGGTTTTTATATCCATGATACAAAATCAAAACTACCCTAATAAATATTAATAACACATTAAATAACATCTTTTTTATTATGAAAAAGACACTTGTCATCTTTACATGCCATCTATTAATTCTTTCCCATTATTAGAATACAATGTTTATGACAGGGGCGAAGGCCGCGAACAGAGTCCCGTCTTACAAGACTAGGTCCCCTTATTAGAATGCAACCCCCAATGTATAAATAAATTTTTCATATAGGTAAAAAGGTCACCATTTGTAGATAGGAATTAAAAGAAATGTAATAACTATCATGCAATCTCCTTTGATAAAAACAACCCTAATAAATATTAATAACAGAATAAATCTTTTTATTCTCAGGTGAAAAAAATACGATACCCACGTGGGGTTATATAAAAATTGGCGACAAAGGTGTCCCAAGGGTGACATCACAAAAAAACAAAATGGCGATCAAAGGTGCCCCGGTACTACTATTATGGTTATAAAAATGTGGACCAATTTTGCCACACCAAACGTTTAAGAAGTGGGGATTTTCGGTCGACCAATATGAAAGATTTTACGATTAGGCTTGCGATTACTTATAAATCGACTCTCACCAGTCCATAAAATATGGTGAAATAGTCGTTGATCACTTACTTCATGATCAATCGTTTTTCTTCATTGGTTTCAGTTAAAAGTTCCAAATTGTGTAATTTATAATCGTGATATTTACATTTTTTCAAAATACTTAAAATTTAGGTCTCGACTTACTTGCCTTATAGAATTTCTAGGGTGTTCTCAAAATAATTTAAAATAATAGCGATATTGTTGTCGTTGGATATTCTTTTTGGAATAGACTCTTTTCTACTTGAAAATGCGTCTTCATTATTTCGTAAAATTCTTTCCAAACGATATCTTTCACGGTATATCTGGACTGCTCGCACTGAATTCTTGGTGCATTCACCATAAATTAACATGTCCACTTTTTCATTGTGAGAAGACATTGCTAATAATAAAATAAAAACCTAATTTAACCAGTCAATTAAACTGTCTTAACAGCGAAGTCAAGTTTGACAAGAATACATTTGTAGGTTCATCGATTTGAAAGTGGCTAACGCGATTTTATCGCACATTTTATTAAATGTGTTTCCCCCTAACTTTTAAACCCAACAAGGGAGAAAGGTGCTTTTGGGCAAACTGAATTCAGAAAAATGACATTCAAAATATATTGATAGAAAACAATAGAATGTTCTCGGAAAAATTAATTTTTGGAAACATAATCTCAATTTCTAAAATTTTTACAAATGTGCAAACTATAAACATAAACCATTTAAGATCCCTCAATAAAATTTTAATTACCTTCTTCCGTTTTCGCAAAATAAGGCCAAGGCGTCGAGTTTGAACCACCCTGTACATTCGTAATAACAAATCGCAAAAACCCCTTTCGCTTTCGTTCAATCGTGCTTCTAAAAAATCTTTCGCAAACACCAAATAAGTTAGTAATTCCTCGGACAATATTAGAAAATGCTGCTAATCACATGTGATGTTTGTCTGTCCTTCATTTAAGGTTAAACAATCACAACAATGTTTTAAATTCGTCAAGCACAGTCGTCGTTTCCTCAATTGTTTATTACCGGAACATGTCGCAAATTGTTCATAAAACCGGAAGTGTAGAACCTGTGATACTAGCATCACACTTGTTTATATTTTTCGACTCGGCCTTCCATTTCAGTCGCACAACCTATTTTATCGACGCCATCAGTCGGCCCAACCAGGTAACTTCGCGTACTAGTTGTTGCTTAGTCATCTTTATAACGTCTAATTCTGGTCGATCCCCTGTATTTTTAGGTTTATCGCTTTTATATCGTAAGAGTATTGATTGATTCCGACTTACATTACCTCTAGTTTAGTCAACAGGCTTAAATTACCCTAATAAATGCAATGTATTCCAATTTGTGGATTAGGACACAACACTGTCCAATCTTCGTGTTCTGTCACCTCGGAAGTTCGCCCCAGTAACTCTACAACCCCAAATTTTTAATTTAAATTTTTAGTATTAGATAAAATTTGTGGTAATTTGCGTAATAAAACGGTGAATCCTGATATATTGCCTACCTCGTGGAATTATATTGGCGGATTATCTTTGGTATCAATAATGTCTAGTTCAAATATTGTTAGGAGCTGGTATATATCCACTTATCGCTCCCACAAGCCGAGATAACCTTCCTGGCATTAAAGATCATCCTTTCCTTCTTGAAATGATAGTTGGCCAAGTAGTTTCAAGTCCTCGAAAATTTACAAAACCCCAAGTGGTACAATCGTTTTCATCGGTCTCGCAGCCTGTAGATCAAGTGTGAAAATGTAAATTTTCACCATTACTACACCTAATTAAAATACTTTTTGTGTTTTTTAATGGTGTATTTTTGTATTTACATCTTATATCAATCTATACATTTCGATAACAATTACAGTTATCGTCCTCTGTAGTGGCAATTCTTTAAGAATTACCACACCAATAAAATACTCAAAAATGCTAAGTATCTTAATTATGTAGGTCAACTTACCGAATAATTATAGAATATCGAGAGAGTACCTTTTAAACCTTTAGTCGCTCCAAAAGAGGAATCGGCGCCCTCTTTTGTTAGAAACAACGCCTTGTAGTAGTTCCGTATTTCACCGCTAGGGGGCGCAATTAAAAATGAAATAATAACATTCTAAATTTCTCCCGAAACTCCTATATAAAGATATAACTTTAAACGAAGATGATTTTGATCACAGAATAAATTTTTGTCCAAGGATGTTAGGAATAATTCCTGAACAAAGGAATGTTTTATCACAAATTCTATAGACCGGCGAGGCTACTTTTAATAGTGATGGTAGGGTAAACATGCATAATATGCATTATTGATCTGCTAAAAATCCATATTGATTGCGAGAAGTGCAGCTGGAGGCTAAACGTGTGGTGTGGCATTATAGGCGGCAGAATTATCGGTCCTTTTTACTTTGATCGTGAGCCAATTGGTAATCTCTTCTTAGAGTTTTTTATAAATGAGTTGACAGTCTTGTGAGAAGGTGTGACATTGGACATTAGGCGAATCGTCTATCTACAATTGGACAGGCGTGCAGCACATTTTTCCCTCTATGTACCACACCATATTAACGAATATTTTCAAGAACGCTAGATAGGAAAGGGGAAGCCTATTTCCTTGGCCGGCCAGGTCATCGGATTTGACGTGTCTCGACTTTTAATTATGGGGTGGCTTGAAGGACATTGTATTCCAAACTCCACCAACAACAAGCTTTGACATGGAAAACAGAATCCAAGGTGCAATTCTGAACTATCAGCTGCGGAAACCGAAGCAGCAGTTGTATACACCCGAACAAGATTGGACGACTATTTGGAATGTGACAGAAGGCAGTTTGAACATTTATCCAGGCATTAAATACCTAATATTTTTGGGTTTAAAATCGGATTTTTTATTTTATTTAACCTTTACAGATTTACACATTAAATTAAACTTTAATTTCGGTACAACTCTAAAACTAACGATATTAAAATAAATCTTGTATCATTTTTATGGCAAATTTAATTTACTTTTTGATTTTGATATAATAAATACCTACATCAGTGCGGTTGAAATTTTAAAGAAAAAGCGTAAATACCTTATTTTTGTATTCTTAACGCCCCCTAGCGACGGTGATAGACATTAAAAATCACTGTTGAGACCAACATTTATCCTATTCGGTTCAGCAAAACCAAACTTCGTCAATTAAAGTGTTAAAAATATCTTCATTTCGCCATAACTTTAAAACGAGCAAAGATATCAACTTGCGGTTTTTACGGTTTTCGAATACGATGTCAAAAATATACCGTGTGATGTAAATTTATGGAGTAAAATGAAAAAAACTGATATAACAAATTGCGCCCTTTAGCACTTTTATTAGGAACTATTGTGTAACAATGGGAACGGCAACTTAAAATAACTACATTTGTCTTCCAAACAAGCTTTATTTTACTAAAATTGAATAAGTGGTTTAGAATTTACAGCAATTTTGAATGATTATGCTTTCAATAGCTTCTCCCATTCTTACTATGGTCAGTACTCCAATGAACCTTAAACCAAAATTATGTACAACTGTCTACTTTCTAACGATGTACGTTTCGAGATACATTTAGAATTTTATTATTTCATTTTTAATTGTGCCCTCTAGCAGTGAAATACGAAACTTCAAAATAATTTTCAGCATTTTCTCATGGCCACATTCATAATAATTTTTTTCTCCCATTGTTGTCAGATTAACAGGTCCTGAGATACAGCCGCTTACCTCGATTATTTGCCCACCCTGTGCATAGACTTCCTGTTTGATTATTTAAATCGTGGTCACATGACGGAAATGACTACAAAAGCTGCCGATGATACTTGCTACTACATTCAACATAATAGTGTCTTCAAACCTAGTGAAAAACATAAGAAAGTTCGCGTCGTGTTTGTTGCTTCGGACGAAGCTTCAGCATTCACTTAATGGCACTTTTCTCGTTGGATCAAACTTGCCAAATGATACCGTTCTCATTAGTGACGTACATCAAATGTATCGGCAAAGTATTATTCGTCCTAAACATTGAAAATACCAACTCGTTACTGGATAACCTCAACTGATGATCCAATATCCACCTACCAATTGATATGGCGTCTCATCTGAGCCTTATTTGGCTATTCTCACTCTATTAGAATTAGCAGAGCTGGGTTCAATTTCCTCTGACTGCTCAAACCATCCGTACTAGCCTTTACGAGGATGATTTGATTTTGGCGCTTCATTGTTAAGTGGGGTTAAATATGCCAAAAAACACCTTGTTAGAATCGTTGGAAACAAAATCCTCACTTTAGAAATTGAAGATAAACTGGTCAATTTTGACATTAAAACCCTTGTCGGCCCCTCCTGATTCTGGCCTTTCGCATTTATCGATATTACGTCTGTCCCGCTGGCAACTAGTGCAACAATAATTTTGATCGCGTTGGCGAGATGAATATTTACATAATCTCTACCAGAACAGCCTCTAGGCTACAGATAAACAACTCGCACCTATAGATGTGGAAACTCTAATCCTCGTTAGTAGTTTAGAAATTACTAGAATGAATTTGATGGGCGTTATGTTGCGTGCATAAAATAAACTGTAGTGATATTTCATAAAAACATCCTGTATATAGCATATTTGAACCGAACCGCATGTGGACCCATTTACCTCTCCATTAACTTATATGCAACTTGTTCATAGTATTCATATTAAGTCAACATCCGTTCAGTATAGAACGACGCAATTGTATCGCTTCGTTTTTGAGGATATACAAATCAATAAATAATAAAATAACAAAGTTGGTGGTGTAGCTGTCATAATAATGCATAATTAAGCCCTCTCCATTAACTTATATGCAACTTATACATAGACACGCACTCTTCTTCTTTTGTGGTTAATGAATCAGCAAAAACTCGTTTGAATGATTTGGTAATAATAAATATACCAAACGCTCGTAACCAAATATACTCTGTGTCCAAGATAATGAGGGCCACTATGGGGATCTTGACAATGGTAAGACATACAAATTTGGTTAAATGGGGGAAATGTTGCGTAATCAAAGGCTTAAGAAAATGACGTTTAGAAATATCTGAAAAAACTTTTCGTTCTTAAGTTATTTTGAAAAAATTGAATTTTTGGATTTTACAAATTATTTTTTTGTGGCGTTAATTTGAGATCTAGACCAAAACCGATGACTTCTCTACAGCAACTTTTAATGCCCTTTAAGCTGACATTATTAGTTTTTTTATTGGACGTTTTGTCTTTGCGGAACCATTATCAACTTCAGTTTTTAAATATGGCCCTGGAATTCTGTTTTTTTTTATTTTTTAGGCCTTCTATTAATTCACTTTGATATCATCCTTGTTTTTTACTAAATAAAAGATTTAAGTGATATAAACTGTTAATAGATATAGGTAATTATTAATTCTTAAACAAGAAAAAACTGTGCAGGTACGTAATAGGAATGTTCTTGATTAAAGCCGAAAAATAATTAAATCCTAATGCGGTATACATAATTTTTATTCGAAGTAAAACGGTCTTTAATAACCTGACATTAGATTTAAAAAAATTAAGTTGATGGTTCCACAAAGACGAAACGTCGGATTAAAAAACTAGATCAAATATTATGCCAGAAAAAAATAATTTGTAAAATCCAAAAATTACATTTTTTCAAAATAACTTCAGAACCAGAAATTTTATGTTTATATTATAGTTCTGATAAAACTAGATTTGTAATTGTGACGTTTCGGCAAAATCCAAATTGTCATTCTGAAGTCTATAGTTGCTTTGTTCTACTTCTCGATATTCGAACTGGACTGTTTCTGTTGCTGCTTTCTGCTTATACACCATGTTAACTTTCTCCACTTTCATTCACGCGTGAAAAGAGAATATTATAACAATAACAGCAAAGGTCAATCGAAACGGATGACAAAAATAAATTTTGCGATGATTAGTTTTTTTTCTTTATTCTCCGCCAATAAAAAACTAAGCAATTAGTACGATAAGATGAAATTCAGTAAACGTTCCATATTTAATAACAAAAACCGTAATTAAGTCCGTCAATTAATTAAGTATCCACCGTTAAATATTGATAAGAATTGAATTAAGTATTATAAATAATTACACAGTGATCCGTAATGAATGTCAAATAAAAATCATGTTAAAGTTTGGATATTCAAAATAAAATTGTTTACGATAAACAAACTTGAAGATATAAAAGATTACACTGTTAACTATAAATGCAAATTTTCTTTTTATCCCGAAATTAAAGCTTGACAAATAATAATTTATTTTGTATTAAAATGCATCTTTTAAATGGAAAATTACACTCAAAACTTTTTATATTACTATTAGTTAGATACAAGTGCACCGAAACATTCAAAAATAGAATGTGAAACCCGATAAATATAATTAACAGTCTCAAATTAACAAAGTAATTAAAAAGTAACACCGTTCTTATAAATTAGTTGATTTACTTCTTGGAAAACTGCATTGTTAAATAACACTTTCGATATAAATAATTAAAGTTAAACCTGCAATAATTTTTTTGGCGTTAACCATGTAAACAACTACAATGGAAATTTTAATCTCGTTTCCATTGTGTAAAAGAAACTATTTTTAATAATACATTCCAACCGCTAACATATGTGCAAGAAGCAACCGACTTCAGTAATTTTGAGTTATAACTAGACAAAAATGTCCGTAATTATTAATTACGATATCCTGTAGAATAAGTATTTTTTTTAGTAGAAAGTGGCAAAATTTTATATCAGTCAACCCGTTATTTAATGACCAATAATTTGGGAATATCAAAATAATTACTAAGCCATTAATTAATTTAATTTTAATTAAAATATCTCTCGACGCGTCTGCCTGTACATAGGAAAATAGGGAATTCCATCCAGTACCCTCCACGACCTTGCCGATGTTATATAGGCAAGCGGCCCGGCCGACCCTTTTACCTTTGCGTTCACACTGCGTATTGCATAGTCGAAGCTGTTTGATATTAATGCGTATGGGGTAAAGAATAGTTTAAATTGCTGAATCTAATTTAAGTTAATAGATACTCGCTGTATAAGTACGTATTTGATTTGTTTTAATACTAATAGTAAACGTTGCTTTGCTACTGATAACCGCGCACATTTAAACCGCCACAGTTGAAATCTAAATAAATTAATATCGATCGTATTTATTAAGAATCATTCATTTATCATAAATCATCGGTGAAGGATCTTGTTTGTCAAGGGGACCTGTGACCATTATTAGCTCCCGTATCCGCCGTCCGTCGGAATTAATTTTGTTTTAGATACATCTTACGCCGCTGGGAATACCCTGAATTTTTCCTCCACTGTAGCATCTGAAGCAGGCCGTTTGGAAACCGAGCAAATTCAGGATTGGCCCCAACGAACACCTGAACAGGGGCTTATCTTTGGGAGCGAACAACCGCTGTCCGCAACCCGTCCAGGAGTGGTCCCGCGATATAATAAAGCAATACCGTAACTTATACTTATTTTAAATAAAACATTTCCAAACGAGTCTTAATTTTTGTATTGGTGCTCGTTAGGGCGGGCTTCACTTGTCACCACCGAAAAACCCTTTACAGTTTTAAAAGTAGTTATTAATGATGTTTCCAAAATACTCTCCTGTTTTTTTAAACTTACACTTCTAATCTAACACCTATTTGATTTAATAGTGATGGGAATTTGCATTTTATAATTCTCATTACAGGTCAGCAAATAATCCATATTGAATGGTCTAAGTGTATCATCGGAATGGTAGTGTACAGGGCGTCGGTTTTCGGTTATCTTGGCTAGAAGTGAAAAGAACAACGCTTTTGCAGTGCTGTAACATTTTCTTTTGTCAAATGACGGATGGCATTTTGCTAATTATCATAGCGTACTTAGTTTTTCAGATATAGCACATTTTTTTCACAAAAATGCAGATTTCTCAGTTGTTTAAAAACCAAATGTTATAAATTTGCAAAAAGCATTAGAGTTGGCGAATTTAATGAGTTGGTGTCTCATTAAAATAAGTTTGGTTGATACCTCAGAACGTATAAGACATACTGTAAACTAATTACACCGTCGAAATCTGTGTAAAAAGTTCTACGGATACCAACTTTTACCTTTTGCATAGTTAATTTAGAAAAATTATGTTTCCCCTCTATCTCAAAAACGACGTAGGACATGGCAGTTATCAAAATGGCGTCGTTTGTTCGACAGAACAGTATTACGAAAAAGGATCGATCTATCTACACTCATAACCGAGATACCCTAAAACACCATTAACATGGTACACTGTAGAGATTCGGCGTGGGACTTTAATGAATAAAATTAATTTGAATGTTTTAAAAAATTAATTTCCGGCCCTTCTAGAAATGCCTACTTTGTTTTTGCGATATAAAGAAAAATGGACTTTTCACAAATTTTTTTATTGTGGTCCTGAACAGGTCAAGTTTAGCCTGCCATGCTAAAGCACTCAGGAACACTTAAGAGGATGGATAGAGGAATATTGCATTGCCAAGAACGGCTACATTAAATTTTTTCGTATTATAAGTGAGAGGAAAACAGGTACTAGGGAAATTATTCCAGAGTTTAGAAGCCGCGTAATAGAATGTGGATTGCGCCAGTTTGGTACGACAAGTGGATATTTGTACTGCATATTGATGATGTGAATGAGCGAACCTAGTATTCCTAGCAAAGGTGGCCCGAGATGACACCAAAGAATGTAATTTAGCAGCGCAATAACCATTGCAATACCGATAATACAAAGAAACAACTGAAATGATCCTTGTATGCTCAAGGGACTATATGTTAGTATGTAAGTTTAGTACGGGTCATTTATAAGCCTAATTGCTCTTTTTTGAATTCAATCAACGGTATATATTGATTTAACTGGCTGTTACTTGATGAAACTCAATACCACATGCGTAGAAATAAAACAAACACTGTTTTTAAAGTTTCATTATATTACTTAAAAAACGACAATTGTTTCGACAACACTGTATTCTCATCAGATTGAGTACTAAATTTACTTATGCATATGTTTTTGTACAATATTTAATGGGTTATTCTGAAAGTGGGAGAGAGGGGGGTAAACAAGAATTTATCAATTAAAAAGTGGCGAATTGTATACATCTAGTTGATAATAACTGACCTGACTATTTTCTCTTATTGCTTTCTAAAGCTTCTAATAAATCTATTTTTTTACTTTTGTTCTACATGTGTAAAATTTCAACGTTACTATTAATATTACAGTTTTCTGTATTTAAGTCTGAAGTAAAGTTTGATTTATTATTATTACATTGGATAGATCTAAAATGTTCAAATATTCAGGTTCCAAAACGTCTTTCTGTTTGACCGATATTTATTGCAATCACTACAATTCAACTTCATAAACTTCTGACTTATCTTCCCTATCAGTTTTTGACTTAATATTTTTTACATATTTTCCAAACGTATTGTTACATTTAAAGACTATATTCAAATCAAGTTTTCTTAATTCGTTAGAAATTATGTTGGTATAAGCGAAAAAACGAAATTCTTAAAAGTGGGATATTAGATTAGAATGAATTTAACGCTTGTTTTATCTTATTTATATCCGTTATTTACTGCTATTTGTTCTTTTAAATTAAATTCTTTCTGAAAATCGGATTCTGATAAAAGTACATTTAATAATTCTTATATACATAATATAAGAATTAAGTGCTGCCATTTTGTAACTATATGTATGGGTAGATGAGTTATGAACTACTGAGTCTGTATGAGAAGGTTTGTGAAAAACAGAAAAATCTAGTCTGTTATCAATTTTAATGATAGTTAAATATAAAAAAAATTAATTTGGTTATTATTTTCTGTTTCTAAAGTAAATTCTATCGATGGATGTAGTTTATTTAAAAAATTTAAAAAGTATTTATTCTCTATTACAACCTGTGAAACATGCAAAAATATCGTCAACATATCTGTACCAAAACAAAAAATTATTACTAAGCGGGAGGTTATGTATTTGATTTTCTAAATTATCCATATTTTTTTCTGCTTACAAAAAACTTAATGGGGTTCCCATTATAAGACCTTTACAGATAAAGATATGGTTATCAAATTCCAAGTAATTTTGATCTAAACGAACTATCAAGATATCAAGTACATCCTGTTTTAAAGAATTAATGGTTTTTCTTTGCTAAAATATTGTCTATAATATTTACGGCCTCTACACCTGGAATCGACGGAAACAAATTCTTTACATCAAATGAAAGCAGTTTATAATTTTTAGAGATATTTAAATTATGAATATTTTCGATTAACTGAAATAAATTTTTAATATTACATATTTTAAATGCAGGTGCTGTTATTTTATGTTTATTATTATTTTTTTTTTCTCATACAAGACTTTCGAATAATAAAACAAATAGATTCTTTTACTAAGCATTTTGTAATTCTCTTTTTTTATTGATATTTTATATAAATAGGTATCTATTTTTGTATTTACACAGTTATCGGTATATGCATATAGAATATGGTGATAGATGATTTCCTCGAGATTTTATAAATTTTCACGTAAAATAAAGATGGCGGTGGGTGTTGTACAGGGTAGCGTGGTTGAGTACATGTTAGACATTGTGACGCGATGTAGAGACGCAGTAAATACGCTATGATAGGTAGATTTTGAATTTAGCGCGAGATGCATTTGGAAAGGAGGGCTAAAGGCATATAAGGGAGTCTTCGTCTTGAGATAAGGGAGAAGATTAAGCGTTGACGAGAGTAGGCGTCGTGCGCGCTGAGTTATGATTAATGCTTAGAATGTTTTAGTGGGGAGTTTTGTTTATGAAAATCGTAATATGTGCAACGTCTAAGTAAAACGACTGCAATAACCCTCAGTGGGACTGATAATAAGTAGACATTCATAAATAAACCAAGTAGTAAATTGAGGGTTGAAGGAAAAAACTATTTTATATTATTTTTCTTCCATAAACTAAAAGTGCTTATGCAGATTTGAAAATTATACAAGTATTTTGTTGAAAGTGTTCAGTACAGCGCGTCACACTACAAAGTTTTATAAACTTAAGGTAACCATTTAAGTTAACGGACCGAAAATTGTAAAGGTGGCTTAAAGAAGTGGTGGTTTTATGAACGTTCGAACTATATTCGTACAATCGTCACCAAATACCATTCGATTGTATAAAAACCAAGTAAGAGATTCGATATCCAAAGGGGAAGCAATCATACCCTTTGTGTTAAACGTGTATGTAGTGAAGAGCTAACATCTATACATAAATACGATGTTATGCTAAATTAAAGAAAAACAAAATGACCCTGAAGACATGTGAGTGAAGAACTGTTCGTGGGTGCGTTAAAGGAATACTGTTGTTGTGTGTGTACCCAAAGTGTTGGCCAATTTAAAGGCCGTTAGCAAATAAAGGAATAAAGAAAATGGATTAAATGACCTTTATTGTAAGAATTAGCTATAAGACTTACTGACGAATACGAGCACGATCTCCTTTTTAAGATAATTTTCTTTCTTTGCTTTGACGATTATTCATTGAAGTTAAAATAAAAACAAAGGTAATCGAGCTGTATCGATATTTTTGTATATGTTTAGTTCTAAAATTTGGGGATGTTTCAATTAGGGCTATTTGGCGGTTTCGACAACCGATGTGTAAATATTTATCCACAATATATGTACAGAGTATTAAAATTATTTCGTTGTTTATTTGTGATATTGACTTGACTGGCTACATATTTTCAATAATTGAAAGTAATCTTTACCTTATTTTATTTTGGAGAATAAGGATCGATCTGACATCTTGTATTGGCCAGATCGTTCACAAAATTTCAGTAAAAATTTGGAAGGTAAAGCAGAACATCGGTAACAAAATACTCCATTTTGATTTAGTATTTCCATAAAGCAGAACGTTTATATTTGAAGTGATAAAGCATAAATATATTTATGAATGTCTAACTACGATCACTAAAGTTGGTATTTTAATAAAATATAAAGAAACCATTAATGAGGAAAGCACTAATCATTCTAACGTTGAGTTATTTAGCAATTAATGAGTAGTTTTCACTGAGATAACGAATATCATTAAATTGGGCATTGACTATTTATTTAATTTTAAAGTTCATTACCCGTTGCAGATTTAATTTGGTAGATATACGAGGGACATTTTAAAAACTACATACGTTAACGTTTTATTTTTATCAATTGGAGTTTCCATTTATACAGGGTGTGTTCAGTAAGTTATAACGACCCACAATCAAACAGGATTAATTTACCATCTCACATAAGACGATTTATTTTAGCAAAATTTAAGATAGTGGTGGCGCCAAAAGACATCTTTCCCGGACTCAGCTGTATAAGTTGTGAATTTATGGTAAGTGTAAGGTGTTTGAGTTTGTTGTTCAATCATTTTACTCCTTATCTCGACCCCGCCCATTTCCAATGTAGCTGGCTTGGCAACCCGCTTACTAACGTAAGAATACGCGATGTCTAGTGCGGATTGGACGTGTAACAAACCTAAGAAAACAGCGCTTCAGTTTCACTGTGTAACGCAACAATTTTACGTGTTTAAACAGGTTAAAATCCTTTCAATTCCGTCAGGTAAGTTAATTATTGACAGTACAACATGTCGAAGTATATATTTACAAATTATAAGGCCACATTATCTGAAAAAAAAGCAATTTCAGAATGGGAAAAGTGTCGCCAATGACAGTTGGTCGAATTTCCGGTATGTTGGAAGCACAAAACATGCCACAATACCCAATAGCACAAATTGTGGGAGTTTCTAGGTCCAACGTATAAAACAAAAAAGTAGACGTTGGTGAAGATCTGAGAGCAAAACTCAAAGGTGCGTGCGGTCGTCGGAGAAACACGACAGAGAGAAGTGTCCGAAAATCCGCAATATTTGCGTTGAGAATCGAAAAGTACCCATAGAACTTCTTACAAAAAAATTTTTTGAAGCCGGCATTGAAATTTTGCAAAGAACAGTGCAGCGGAGGTTAGCAGGGTCTTATTGGATGTAGACCTGGACGCACAAAAATACAAGAACTTAACGATTGAGGACTGGAAAAAGGTGAATACATGCTATATAACTATATTTAAGTTGTTTTTGTACTGTAGATATTGTTCAGTCAAAATTCTATGACATTTCACAGGTGTGTTTTTCGGACGAATCGATTTTCCATGTATTAGTTGAAAAGTCACAGTTCATACGGCGAAGGTCAAATGAGAAATATAAGACGGGCTGTATTGTCCCGACCATTAAACATCCTCCTTCGGTAATGGTATGATCAGCTATCAGTAATAAGGGACCAGGGGTCTTTTACGTTGTCAAAGGTACAATGAATGCCGAAAAGTACCAGAAAGTTTCGGAAACCCAGCTGTTCCCTCAAGTGAAAAAAATGGTTCAAGAAACAAGAAAAGCCTATTTTTATACAAGATGGTGCGCCATGTCATCCTGCAAAAAGGATTACAACACTTTTAGCTAAAAAAAGTAGATATTCATGACTGGTCAGGAAATTCTCCCGACATGAACCGTATCGAGAACGTCTGGGAGTTTTTGAAATCCGAAGTTAGGATGAAAGCCCCTACAACCAAGCAAGAGTTAATTAAGATACTTAATAATACTTGGAAACACAACCCAGAGATCAAAATGAAAATTTAAAATTGTATAAGCAGTATGCCTCGTCGCAGTGAAGCTGTGTTGGCTGCGAAAGGTGATCATACGCAATATTGATTTTATTGATTTATTTTCATGTAAGTGGCCCCTCTTTTTAGTAAAATACAATGTATTGATAATCAATTTTGGTGTTTTAACATAAAATAGCCATCTAAATGTCTACTGACGTGTTATGAGGAAAATTTCATGTTTGAGCATGGATCTAATAATTTGGCAAGGGACTGTAAGTCCTTTATGCGCAGGAATATTTGTGGATAATTTAGAAAATCAAATACATAACCACCCGCTTAGTAATAATTTTTTATTTTGGTACAGATACGTTGACGATATTTTTGCACGTTTCACAGGTTCTAATAAACAACTAAATAATTTTTTTAATTTTTGAAATAAACTGCATCCATCCATAGAATTTACAGAAAATAATAACCAAATTAATTTTTTAGATATAACTATCGCTAAAATAGATAATAGACTAGATTTTTCTATTTTTCACACACAGACTCTGTAGTTTATAACTCATCTGCTCATATACATAGATTATTAAATGTACCTTTATCAAAATCCAATTTTCAAAACGAACTTAATTTAATAAAACAAAACACAGTAAATAACGGATACCACGAAAGGGATATAAATAAACTATTACGAAAAAAAAACAATTAAAACAAGCGTTAAATTCAGTTTATCTTAATATCCCAATTTTAAGAAAAAAAATCGTTTTTTTAGGACATACAGGAAAACCTACAAAAATAATTTCTAACGAATTAAGAAAACTTGATTTGAATGCCTTTGAATATGTAAAAAATAATAATCAAAAACTGATAGGGGAGATAAGTCAGGAGTTTATAAGTTGAATTGTGAAGATTGCAATAAATGTTATATCTGTCAAACAGGTAGAAGTTTTAAAACTAGAATATCTGAACATTTTAGATCTTTTCAATGCAATAACAAATCAGACTATGTTTCACACTTAAATACGGGAAACCATAATTTTAATAGTAACTTTGAAATTTTACACATTCAGAACAAAAGTAAAAAACTAGATTTATTAGAAGCTTTAGAAATTAATAAGAGAAAATACTCAGGTCAGCTATTAAATGAACAACTAGATGTATACAATTTACCATTTTGTTAATTGATAAATTTTTGTTTAACCTTCGGATGCCGGAAGGGGGTACAAATGTACCCCATATGCTATTTTTTCTGCATATTTTTGACATTTTGTTTAGAACTTCTTGATGCTACTTAGTAATCCTTAGTCGGACCCTCATTAATAAGTAAATATACTCAACAATGTTTTTTCTTAATTTTTTTTATCTAAATTTAAAAATAATTAACTAGGGTACACAATGTACCCCATTCGGCATCGACGTAAATTTTTTTATTAGTTTTGCAAGCCATGCAGGCAATGTTATTTAAGACAAAATAACTCTGTGTCGAATTGTGCCGACTCGTAGCCGAAGTTGATCGTTGCAAACGTGCTGACACGATTCACAGACAAATTTTAGTTAGTATTATTTTAGATGCGTACAGAGATTGTTGCTTGCGTTTTTTTAGCCGGTGTTGCGATATGTCGCAGAAAAGGAAATTGGATTTGTCTATAGAAGCAAATCGTGAGACTGCCTTACAGTGGATGGATGAGACTGATGAGGAAGAGAACATTTTAGAAACAGATCCTGAGTGTTCTGAATTAGAAGATAATGTAGAAATTCAGGATAATGAACTTGAGTTTTTTGAGGTATGTAAAAAAAGTGATAAGTGCTTTATTGAAAAATTTACATATTACATCTAGCTTTTAGACTGAAGGTGAAGAAAATTATGTAATTGATGATAGTGATCCTGCATATGTATCAAAAGATGGATCGGTTTGGAACAGAAAGGCACCTAGACCCGCACGAATAACAAAGCAAAATATTATAGCAAAAAAACCAGGACTTACTACCACGTCAGAAAACGTTTCCTCCCTATCAGACTGCTTCAAATTATTTATTGACGATGAAATAGTTCAAATTATTGTTCAGTGCACCAACCAAAAAGCTCTGAAATTTTATGACGAATGGAACAGTAAGAATCCAAACAAACAACGTCAATGACAACCTGTAGATTCTGTTGAAATATATGCTGCACTTGGTATTTTGATTATAGCTGGGGCGCTAAAGGCAAATAGAGAACCTATTCACTTTTTTTGGACAAAAAAATCACTTTTTAGTAGGCCTGTATTTCCTGCATCAATGGCACGTGACAGATTTGTCAATATTTTACGTTTTATATGATTTGATGACCTTACAACACGAGTAGATCGCAGAAAATTTGACAAATTGGCTGCTTTTAGAAATACATTTGAAAAGTTTGTAGGGCATTGCAAAGAACACTATTTACCCAACTCACATCTTACTGTTGACGAGCAACTAGTAGCTTTTAGAGGGAAGTGTCCATTCCGAGTCTATATGAAATCGAAGCCCGCTAAATATGGAATCAAAATTTGGGCTCTTGTGGATAATAACTCAACCTATGCTCTAAACCTACAAATATATACGGAAAAGGAAGGAAATAAACCTGAAAAAGACCAGGGAAAAAGAGTTGTTCTTCATCTAGTTGAATGTCTTGAAGGTGGTTATGGAATAACAACAGACAACTTTTTCACGAGTATTCCCTAGCTAACGAACTTTTGAAAAAAAGCTTACACTATGTGGAACCATGAGGAAAAACAAACGAGATATTCCTCCAGTTCTTCTACCACATTCTTCAAGAACCAAGAAGTCTTCAGTTTTGCATTTCAAGATAAATCCACATTAGTTTCCTATGTTCGCTAAAAATAAAGCCGTCATTCTTCTCAGCACAGAACACCATGATGACAAAATTACTGGGGATGAGACAGATTATAAGCCAGAAATAATTCTCCATTACAATGACACGAAAGGAACAGTTGACACCATGGACAAAATGGTAAACGAATATTCGGTAAAGAGGTCGACCAAACAGTGGCCACTTGTTTTGTTCCAAAATGTAATTGACATTGCTTGTCTAAATTCATTTGTGTTGTGGATAACAAAAAAAAACCCCACCTTTGTGAAAGTGCTACACACAAAAGAAGAGAATTTTTACTAGACATGGAACAGGAACTCATTAAACCCTATGTTGAAAGACGACTGCAATCGGGTGTAACTTTTCACAAACGTATATTAAATGCAAAGTATGATTTTACAGGAACATTAGATCCCGGACCCAGTAAAAGAATCGATAATAACGAAAAATCCATGGGAAGGTGTGTACTGTGCCCTAGAAAATATGACAAGAAGAGCAGAAGTAAATGTGATAGATGTAAAAACTTTTGTTTGTCCTAATCATCATGTAACTAAGAAAACAAAAGTTTGCTCAAAATGTCACGATTTGGATCAAGAACATTTAATTTAACTTGTTTGTAACAAAGTGTACTTTTATTTTTCTTAATTATGTTTACCTGGAATATTTTGTTTATGTTAAACATTTCATATTTTATGTTGATTATTTTTGTACCGAATTTGCTATTAAAGTTATATTTAAACATATACGTTCAATTTTTATTATTTTGATTGGCATAAATCAGAAAGAAAACATGGTACCCCCTCCGGCATCTTCGCAGATACTCGACCCTCCGGCATCTGAAGGTTAA
Source organism: Vesta saturnalis (assembly GCA_036346205.1). Taxonomy (NCBI): domain Eukaryota; kingdom Metazoa; phylum Arthropoda; class Insecta; order Coleoptera; family Lampyridae; genus Vesta; species Vesta saturnalis. The sequence continues at coordinate 504,509 of JARFJB010002488.1, read as the reverse complement.
CCGCCCCCCCCCTCGACTTTCTTAATAACACGGCAACTATTGTAGTATAAAACATATGCATTCTAAGTCTAATGCAGAAACAGTGTTGTGGAAACAATTGTCATTTTTAAGTAATATAGTGCGACTTTAAAACAGTGTCTTAGTTCTACTCATGTTGACTTTTCTCATCTTTTCTGTACCTCAGTTACTCTAAACGATATTGAAATGGTAAAACTTGGTATCGATGCAACGTTTAACTCAGATTTCGATGGTTTAATTAATTTGAAAATATACGTTACACTGTGAAGAAAACAAAACTTTTTTTTAATGGGATACCTTATATATTTCCAGTCCATTAAAAATGCCTGTTTTAAATCCTGTATTGCTCTGAAAACATTGTCACTTTTATTACGCTGATTTTGAATTCAAAGATGTCCTATGTCTCAAAAATGAAGTACGCTATGACAGGAAAACGGAAAACAGTATTGCAAAAACTGTAACCCCTATCTTCCCTCATAGCCGAGATACCTTGAAAAACCAATACAAATGGGGCACACTATAATTACTAGTCTGATGATCAACTTGGAGCATTAGATTATTTGCTGACCATTAATAGGCATTACATAAATTGTAATTTCCGTCACTAGTAAATAAAACAAGTACCTGTGTTAGAGTAACAGTGAGTTTGAGAGAAAAAAATAGATAGCATTTAGGACACTTACATCATTAATCACTATTTCTAATGTTGTTTGTGTCAATTGACCGCTCTTGTTTTCTAATTTACGATTCTTGGTTTAATTTACATTGTTGTTGAATAAACTGTTGTAACTGTCTGCACAGTAAGCTTTTCTAGAGTCTTGTAAATAACTCTAGTCTGAGAAAATGTTCTACAAATTTAATATGGATGCCTTTGTTGTACATAATCTATTACCAAGATATGGCTACTGTTCGACCTTAGTCGGATACCTGGTATAAATATACACATAAAAAAAATAAGTAAAAAAAACGCTTTTATTTCCAAATGTACTAAAAAGAATAAAATAATTTTTTTTATCTACCCATTAACACCAAAATTTTTGTGACTAAAAATAAAAGTGTGGGGCGCTCTTTGTAGTGCCTCGCACTTCATTGGTTGAATGTAGGTGTTGATAAGCTTTGTTATAAGTATAAGATATCATGTATGCCCCACACTTTTATTTTTAGTCACAAACATTTTTTATGTTAATGGGTAGATAAAAAAATTATTTTATTCTTTTTAGTACATTTGGAAATAAAAGCGTTTTTTAAAAACGTTTCTTTTTACTTATTTTTATTTTCTACGTTTATTCACTTGGGTGTAAGTTTCAACAAGGAAAGAAAGCTCAACCAAGATCTGAAAATACTTGATTTTTTTTTAATCAAATACAATACTTTGAGCCCTCTGGGCGCAGCCACCTAATCTTGAACACAACTTGTCGTATATGGTTATGCATGGCCTTTTGTCTTTGACCATATTTAGCCAAATTTGGCCGCAAAAGTCAAAGCAAAAAACACGTATTCGTGTATTGTCATCAAGCATACGCATGTATGGCAAATTTCAGCTCAATCGGAGATCAGGAAGTTGTTGAAAATTCAATTACAAGATTTGAACCGGACAGACAAAGAGAATTGAATAAAGGCGTTAAAAAACATTTAAAGTGTAATTTGACCTAATTAAAAGTGGTGCCAAATTTTTTATAAGCATTGCGAGTCTGATTAAATATACAGGCAATAATAAAAGTAATAAATAAGGGTGATTAACTTACAAGTATCATATTCATTTTTCATCAACTGTATATAACCATTTTCGCAACAAATAACTAAACTAGGACTTAGCACATACACAAAACCGTTTTGTCCATTATACCAATCCAAACCAACAATATTGGCATCCAATGTCATTTTCAATGCATTAACAGAAATCAATTTAATTGTACCCTAGCATAAAGAAATACAGTAGCTTAACATACATTTAAAATCCCATTATTATCTTTACCGTAAAACCACCAGAA
>JARFJB010002488.1:395000-497500 GCA_036346205.1 Vesta saturnalis | reverse complement strand
CGGCCATGGGGCGAAAGCTCGAGAACAAGCTGTTAAGCCCTACACGTGTCTTACGAGAACCTCCTTATTAGAAATACAACGTTGTCTCGTATAGGTAAAAGATCATCCAATAGCATATGACCATTTTAAAGCAATAGGTCGATAATTTTAGTAATAATATCTGATTAATTATGCAATTTCCAACATTGTATGTGTGTGCATTTGCCTAACCTCCAGGGGCACTGCTCTTAATATAGCCAAAAGGACCTTAATTAGAAGACCATCAAAAATAACCCTAAGACCAACCCCCAAGTCCAGGTCCAAGTCCAGCTCCAGGTCCAACCCAGTACCAAGACCAGCTCCCACGTGAGCAGGTACAGAAAGGTTCTAATTAGGGTTGACCCGCGAAAAGAAAGGGTAGAAAATACGCGTCCTATACGTGAGATGTGTCTCTGTCTGTGTCTGTGTCTGTGTCTGTGTCTGTGTCTGTGTCTGTGTCTGTGTCTGTGTCTGTGTCTGTGTCTGTGTCTGTGTCTGTGTCTGTGTCTGTGTCTGTGTCTGTGTCTGTGTCTGTGTCTGTGTCTGTGTCTGTGTCTGTGCCTGCGTCTGTGTCTGTGTCTGTGTCTGTGTCTGTGTCTGTGTCTGTGTCTGTATCTGTGTCTGTGTTTGTGTCTGTCTGTGTCTGTGTCTGTGTCTGTGTCTGTGTCTGTGTCTGTGTCTGCGTCTGTGTCTGTGTCTGTGTCTGTGTCTGTCTGGGTCTGTGTCTGGGTATGTATCTGAGTCTGTGTCTTTGTCTGTGTCTGTGTCTGTGTCTGTGTCTGTGTCTGTGTCTGTGTCTGTGTCTGTGTCTGTGTCTGTGTCTGGGCCTGTGTCTGTATCAGTGTCTGTGCCTGTGCCAGTGTCTGTGTCTGTGTCTGTGTCTGTGTCTGTGTCTGTGTCTGTGTCTGTGTCTGTGTCTGTGTCTGTGTCTGTGTCTGTGTCTGTATCTGTGTCTGTGTCTGTGTCCGTGTCCGTGTCCGTGTCTGTGTCTGTGTCTGTGTCTGTGTCTGTGCCTGTGTATATGTCTACGTCTGTGTCTGCATCTGGATATGTGTATGTGTCTGTGCCTGTCTTCGTGTCTGTGTCTGTGTCTGTGTCTGTATCTGTGTCTGTGTCTGTGTCTGTGTCTGTGTCTGTGTCTGTGCCTGTGTATATGTCTACGTCTGTGTCTGCATCTGGATCTGTGTATGTGTCTGTGCCTGTCTGTCTGTGTCTGTGTCTGTGTCTGTGTCTGTGTCTGTGTCTGTGTCTGTGTCTGTGTCTGTGTCTGTGTCTGTGTCTGTGTCTGTGTCTGTGTCTGTGTCTGTGTCTGTGTCTGTGTCTGTGTCTGTGTCTGTGTCTGTGTCTGTGTCTGTGTCTGTGTCTGTGTCTGTGTCCGTGTCCGTGTCCGTGTCCGTGTCCGTGTCCGTGTCCGTGTCCGTGTCTGTGTCTGTGTCTGTGTCTGTGTCTGTGTCTGTGCCTGTGTATATGTCTACGTCTGTGTCTGTATCTGTGTATGTGTCTGTGCCTGTCTCCGTGTCTGTGTCTGTGTCTGTGTCTGTGTCTGTGTCTGTGTCTGTGTCTGTCTGTGTCTGTGTCTGTGTCTGTGTCTGTGTCTGTGTCTGTGTCTGTGTCTGTGTCTGTGTCTGTGTCTGTCTGTGTCTGTGTCTGTGTCTGTGTCTGTGTCTGTGTCTGTGTCTGTGTCTGTGTCTGTGTCTGTGTTTGTGTCTGTCTGTGTCTGTGTCTGTGTCTGTGTCTGTGTCTGTGTCTGTGTCTGTGTCTGTGTCTGTCTGTGTCTTGTCTGTCTGGTCTGTGTCTGTGTCTGTGTCTGTGTCTTGTCTGTGTCTGTGTCTGTGTCTGTGTCTGTGTCTGTGTCTGTGTCTGTGTCTGTGTCTGTGTCTGTGTCTGTGTCTGTGTCTGCTGTGTCTCGTGTCTGTGTCTGTGCCTGTGTCTGTGTCTGTTGTGTCTGTGTCTGTGTCTGTGTCTGTGTCTGTGTCTGTGTCTTTGTTTGTGTCTGTGTCCTTGTCTGTATCTGTGTCTGTGCCTGTGTCCAGTGTCTGTGTCTGTGTCTGTGTCTGTGTCTGTGTCTGTGTCTGTGTCTGTGTCTGTGTCTGTGTCTGTGTCTGCTCTGTGTGTGTATGTGTCTGTCTGTCTGTGTCTGTGTCTGTGTCGTGTCGTGTCTGTCTGTCTGTGTCTGTGTCTGTGTCTGTGTCTGTGCCTGTATGTTCTACGTCTGTGTCTGCATCTGGATCATGTGTATGTCTGTGTCCTGTCCGTGTCTGTGTCTGTGTCTGTGTCTGTGTCTGTGTCTGTGTCTGTGTCTGTGTCTGTGTCTGTGTCTGTGTCTGTGTCTGTCTCGTCTGTGTCTGTGTCTGTGTCTGTGTCTGTGTCTGTGTCTGTGTCTGTGTCTGTGTCTGTGTCTGTGTCTGTGTCTGTGTCTGTGTCTGTCTGTGTCTGTGTCTGTGTCGTGTGTGTCTGTGTCTGTGTCTGTGTCTGTGTCGTTGTGTCTGTGTCTGTGTCTGTGTCTGTGTCTGTCTGTGTCTTGTCGTCTGTGTCTGTGTCTGTGTTGTCGTGTCTGTGTCTGTGTCTGTGTCTGTGTCTGTGTCCTGTGTCTGTGTCTGTGTCTGTGTCTGTGTCTGTGTCTGTGTCTGTGTCTGTGTCTGTGTCTGTGTCTGTGCTGTGTCTGTGTCTGTGTCTGTGTCTGTGTCTTGTCTGTCTGTGTCTGTGTCTGTGTCTGTGTCTGTGCTGTGTCGTGTCTGTGTCTGTGTCTGTGTCTGTGTCTGTGTCTGTGTCTGTGTCTGTGTCTGTGTCTGTGTCTGTGTCTGTGTCTGTCTGTGTCTGTGTTGTCTGTCTGTCTGTGTCTGTGTCTGTGTCTGTGTCTGTGTCTGTCTGTGTCTGTGTCTGTGTCTGTGTCTGTCTGGTCTGTGTCTGATGATCTGTGTCTGTGTCTGTTGTCTGTGTCTGTGTCTGTGTCCGTGTCTGTGTCTGTGTCTGTGTCTGTGTCTGTGTCTGTGTCTGTGTCTGTGTATGTCTGTCTGTGTCTGTTCTGTGTCTGTGCTGTGTCTCGTGTCTGTGTCTGTGTCTGTGTCTGTGTCTGTGTCTGTGTCTGTGTCTGTGTCTGTGTCTGTGTCTTTCTCTGTGTCGTGCTCTGTCTCTGTGTCTGTCTGTGTCTCTGTCTCTGTCTGTGTCTGTGTCTGTGTCTGTGTCTGTGTCTGTGTCTGTGTCTGTGTCTGTGTCTGTGTCTGTGTCTGTCGTCTGTGTCTGTGTCTGTGTCTGTCTCGTGTCTGTGTCTGTGTCTGTGTCTGTGTCTGTGTCTGTCTGTGTCTGTGCTGCTGTGTCTGTGTCTGTGTCTGTGTCGTGTCTGTGTCTGTGTCTGTGTCTGTGTCTGTGTCTGTGTCTGTCTGTGTCTGTGTCTGTGTCTGTGTCTGTGTCTGTGTCTGTGTCTGTGTCTGTGTCTGTGTCTGTTCTGTGTCTGTGTCTGTGTCTGTGTCTGTGTCTGTGTCTGTGTTCTGTGTCTGTGTCTGTGTCTGTGTCTGTGTCTGTGTCTGTGTCTGTGTTGTGTCTGTGTGTCTGTGTCTGTGTTCTGTGTCTGTGTCTGTGTCTGTGTCGTGTCTGTGTCTGTCTGTGTCTGTGTCTGTGTCTTGTCTGTGTCTGTGTCTGTGTCTGTGTCTGTGTCTGTGTCTGTGTCGTCTGTGTTGTGTCTGTGTGTCTGTGTCTGTGTCTGTGTCTGTCTGTCTGTGTCTGTGTCTGTGTCTGTGTCTGTGTCTGTGTCTGTGTCTGTGTCTGTGTCTGTGTCTGTGTCTGTGCTGTGCTGTGGTCTGTGTCTGTGTCTGTGTCTGTGTCTGTGTCTGTGTCTGTGTTCTGTCTGTGTCTGTGTCTGTGTCTGTGTTGTCTGCTGTTCTGTTGTCTGTGTCTGTTGTTCTGTGTCTGTGTCTGTGTCTGTGTCTGTGCTGTCTGTTGTCTGTGTGTGTCTGTGTCGTGTCTGTGTCTGTGTCTGTGTCTGTGTGTTCTGTGTCTGTGTCTGTGTCTGTGTTGTGTCTGTGTCTGTGCTGTGTCTGTGTCTGTGTCTGTTGTCTGTTCTGTGTCTGTGTCTTGTCTGTCTGTGTCTGTGTCTGTGTTTGTGTGTCTGTGTGTCTGTGTCTGTGTCGTCTGTGTCTGTGTCTGTGTCTGTGTCTGTGTCTGTGTCTGTTCTGTGTCTGTCTGTGTCTGTGTCTGTGTCTGTGTCTGTGTCTGCTGTGTCTGTGTCTGTGTCTTGTCTGTGTCTGTGTGTCTGTGTCTGTCTGTGTCTGTCTGTGTCTGTCTGTCTGTGTCTGTGTCGTCTGTGTCTGTGTCTGTGTCTGTGTCTGTGTCTGTGTCTGTGTGTCTGTGTCTGTGCTGTGTGTGTCTGTGTCTTTGTCTGTGTGTCTGTGCTGTCTGTGCTGTGTCTGTGTCTGTGCTGTCTGCTGTCTGTGTCTGTGTCTTGTGTGTCTGTGTCTGTGTCTGTGTCTGTGTTGTCTGTGTCTGTGTCTGTGTGTCTGTGTTGTGTCTGTGTCTGTGTCTGTGTCTGTGTGTCTGTGTGTCTGTTGTGTCTGTGTGTCTGTGTGTCTGTGTCTGTGTTGTCTGTGTGTCTGTGTGTCTGTGTCTGTGTCTGTGTGTCTGTGTGTCTGTGTCTGTGTGTCTTGTGTGTTCTGTGTGTCTGTGTGTCGTCTGTGTCTGTGTTGTCTGTGTGTCTGTGTGTTTGTGTCTGTGTGTCTGTGTCGTTCTGTGTCTGTGTGTCTGTGTGTCTGTGTCTGTCTGTGTGTCTGTGTGTCTGCTGTGTCTGTGTTCTGTGTGTCTGTGTGTCTGTGTGTCTGTGTGCTTGTGTTCTGTGTGTCTGTGTGTCTGTGTCTGTGTTGTGTCTGTGTGTCTGTGTCTGTGTGTCTGTTGTTTGTGTCTGTGTGTCTGTGTGTCTGTGTCTGTGTGTCTGTGTGTCTGTGTCTGTGTGCTGTGTCTGTGTGTCTGTGTCTGTGTCTGTGTGTCTGTGTCTGTGTGTCTGTGTGTCTGTGTGTGTCTGTGTGTCTGTGTCTGTGTGTCTGTGTCGTCTGTGTGTCTGTGTGTCTGTGTGTCTGTGTGTCGTGTCTGTGTGTCTGTGTGTCTGTGTGTCTGTGTGTCTGTGTCGTCTGTGTCTGTGTGTCTGTGTGTCTGTGTGTCTGTGCTGTCTGTGTCTGTGTCTGTGTGTCTGTGTGTCTGTTGTCTGTGTTGTCTGTGTGTCTGTGTTGTCTGTGTCTGTGTTGTGTCTGTGTCTGTGTCTGCTGTCTGTGTCTGTGTGTCTGTGTCTGTGTCTGTGTGTCTGTGTCTGTGTCTTGTGTCTGTGTGCTGTGTGTCTGTGTGTCTTGTGTCTTTGTCTGTGTTGTCTGTGTGTCTGTGTGTCTGTGTCTGTGGTCTGTGTCTGTCTGTGTCTGTGTCTGTGTGTCTGTGTGTCTGTGTGTCTGTGTGTCTGTGTGTCTGTGTGTTGTGTCTGTGTGTCTGTGTGTCTGTGTGTCTGTGTGTCTGTGTGTCTGTGTTGTGTGTCTGTGTGTCTGTGTCTGTGTGTCTGTGTGTCTGTGTGTCTGTGTGTCTTGTTTGTTGTCTGTGTGTCTGTGTGTCTGTGTGTCTGTGTGTCTGTGTGTCTGTGTCTGTGTGTCGTGTGTCGTGTCTGTGTGTCTGTGTGTCTGTGTGTCTGTGTGTCTGTGTGTCTGTGTGTCTGTGTCTGTGTGTGTCTGTGTGTCGTGTGTCTGTGCTGTGTCTGTGTGTCTGGTGTCTGTGTGTCTGTGTGTCTGTGTGTCTGTGTGTCTGTGTGTCTGTGTCTGTGTGTCTGTGTGTCTGTGTGTCTGTGTCTTGTCTGTGTCTGTGTGTCTGTGTGTCTGTGTGTCTGTGTGTCTGTGTCTGTGTGTCTGTGTCTGTGTGTCTGTGTGTCTGTGTTGTGTCTGTGTCTGTGTCTGTGTGTCTGTGTGTCTGTGTCTGTGTCTGTGTCTGTTGTCTGTGTGTCTGTGTGTCTGTGTGTCTGTGTGTCTGTGTGTCTGTGTGTCGTGTCTGTGTCTGTGTGTCTGTGTGTGTTTTCTGTGTGTCTGTGTGTCTGTGTCTGTGTGCTGTGTCTGTGTGTCTGTGTGTCTGTGTGTCTGTGTCTGTGTCTGTGTGTCTGTGTGTCTGTGTGTCTGTGTGTTTGTGTCTGTGTGTCTGTGTGTCTGTGTGTCTGTGTCTGTGTGTCTGTGTGTCGTGTGTCTGTGTGTCTGTGTGTCTGTGTCTGTGTGTCTGTGTGTCTGTGTCTGTGTGTCTGTGTGTCGTGTGTCTGTGTGTCTGTGTGTCTGTGTGTCTGTGTGTCTGTGTGTCTGTGTGTCTGTGTGTCTGTGTGTCGTCTGTGTGTCTGTGTGTCTGTGTGTCTGTGTGTCTGTGTGCTGTGTGTCTGTGTGTCTGTGTGTCTGTGTGTCTGTGTGTCTGTGTCTGTTGTCTGTTGTCTGTGTGTCTGTGTGTCTGTGTGTCTGTGTCTGTGTGTCTGTGTCTGTGTGCTGTGTCTGTGTCTGTGTGTCTTGTGTCTTGTGCTGTGTGTCTGTGTGCCTTTGTCTTGTGCTTTGTCTGTGTGTCTGTGTGTCTGTGTGTCTGTGCGTCTGTGTCTGTGTCTGTGTCTGTGTGTCTGGATGACTGTGTGTCTGTGTGTCTGTGTGTTGTGTCTGTGTCTGTGTGTCTGTGTGTCTGTGTGTTGTGTGTGTGTCTGTGTCTGTGTCTGTGTGTCTGTGTCTGTGTGCCTGTGTGTCTGTGTCTGTGTGTCTGTGTGTCTGTGTGTCTGTGTGTCTGTGTGTCTGTGTGTGTGTGTGTGTGTCTGTGTGTGTTTGTGTGTTGTGTGTGTGTGTGTCTTTGTATCTGTGTGTCTGTGTATGTGTGTTTGTGTTGTGTGTGTCTGTGTGTCTGTTGTCTGTATGTCTGTGTGTCTGTGTTTGTGTCTGTGTGTCTGTGTGTCTGTGTGTCTGTGTGTCTGTGTGTCTGTGTGTCTGTGTGTCTGTGTGTGTGTGTCGTGTGTGTCTGTGTGTCTGTGTCTCTGTCTGTCTCTGTGTCTGTGTCTGTGTCTGTGTCTGTGTCTGTGTCTGTGTCTGTGTCTGTGTCTGTGTCTGTGTCTGTGTCTGTGTCTGTGTCTGTGTCTGTGTCTGTGTCTGTGTCTGTGTCTGTGTCTGTGTCTGTGTCTGTGTGTATGGGTCTCTGTGTGTCTGTGTCTGTGCGTCTGTGTGTCTGTGTCTGTGTGTCTGTGTCTGTGTGTCTGTGTGTCTATGTGTCTGTGTGTCTGTGTGTCTGTGTGTCTGTGTGTCTGTGAGTCTGTGTGTCTCTGTGTCTGTGCCTGTGTGTCTGTGCCTGTGTGTCTGTGTGTCTGTGTGCCTGTGTCTGTGTGTCTGTGTCTGTGTGTCTGAGTGTCTGTGTGCCTGTGTGTCTGTGTGTCTGTGTGTTTGTGTGTTTGTTTGTCTGTGTGTCTGTGTCCGTGTGTCTGTGTGCCTGTGTGGCTGTGTGTCTGTGTGTCTGTGTGTGTGTGTGTGTGTGTGTGTGTGTGTGTGTATCTTTGTGTGTGGTTGTGTCTGTGTATGTGTGTATGTGCGTTTGTGTGTATGAATGTCTGTGTGTCTGTGTGTCTGTATGTCTGTATGTCTGTGTGTCTGTGTGTCTGTGTGTCTGTGTGTCTGTGTGTCTGTGTGTCTGTATGTCTATGTGTCTGTGTGTCTGTGTGTCTGTGTGTCTGTGTGTCTGTGTGTCTGTGTGTCTGGGTGTCTGTGTGCCTGTGTGTCTGTGTGTCTGTGGGTCTGTGTGTCTGTGTGTCTTTGTGTCTGTGTGTCTGTGTGTCTGTGTGTCTGTGTGTCTGTGTGTCTGTGTGTCTGTGTGTCTATGTGTCTGTGTACCAGTGTGTCTGTGTGCCTTTGTGCCTTTGTGCATTTGTGTCTGTGTGACTGTGCGTCTGTGAGTGTGTGTCTGTGCGTCTGTGCGTCTGTGCGTCTGTGTCTGAGTGTCTGTGTGTCTATGTGTCTGTGTGTCTGTGTGTCTGTGTATCTGTGCGTCTGGATGACTGTGTGTCTGTGTGTTTGTGTGTCTGTGTGTCTGTGAGTCTGTGTGTCTGTGTGTCTGTGTGTCTGTGTGTCTGTGTATGTGTCTGTGTGTCCGTGTGTCTGTGTGCCTGTGTGTCTGTGTGTCTGTGTGTCTGTGTGTGTGTGTGTGTGTTTGTGTGTGTGTATGTGTGTGTGTGTCTTTGTGTCTGTGTGTCTATGTATGTGTGTATGTGCGTATGTGTGTAAGAGTGTCTGTGTGTCTGTGTGTCTGTATGTCTGTGTCTGTGTGTCTGTGTGTATGTGTGTCTGTGTGTCTGTGTGTCTGTGTGTCTGTGTGTCTGTGTGTCTGTGTGTCTATGTGTCTGTGTGTCTGTGTGTCTGTGTGTCTGTGTCTGTGTCTGTGTGTCTGTGTGTCTGTGTGTCTGTTTGTCTGTGTGTCTGTGTGTCTGTGTGTCTGTGTGTCTGTGTGTCTGTGTGTCTGTGTGGCTGTGTGTCTGTGTGTCTGTGGTTCTGTGTGTCTGTGTGTCTGTGTGTCTGTGTGTCTGTGTGCCTGTGTGTCTGTTTGTCCGTGTGTCTGTGTGTCTGTGTGTCTGTGTGTCTTTGTGTCTGTGTGTCTGTATGTCTGTGTGTCTGTGTGTCTGTGTGTCCGTGTGTCTGTGTGTCTGTGTGTCTGTGATTCTTGTTCCACGTTTTAGCTTGTTTGGTACATTTTCTTGCTTGTATAGTGCAAGTTGTATTGGATTGTTACCATCTTTTGTTTTGGGATTTGCGTGGTCACCAGTTTGGTTATTTGGATATGTACTTATTTTCTACTAGATTTTTTCACGTATTTGTTTCTTTGTTATGCATTTGTGCTTGTTGAAGTGTGGTGTGGATGTCTGTGGGATAGTTTATATTTTTTGTATTTGTGTGATGGTAACGTTTATTTGTAGGTTTTATAGAGTTTGTGTTACTACGTTTTACTAACAACATCAATCTCATGAGTGCTTTGCACACTGTGGGCTAACTTGTAATTATACCACAACGGTACGACTCAAGACTAAACTATACTACAAGGTGATATTACAGATTGTGTGCTAACTTATAACACAAGAACACGTTGTAAGCGTATGGTAATTATACCACAAGGTGGTGCTAATGTCTTTTAAATTATACCACGCGAAGGCGCCATATTTACTTCTAATGCCGAAAGGAAGCAAATTGACCTTTAAAGAATTAAGAGCGAGAGAGCTTGTTTATGGGTTTGTTAACGTTTGTGTTAAGTTGTAAGACGACTAGATATTAAATTATACTCATTTTTGTTTTTTTGTAAATTTTCAAGACAGACAGCTAATGTTGTTTTTGTCTAACAAGGAATTTGTAATTTTCCAATAAAACTTAAGAAATGCAATGATGCGTCCTAAATGAAAGTGGTTAATCAATCAATGCGAAAGGGTCTTGATGGTGCGATGATGAGTCAGTATAAGTGAAAGTTGCATACTTAATTTGTGATGTCATATGTGATGAAATAGTCTTGGGTTACCTCCATTACGTCTCAAAGTTACCTTGATGGTGCGGTGGTGAGCCATTAAACGTGAAAATTGCGTAATACGTAACTTCTGACGAATCTTAAGTGGGAGGAAATAATCGGTTTACGTAATGAAGTGACGGGTCATAAGTGAAACTTCAACACTAGATGGAGCTATATCTCGCATTTAACATTAAAGGTATCGTTGTAATTTGTTTTAAAATATAGTACATTTACTTGTAACCTCAAAAAGAGAGGGATGGTGGTCCCTAGACGTTGCTGGTAAGATTCTTGTACGATGGAACGAAAACAATATGTTCAAAACAAGAGGGCCTGAAAAATGAAAAAGAAAATATCGATAGAACACTTAAAGACATGGCTACCTCGATCTACCACCTAACCTAAACAGGGAAAGGGTAACAGAAAAACAAGAACCTAAATACACAGCGATAATACCGTATATACAAGGTACCTCAGACAAAATACGAAGGACAGGCAGCAAATAAAAGATTCGCACTGCTTTCAAATCGGCAAGAACGCACAGGGGAATACTAACCAAAACTAAACCTCACAATAAAGATCATAATTCCAAGAATTGTGTATACGACCTACCATTACGGCAGAGTTCTAAAAGAATATATATTGGATTACTCAGTGGCTCAGCGGTGAAGGTATCAGACTTGCAAGTGAAAGGTAAGAAAGTTCGAATCTGAGAGTAAAGGGCTTGGAAAAATTATATATATATATATATATATATATATATATATATATATATATATATATATATATATATATATATAGTCAAGTGTTTGGGGAAAATTATAATACATTAATTCGACTCAAGTGCGGTAACAGTCCTTGTCAGGACTAATCCTGGTGACGGAAGCGCTATAAAAGCCAAAACTGTGAAAATGGGCCGATCAACTCAACTAACTGTTTTAGTATGTTGAATTCTGCAAAACGCATCTTATTTCAATATTCCGAAACCAGGTTAAAATGTAGGAGAACCAATTCCGCCAAAAGTGCCTTATTTCAAGATGTTGAAACCAGCTTCTAGAAAAAGGGCCTTAGATGCAGATCAGTCAAAGAGCCTTAATAAACAAAACGGAGACATAAGACGTAGAAAACCAAAAGGGCACACCAAAACAAGTTAGCAGAAACAAGACGTCAGGAAACCAAATATGCACAGAAAAATGATATTGCGGCAACAAGATGGTAGAAGACGAAAATAAGATGGCGGAAAGTCAACAAGGCATGCGGAAGCAAGACGGTGGTACAAAAAGCAAGGTAGCGAAATGCCAGAAAGACACACGCAAGTAAGATGGCGAAACACGAAAGCTATGAGGTCAGAACACGGAAACAAGATGGGGGTAAAGCCAATAAGGCACTGGAGTACTGAGAAGATAATTTCAGATCTTCAGCCAAACAAGCATGCCGAAATAAGATGGATGAATACGTAAACCAAAAAGCATGCAGTGACAAGATGGCGAAAATAAGAGGATGAAAACAAGATGGCGTAAGTAATATGATCGAGAAAGATGAAAATAATATGCCGGAAACAAGATTTTGTAATGCCAAAAAATCACACGGTAACAAAATTTCGGAAGCAGGATGGCCGAATAAGGCAGCGGCACATAGAGGCTATATCCCATTAAGATATGCAACCTGCAGAAAGGAATGAAAATGTGGGCCTGAGGGATTAAAAAAAAGCGGCAAAAGAAACTGAAAGCAAAAAATGAGCCCATGAAGAAAATGGGGGTTGAAAATCTGGTCTAAAAGAGAAAATGATTAACAAATATCTTTAAAATGAACTGAAAAGGTAACCTTTAAAGTATGGGTTGAAAACTCCCCAGCAAAAGAAGCCGATAAGCGTCATTAAAAAGCAATTAATCTTTACTCAAGTGTCACACCACAACTCAAGTCTCAAATTACACAAACTTATTAGGAATATGTTTAGAATCTCCACTGAAATCGTATAAGCAGTGCGACACTGTAGTGAATAAGTTAAACAAAAGCATTTACATAAACAGTTACGTATATCTCAAATACGTTAGGAATCCCAATCTGTACTAGACATTGTCAACTTAGCCATCTTTCATTCTAATATAAGTTATGTATACGAATACTCGTGAAGGGTTATTCTCCGATAGAAAATAATTGTTATGTTTTTAAGATATGAAAATGTATACTTTCATAATTATCATTCATAACTGCTATACTTATATTTTGGGTTGTAATCGTGTATTTTCAGAATGATAACTGTTTGGAATTGTTATCGAAACGTTTAGACATATAGTATATACATAAAAATACACGATTAGAAGCTATATTAACAAACCATTGTTTTGGTTTATGGACTCCCAAAAATGTGACAAATTTCCAAGGCAATTGGTTTTTCGTGACATGTTATACAAAGTGAAATCTTATGACTTTAAATGCCCAGTAGTTTGCCTAAAATGTCGAATATTTTACTTAATGAAAACCTTATCGACGGAACATCTATCTAGAGCCACCATCAGAATACGTGAAAATTTGTATGCCAAAAGATTCGCCCCAGCATTAGAACCCGAATCGTACCGTACAGGCCGTTGGGAAACATCCCACCTGATACAAAAACAAAAACATGATTTTTCGATCATGTTACGCATTAGGACCTTGGGCCGCTGTCGTAATTGAGGAATTTTCCAATTTAAGTATTCAATACTGTTTAACCTCTATTTACAAAACATATATGATAAGCAGGTGAATCATTAGAAATACTACAGGTAAGTGAACGCCTATTAATCATGGATAAAAACATGATTAAATTCTTGCTTATCTACTAGACTTTTAATTAAGGTATTATAGTTATCAAACGCAATCACAAACATTTGATGTAATAAGAAAATGTTTTCAACGCACGTGAACAATTTATTCAGTAGCGCGCAAGTATGTATGGTTTTAAAAATTAGATATAATTCTTAAGACTATATAGCTATCAGCATAATAGGGAAAATGCATAAAATGATTAGAGAATTTAAGGAATTCTTTGGTTTGAACGTTAATTGTTGAAGAATATTTAATATTGAGCCATCTAACAAAATCGCAATGCTTTCAGAGAATTTTACTCTATGTAGGTACCTACTAATTTCAAAATTTATCCCAAAAGACCACTTTCGAATGTACTCAAAATGTAAACGTCACAACATTAAAAAATCCAATACACTGATCTAGATTTTTCGTCTATACCATTATTGTTTTGGATAATCTTTATCATGGTAGCTTTTACAAATGTGAGCAAAACGGTTAGTTATCCGTCCTAAGTGAAATATAATTTTACCCTAAGGTCAAAGTCATAATTCGTTTTTAATTCAAAAACTACCACTTTTTTAAATATGTTGTTTATATTAAAACTATTTAAAATTAGTTCCTAATTAAATTTGTTTTATTTTATCACCAATACACAATCGCGCCGCCTATGGAATTACAACGTCATTTATGCAGTAATCTACATCCGCTGTTGTCATTTTGTCAATTTTCCTTCATTTGTGTTATTGCATTCTTTTCTTGTGATTGGTCAAGTAATAAATGAATTTTTGTTTATAGAAGATCCCGGTTTTAAAGAATTTGATTGAATTTTTCAGGAAAAGTAAACAAAAAATATTAATAAATAATGGAAATGTGGAAAATTTTACTAATAATAAGTTGTAAGTAATGAATATTGGGATATTAGTAAAAAGTTTTCATTCATTGTTTTATTTTTTAGTGGTAATCTTAGATGTGGCCTCACAACCAGAATCAAAATATGGAAATTATTCAGAAAAAACTAAAAACGAAATTCCAAAGCGTGAGTATTAATAAATATAAACAATTTAGTTAACTAATTTTATTTGTAGCCAGAAGTAGAGGAATTGGAATCACTGCATGGGGTATAGTATTTATCGTTGTTGGTGTAATCTTATCCGGTGTTGCTGTTTATTATTTTGTTATATTTTATCCAATATTATGTAAAGAACAGCGAAGTTATGATCGAATTGAACTTTCTACAGTATAAATTTACATTTTATAACAAAAAGTGCCAAAAGATGAAAATTTGCTCAATCAAGACTGTACATTATTGTAGCATTTAGTTTAATTGAAATTTTACTCTTAACAAATATTTGTCCAATTTCTTTAAACTTAATAGTTTTCCATTATGAATTTTTCAATAACTAAAAATTGTGATATTTTAAGGTAAATTGGGATTAAGAGTTTAAATGTCTACAAAGGCATTTAACTTAAAAGGAAGTAGATCAATTTTATTTTTATAATATTGTAACTCTAGTTGTTCAAGAATCATCAGTATTTAGGTATAAGACTAGTTAATCATAAGTAAGTACCTTAGGTGTTCATTACATAATTTAAAATTTTAATTGAGAATTGGGAACAAGACATATCTCCAATCAAAATTATATTTTAATGTAATTATATGCAATTTTAAGATATTAAGCGTAATTTGACTAAATGTATTTGTTGTTGTGATAATTTTATATACATAATATATTAAATTCCTATGTTTTAAGTGCTGGTTTAATATTCACAAAATTCATCATAGGTGAATCATGAAGGCAGTGGACCAACCGTAACTGGAGTCTGTGGTGATTTGCCACTTTGTTGTGAATAAATTGCTTGTTAAAAAGTATGTTATATTAATTTTTGATTTGACTGTCGAAGTTGCTACATAGTCAAATATGTTTATTGATTTTGAAAAACACTGGATTTACCATTAACTTTATTGAAGTCTAGGGCTGTAGTTATTTTTCTTCAAATTTTAGTAAGTTTGCCATTCTTTAACACTCATAACTGAATTAAAATAAATTTTTATTAACATAAGTTTAAAAATCTGATTGATGCTAGGAGAAATGTACTAAAATATTAACTATGTTTGGAATAAGAAAGTGTAAACTTTCATGATTGAACTCATTTATCAAGTTTATAAATTGTGTATTTTGAGATAAATTGTACAAACCCTATTCATTTTGATAACAATTACAGTTATTGTGTTATCGAGATATATGGAGTTTTTATAATCTGTAAACATATCTATATTTACTTCAGCTACATTATGAGATAAAAGTACTAATAGAGAGAAGTTGTAAAAGGTTCTTGTTAATAATATAATAAGGAACTGTATAAGTTGAATGAGTGATTTATTTCAAGATAGGGTAAGACAAACTCAGTTTCGCAAATAGTATAATGAAATAACATATAAAGTTCCTGTACTAATTATAGATATCTGAAATGAATACAGCGTCTTGAAACTGGTCAGAAAGGGGTACTGCAACTTGATTAAGAATCCTGGCCCAGCATCTTCCGCGCCGTTTTTTGGTTTTTCGCCATTTTGTTTACGTGCGCCTTTTTGGCTCTCCACCATCTTGTTTCAGTGTTCTGCCTCACTGTGTCTTCTTGGCATCAGCCTTAACCGATTTTAACATCGTGGTGCAGTATCTTGAATCTGCTTAGCTTCTGAAAATAGGATCCACTGATTCTTTCAACATCTAAGGTCCCCATGTCTCTCTCTCTCTCTCTCTCTCATTCACTCCTAATGGGCCAATTCGCTGTGCACTCTTTTAAGGTAGACGTAAATGTAGAACCATTTTGTGATATATTTAGATACATTTAGTTTGCAACGTAATTACACCTAAAAACCCCCAAGTACCGGAATGATAGACAAAAAATGCAAGAATACTAAAAGAACTAAAACATGCAAACATCTAGTAGTAAACAAGCACATACAAAGATACTAAGTAGATGCCCCATTACGTAAGCAGCGCGTTAGTTTATAAACATGCAGTTGCTTAACATCTAAACATGAAAATATTCCAACAAACAAACACCCTCTCTCTCGTTTGGGTCAATTCGCTGTTACCGTCAACTGGGGTGACTTCGGCCAGTAGGTGCGACTTCGGACAACCGCTAGATTTTCTGAACATGGGTTCACAGCGGCAACCCTGTGCGCGACATCCAATATATGACTTTGTACATGTGTTCGGGCGTTAGTCGACTGAATATATTGGTCTGAGGCAGTAGCGTGCAAACATTGCTTTCAAGTTTTTCGACCATATTTTTACAGGAGAAGATTTATCAATCCCGAAAACTGAAAAAATAAGTTGTGCTCAACTTAGCTCCATGTTTTTGAATAATTTCTGTTAATATAAGTGGAATGTGTGATGTTTAAAGAATATTTTTGCCAGGACGTAATCTGTTTATCTTTGAGCACGTTTTGTATATAGGGTGATCAAAATAATCGTTTTTAGGGGGTGACTTCGGACAATGAGTCGAACTTATAAGCAAATACTGGGCGGTAGAAATTACCAAAATTATAACAAACAGTCGTTAGAAAATGCCATCCTTGATGTGAACACCCATAAGAAGAGCATGCGGGAAGCTGTCGAATTTTATGGTGTACCTAAGTCGACTATTAGCGACAAAATTAAGAAAATTCGTGGTAAGAAAGTCGGAGGTCAAATAATACTATCTTCTGAAGAAGAAACAATACTGGCTGAAGCTACTAATACCACGGCAGAATGGGGATTTCCTCTTTCTCCGTAATAAAAATTTAAAGATAATCTTCCGGGTCATGATTGGATAGTCATTTTTATTACGACACAGAAACCTAACAATAGGGCATATAGGGCAAGAGTAAATGAGGACACTTTAAGGTAATATTTCACAGAACTCGGAACTTCTCTGGAGAATGTTGACCCATTGCGGATAGTTAATTATGATGAGACCAATTTCTCAGATGATCCGGGCAATGTCAAGGTAAACTGTAAACGAGTAGCAAAACATTGTGACAGAGTAATGGATTCGTCTAAATCTAGCGTAAGCGTAATGATGTCAGCGTCACCAAGTGGAGAACTTTTTCCACCCTTCGTGGTGTACAAGGCCAAGGGGCGATATCACGAATGGGAAGAGGATGGACCAATTAGATGTGGTTACAGTGTGACGAATTCAGGCTGGTTTGATTCCAGAACTTTTATGGAATGGTTTCATCAGGTACTTTTACTATACTTCAGACACAAGAACGGTCCAAAAATTTTAATTGGTGACAACTTGTCCAGTCACCTAACGCTGGAAGTTATAGAAGAATGCGCACGTCAGAGTATAAAGTTTGTTTTACTCCCACCCAATTCCACATATATCTGCCTGCCGCTCGATGCGGTTTACTTTGCCTCCGTTAACAAGGCATAGAGAAGAATTTTGACTGAGTGGAAATTGAAACGAAAAGGTCCATTCCAGAAGAAAGATTTTCCAAACCTTAGATGCAATTGAAGCAAATTCAAAAAAAAAACTATAAATCCGTAGATAAAACTCTCAATGTATTTGACAAAGATTATTTACCATCTGATATGGGCACATCATCCGATACAGAAAAAGAAACGACTAACGAAGAACCACGAGACTGCTTCTCGAACGAAAATATTAGAAATCATGATTTTACACTACTTAAACTTCCTTTAGAAAACTCTTTTAAAAGAAAATTCTATGTTGCAAGAATTTTAAATGTAGAGGGTGAAAGTTATTTTGTCTACTTTCTTCGAAAAAAGAAATGTGACTATGATGTTTTCTTTCATTTCTCAAACGTGTCGGATGAAAGCATTATTGGAAAAAACGAAATTGTCCAAAGGCTTTCTTCTTTACATTCTTGAAGAAATCACTAAAAGTTCACCAATTTGCCTGATGTTATTATAGAATAGATCATGGCTGTATTTGCAATAGAAGCGTTTGTTTTTCTAGAATAGACTATTTCTTTTTTTTAGATTTAGATAAGAGTATAACTTCTGTTTTATTAGATAAGAAAATAATTTCTAGTTTTATTAGTTGAGAAAATTACCTTGTTTTATTTTTATAATAATCGATCATTAAATAAGAAAAGATTTAGTTTTATTTTAACATTAAAAATAGTTTTTTATAATGCCAATAAAAAATTATATACATGTATATATATATATATATATATATATATATATATATATATATATATATATATATATATATATATATATACACAGGGTGGTTTTTAAGTTGCTTTTTTTTAAACTGTGTATAGAACTAATTAAAATAAAAACAATCTTTTCAAATAACATTTTTGAATTAACTCAAAAATAAAAGAGATATTTCGTTTTAAAGGAATAAGCAGTCAAGTTCTATTTCAAATGACATGTTCAATGTTGTCACCATTCTGTTCTACACAACGCTGTGCGCGATGTAACCACTGTTCGGTGACAGCCCGTAATAACGAAATTCGTTTGGTTTTAATTGTTGCTGCTGCCTGTTCTATGCGCCCAATTAATTCTTCCCGCGTGTTTACCGGTGTTTTAAAACCTAACGCTTTCATGTAACCCCACAGAAAAAAATCGCATGGTGTAAGGTCTGGTGAGCGAGGTGGCCACGCAACTGGCCCATTTCGACCAATCCACCTGTTTGGAAAAGTATAATCCAAGAACTCACGCACTTCTCGTCTAAAATGAGGAGGTGCTCCGTCTTGTAGAAGCCACATGTTTTGCCGTATATCCAATGGCAATTCTTCCAGCAGACTAGGTAGATGATTTTCCAAAAAATTCAGATAATTCTCGCCCGTTAAACGGTCTGGCAAGATGTGCGGACCAATGAGTATTCCATTTACAATTCCAGCCAAAACATTTACGGAAAATCTTTCTTGAAAACTTGATCTCCGTATAGCATGGGGATTTTCAAATGACCAAACATGAGTATTGCGGAAGTTGTTGATTCCATTTCTGGTGAATATTGCCTCGTCCACGCACAACATTTTTCTTGTAAAATTCAAATGATCTGCATTGTTTTGTAAAAGTCATGCACAGAACTCAACTCTACGGGGATGGTCTTGAGGAAGTAGCGCGTGTACAAGTTGAACGTGAAATGGGTACAAATGATTTTCCCGCAATGTTTTCCACACCTTTGTTTGACTTACACCAACCTCACGTGCAATTTCTCTAGTACTTATCGATGGATCTTCCTCAACAATATTCAATATTTGTTCTTCATTCTGCATATTCACAGGTTGTCTCGGTCTTCCTACATGCCCTCCACGATGTTCTCTTAAATAACCAGTATGCCTTGCCCTCTGAACGAGATTTATAAAACTACGGGATGTCGGATGCACTCTTAATGGAAAGCGTTCTGCATACAACCTTGCGGCTGCAGCCGCACTTTGACGACACTGTCCATAAATCAACAGCATGTCCACGAGTTCATTATTTTCATACACATGAGCCATTCTTTATTTTTCAATAAACACAAACTGACTGAAATCTAACACGCGATTAACTCACAACAAATTGACACATTTCTGCTTGACATAAAAAGTGTAAACAGAAACAAAACAAAATTAACAGCCGTCTTATCACAGATTGTTTGCAGTTTCAATAACAACCCGAATATGCAAGGTAAGGCTATAAACACCGGTAAACACGCGGGAATAATTAATTGGGCGCATAGAACAGGCAGCAGCAACAATTAAAGCAAAACGAAAAAAATGTTATTTGAAAAAGTTGTTTATTTTAAGTAGTTCTATACACAGTTTAAAAAAAAGCATCAACTTAAAATCACCCTGTATATATATATATATATATATATATATTTGAGTCCGAAGTCACCTGCACGAGATACACATAGGTTTAATGGGGCGACTTCGGACAGACTACAAGCAAAAAAATTAGGACACATGTGAAAATTTTGAAATGGTCATTGTTTCACTAGATGTTAGGGGTATCTTAGCCGAAAATTACAGAAATTTAGTTGTCTTAGTTTTTAGTCTGTGAGCAAAAAGGTTATAACAAGTGTCCGAAGTCACCCCAGTTGACGGTACTCGTTTGAGTTAAAAGTGAATGTTACGCACTCTTGAGGTGTATTTGAAAACTTACTCAATAAATACACATACAATTTCTTAACTCACCCGAAACATGCACGATACATGCTAGAAAATATACTAAAACATGTAAAACTCTAGTAGCAAACAATCACATACAAAGGTACTAGCAAAATAAGTCGGGTTATCTTGGGGTATAATTAGAAGTTAGCACACAATTTTCAACACATTCTTGGTATGATTAGAGGTGAGATACCAAAGCAACTTTCACTTTCCTATTAATGGGCTTTCCCGGATGTTAAAACAACAGTTTACACTAAAGATACGAGAAGTTATGAATAAAACAGTTGCTACACAAATATAGGAATTACTGTTAAAGATACAAAAGTTACAATGGGGTCTGGATTGATGTTCCAAGAGCGCTACGAAAAATTGACGAATACGCAATACCCTGCAAATCGAGAGATTGTGGTAGTATAAACACCGTAACACATAAACACACCAAACTCGCGCGAAACAAACAAGAAAACATACCAAAGAAGCTAGAGATTAAGGGCCAATTCTGCCGAAAGGTTTCAATATGTTGAAACCACCTTCTAGATTCTGGCGAATAGCACCTTAGATGCAAAAACAAAGTTCAATGTGCTAGACTAAAATGTTAAATTCTGTCAAAGGAATCTTAAGCCAAAAAGATACCATAACAAAATGGCGGAACAAATATGGCAGAACAAAGAAACAAGATGGCAGAAAGCCAAAAAGGCACACGGGCCATGACTCTTAAACAAGATGCGAACCTGGGATGCTAAGCAGTTTCACGATGCTCTACTTCTTTGAGATATGCAACACGCAGGGCCTGAAAAACCGCCACATAAAGAAGAGGGCAAGGGGTCTGAAAAGCTGCCACAAAAAAAAATATTCTTGTAGGCAATTAAAACCCATGACAGAAAAAGAGCAATTGAGGATCATTTAAAAGCAATTAAAATAAAAAGGTTATTACGAAGCAGCTAAAATGCAATTAAAAATCATGTACTGTAGGTAGTTAACCAAACTGAAACCGTAGTTAGTAGAATTTTTCCACATTAATCCGGAATTTCCGAGTTTATTCCCGAAGTTAAATCAAATTTTTCGAGTTTATGCTGGAATTCCGAGTTTAAGTAGGAATTATAAAAGGAGATTGTGTGGTTTTTATACGACTTCGTAATAAACATATTTTATAATGTAAGTAGGTAGTTACACAGGGCCGATTCTGGCTCAGTTCAAGGTCACTTGCTCTCTGGTAGTGACCTTTGGAAACTCCTTTGAAGGACAAGTTGTTGTCTATGCTAAAAAGTAGGTAAAGGTTAAATCGTTCTTGTATTGGCTAAAATTAGATCAATATGAAGGCTTACGTCCTACATGTAAAATCCGCATGCAAATACGTTACTTGCATCATAATTACCAAGGTCAATCGTATATTAAAAGTACCAAACTATAATTTTTACGTGTGTCTCTGTTGCTAAATTAGATATTTCCTGTAATGTGACATATTCATTCATTATTAGAAACTCCGAGACAATGAACGGAACACGTACATCAATAAAATGGTTATAGCGAATTTCTTTTTGATTTTATGTACTTTGACTTTTAATAACGAAAAGTAAGCCATGCTTTAAAAAAAAAGACTTTCTATAACGGGGATTTGAACACGAGCCGTTCTGCGTGCGTACCTAACGCTATTACCCTTCACCATTTCAGTTATCGAATTTAGATTGAATATAAAGCATTGAAATCGCCTTTCGTTCATTTTAGTACAACTGCATAGACAAGTAGTCTAATTTCATGTTTTAATTTTTAACTTCCGTTGCAGTTCGTAAGATTCCAACTCCCATTATAACTTTTCAATAATTATTCTGGTATACGTTTTTGAAAAGTTATATCCATTTACCGGTACCTACCGTACGTTCTAATTCTGAAGCGTTTATAAGTAGGTATAGATAATATTACAATAAGTATACATTAGATCTTTCATTTCTAGCGTACACTAAAATTCTCGAATTAGTGCCCACTTGTAATTGCACTTTCCGTCTAATGAGCATAATGTTGTTTCATTGTTTGAAAATTTAGAACGTAAAATTAGATTTATTGTAACGTGCAAATCTCGTTTTATAGGAAAATAACGTAAAGTTAAAAATGATTGTAAAACAAGACTGCGCGTTTACTTTAATGACATGCTTAATGGTTATCTAATCAGGATTTTCTCGTAAAGATATTACATTACTCAAGTTAAATGAAAAATTTCTGAAACATACTATATGCATAAAATTTTTAATTTTTACTGATGATTTGAGCTTCTGTGAATTATATTCCTTACTTCACTTAAATACATAGATCACATTCTGAATTTTATTTATATTAATAATAATTTATGTGCTTTAATTAATGATATGTTTGAATTGAATTTTTCTAATTATTAACTTAGAAATTGTATTCAGAACTGTTGTATAACTCGCACTTCTACATATTATAAATTATTTCCTTAACACTTCAGCCTTTTTTTGCAGTTTTAACTGTACTTCAGCTTATCTTCACACTTTTCTTAATATGTGTGATAGGAATATTTTACGATTAATAGTAAAGCATAAAAAAATTTAAACGTTTATTTATTTTATTTACTACCGTCAAATCACCTAACATGGGACATGCATCTAACTTGGGACAATTTCAAGTAACTGACTTCAGTTTTTTTTTCCATACCGTTTTTCACTTGTTTTGTTTAGTTCATGGATGCATCTGTGAGGTATCAGTGTGTTAACTACGTGGGTACATTTCATGCATGTTGTACAAAGGTAAGACCTGTTTATAATGTATTGTTAACACCGTAAAATTTACCTATAAAACATTGCTATTATAACTTTGTTGCCATGGTAATAACTGATAATATTTTTATGAAACAAATGAGCTTACAATCAAACATAACCTATATTTGAACAGTTGCAATCATATTTTCAGCCAGTGCTGCCATCAGTTTTTAAGAGTAGAAAAAATAAATAAATCGAGGTATAAGTGCTGGCAACCTGGGACAGTGTCCCAAGTTACCAGCAGTCATTGAAGTCATATATATGAAAGTGTATTTTAGTTAGTTATATATATATATATATATATATATATATATATATATATATATATTATTACAGTGTCTTTTGGTGTCATGCTTGCAAATTTATATGTGGGGATTGTTACAGATGGCTGGAAAACGCAAGAAAGAGGAAGATGAACAAAGAGAGGGTGATGAAAGCGCAGTCGAAGCTGTGAAGAAAAAGCAGTTAAGTGTACGGAAAACTGCTGAAAAATATAGTGTACCTAAGTCGTCCATAAATCGGCACGTAAATGATAAACACAGTGGAAAGGTTGGTCGTCCTACCGTATTTGTTGAGAACACAGAAACACAGTTAGCTGAATGTATTGCTTTAGCTGCTGAATGGGGGTTCCCATTACAAAAAATCGATATTGCTTTGATTGTTAAGTCCTTTTTGGATAGAAAAGGAGTGACAGAAAGGAGGTTCAAAAACAACTTGCCTGGCAGACATTGGCTTGACTTCTTTTTTAATCGCAACAAAGACTTACCAACAACTCGGTTGTGCCAAAATACAAAACGTTGTAGGGCGCAGGTAGACTCTGATTGTATAAATACATATTTTGACCATCTTCGAATTTCAATCGAAAATGTTGAGCCACATTTGGTCATCAATTATGATGAAACCAACATTACTGACGATCCCGGAAGAAAAACTGATGTCGTTAGACGGTGGTTCCGTCACCCAGAACGTATAATTGATAATTCTAAGACGAGCACATCAGTTATGTTCACTTCCATAGGGAACTGCACTTTGCTGTCGGTTTACATTACTTACAAGGCAGAAAATCTATACACCACCTGTGTGAGGGTGGGCCTAAAGGTGCCATCTACAACCGCTCAAAGTCGGGCTGGTTTACCATGGACATTTTTGAAAACCATTTCGAAAGAGTCATTTTGCCTTATTGTCAAAAGTTCCCTGACAGTCCCAAACTGTTGATAGGAGACAACTTGGCAAGTCACATTTCATCTTCTGTCATTAAGCCATGTGTCAGTAAACAACATCATGTTTGTTCTCCGTCCCACAAACAGTATAGACATTTGTCAACCACTGGACGTGGCGCTCTTCAAACCTCTCAAGTCAAAATGGCGCAGAGTCCTTGAGGAGTGGAAACAACACAACCGTGGAACTATTACCAAAGACCGGTCTTCTCGACTTCTGAACAAGTGCTTGGACGCATTAGGTGAAGGGAAAACTAAATCGAACATTGTAGCTGGTTTTAAAGCATCGGGCATTGTTCCCCTGGACAGAGAACAAGTTCTTAAACGCCCTCTAAAACATGCTGAGAAAGTCCAAAGTGAGGTTGGGTCCAGTAACACTGATGGCAGTAGAATCTGGATAAGTTCCTTTGAGACGTACCTGGAAGAAAGTCTTAGGAAGGAAACAGAACCACTTCGAGTGAATAAAAAAAAAAACTTGCCAGCAGGAGCAAGTATTGAGGAATCGAAGCTTAATAGTTCCTCTGCGGTACCTTCAACATCCGGGTCTGCTACCAGTGCAAAACAAAAAATAAGCTACAAAAGCAACCTTTGGAGGGAGCACGGAAACCAGTAAAAATCTCACGCTTGACACAAGCATCTGAAACTGAAGAAGATTCCGATGCATATTCTGTTCAAGAATATTCGGACGAGCTATATTTCAGTGAGACGTATTCCGGTCCCGAAGAAGACGATGTAGAAAAGAAAAAACTTCCACAGCCTGTTATGCAAACAGAACAAGAAAAGACTTCCAACTTGAAAGTTGGTGGATTTGGAATCGTCAGTATAACAAATGACATAGGAACCAAAAAACAACATTAAAAAAAAATCATTGAACAGATCACGTCAATTCAAGGCCAAAAAGAAGACACCACTGTGACTTAAATTTCTAAGGCGCTCGAATAAGTGTTTTAACGTTTTTCCCTCATGTAGATGATGGGATGTCGGTAAGCCTTATGGACATTATTTCAAGTGGTATTGAGTACTTCAATGTTTCCCGAGGTAAAAAACTTGACAAATCGTGAATTTCATTGTGTTTTCATTAGTATCTACACAATTTCCCGTGTCCCAAATTACCATACAGGTTCTCATACTTATTATATAAAGTAAAACTAACAGGTATCCCAAGTTAGGTGATTCATGAGGGTAACCATAAAAAATATGCATAAATTATTACTGCGCCCCCACATAACTTGTTTATTATGCAATACATTTTATGAATGCTAACTCACGCTTTAGGATAATTTACAATGTTGTTGTATGTATAGTTAGATTGTTGTCCCAAGTTAGGTGATTTCACGATATGTAATTAAAAAACAAAGTTACAAGTAGAAGTCATTTAACTTTTTTTAACACTTTTAGGTAGCTGTATCAAGTCGCGTTTTTTATGTGGGGCACCAAGTTTTACGATATGTAAAAAAAACATTTAAATATTTGTTTACTTAAGAATACTAAACAATCATGATACACTAAACGAAAATACAAACAAAACTACTACTTACTATAATACAATTAAACCTATTTTAAACATAAAATACTATATTAGAAGTACCCTAAACATTTAAATTGTCCATAGCACGTAACACGTTCTTTCTGTCACGTACATTTTTTAGAATTCTTTCTAAATTGTTTGTAATTCCACCAATTCGATTGTTAATTGTTCAGTTGTACCGTTGTTCAGTTCACTTTGAAGATATTTGTTCAAAATTTCTGTTAAATTTTTGGATTGTGCAAGGGTCCCCTTAAGCGCAATTTTCCTCATCAGGTGATCGAATCAAGCCTACATTATTCCCTCCATATTGTACAGGTGGTGGTGAAATTGCCAGTACTGTTGTTGCTGTGTGATGCTACAGTATAATACAATGATTAGTATTGTATTTATCAATAAACAAATCG
This sequence comes from Vesta saturnalis, assembly GCA_036346205.1. Classification (NCBI taxonomy): domain Eukaryota; kingdom Metazoa; phylum Arthropoda; class Insecta; order Coleoptera; family Lampyridae; genus Vesta; species Vesta saturnalis. Next base: position 472,142 of record JARFJB010002488.1, on the reverse strand, counting down.
CTAAATGAAAACTATAAACTAAGTAACGTATGTTTACTTTTCAAAGTATCTGGATAAATCATCCTCGATATCACTATCCCTTATAGATATAAGACATAAGATATAATGGGAATTTCATCTACTGTCGGAAATGGCTCAATTTGAATTGGTGGTCGTACCAATAAATCCTGAAGGATCTGTGGTTTTTTATTTAATGATAGCTTTGAGCGTTTGCTGAATGATGATGACATGGTTAGTATATATCTAATGACTGAATGTTGGAACAAAATTTTAGTATTATATACATGTAAATCTGTTAACGTTCACAAAATCGCCAACTAATGGAAGTGGTCGTGCGATGAACTGATGTAATAAAAAAATTCCACAAGAATGAAACACCTGTATAAGCAAAGCCTATGAACTATAATAATAAATGCAACATCATCTATAAGTCTAGACGTGATCTCAGCAAGGCAAAGAACAGGCGTTAATAGATATTCTTGGCAAACGCCAGTAAAGATAATAAACAAACTGCAATGTATACGCCTGTTTGACATAATCAGAGACAATAAACTGAAGTTCATATAAATACTATTACAACATAATCAACAGGTAATGAACTAAAGCGTGTGAAAGTATTCCGCAAGTATGATAAGAAACAGGTCTAAATGTCAAACATCCTAACAAACAAAGACAAAGTTCACAAAAGGGAAATGTAATACCAATATATTATATATGCATAAATCGAAAATATAGCTTTTGGGGTCATTCATCCCAATTTTGAGACCTTTGTAGAGGTACAATCTCTGGTCAACGACTTCAACCCCTCGAGAATTGAAAAAACATCAACATTTTCTTTCGCGCTACTGGCAATAATATACTCCTTTATAGCTTTGATCCATTTATATCTACAATTTTTTTAAAGGGAAATAGAAGTTATAACCAGTTTGTGATATTTGATCTTGAATGCGGTTTATGTGACTATATAAGTAGATAAAGAGCAGTTTTATACCAATCAGTATATTCCAATCGTGACGAGAATATTAATTGTAAACCTAAGGTAGGTCCTCCTATAATTGCTTAAATTGTTAATCTAGATATTACTTATAATAAACAAAATATTTGCTGGAGTCCATGATTGCGTAATCAGCACTGACACAAGTGCGGTGGTTCACATTCCTATATTGTTGGATACAGTTTTGAAGGTAACTGTGAGTAAGGTTATGTCAAGTTGTAAGGATATCGTTACTTTAATAAGAAGTATTATTCCATTATTAAAAACAAAAAATGAATTTGTAAAGCACATCAGTATAATTAACACTAATATTAAGCTATTGCAAGGTATAATTCAAAACAAAATTTATTGAGACACGCAAATTAGGTTGGTATTCTCTAGATTCATGTTTTAATGGTAGGTTACTTAGAGAAGTAATAGTCAATATAGAAAACATCAAAGACCCTCTTATTTTTTTCAAAATGCACACAGTAGAGTTGAATAAAGGTTAAATTAATGTTAAGACGATTGAATGTTGTTCAGTCTGTAATTTCATTCAACCTCAAAATCATATTATTGAGTTGAAGACTTGCAATAAAAAATTATGTCATAGATATTGCAACCAATTTAAGTGAGTGGTATAATGTAAACGTTTATTATAAGTTACAAAAACAATTCCCGAAAAAGATTCAGGTTGGGCACTACACGAAGTTTTACATTTAGAGGTGAATATTAACAGCTGTGCTCCATTTAGAGGTGGTCTTTCAACTTACGTTAAAATTCTTTACTTCATAGCAGTAAAGTATGCGGTAGTGAATGTTAAAAATGATTATGAGCATAGATTCCTGTAGGCTGTTGTTTCGACATTATATCCTGTGCAACATAATATGGATAGAGTTTACAGTTATCCCCATTGTAGAGATGTTTTAATTTATGATTCGATGCACTTACCCATTCAACTAGGCAACGTAAAAAAAATTGAAAAATTAAACAACCTCTCCACTAATTTGTTTTGCATTCGGGGAAAAGGTATATTACCATTTGTATTAAGCAAATCAAAATAGTGACGGGAGCCTATAAATCTTTTAGTATTTTCTACTATAATATAATAATAATAACGATTTATTTCCAACAGCTAAAGCCAATTATAGGAAATATAAGGAATTATACAAAATTATGACTAATATATTTCAAAATGAAGAAAATATATGTAAGTACCGGAAATTTAATATATCTATGTTAAGTTAAAAGTAGTTGTACATACACTAAATAAATTTATAAATAAATAAGTAATAAGATATAAGGTATTAACAAAGATACAAAATAACTAGAAATAAAATAAAGTATATGATCTTATCATCAAACTTCATCTCCCTAGTTCCTTGACCGCTTGAAAGTTTTCAGTAAATTAAAGAACTTACTGTTCCTTATAATAAAACCTAGTAATAGATTACAATCCCTGACAACTTAAATAACATGCAAGTTAAATGTCAGTTTACTATAGATTTTTTGGTTGGTTCTCACGTTGAACACTTTGTAAGCGTCACGGTTGGTCATATTTGTGGGAAACCATTTACTAATTATGATGTAAAGGTTAGCCACCATAACCATTTTACAGGAGCATTTCGGGGAGCAAGACATCAAAAATGTAACCTAAACCATAAAGACTCTCATATTCTGCCTGTAGTATTTCATAATTTATCAGGTTCTGATTCACATTTCATAATTAGGGAATTGGCTGCTGCTGCCGGTTTAATTTCTTTTAAGAAGGTAATATAGGCTCTAAAATTAAGTTTAGATTTATTAACTCTTTTAGATTTATGAGTAGTAGAATTGAAAAGTGTCCAAACTATTTGGAAAATCGTAAAAAAAACATTATTACCAGAGCTAAGTGTAACAATGATAAAGAATTTTCTCTACTAGTTCGCAAAGGTGTTTCCCTATAAGTATATTGATAAATTAAATAAGACCAGTCTCCCTCCCAAGAAAACATTTTTCAGTCATCTTAATAATGAAGAAATCAATGATGCGAGTTTTGCAACGTTTGGGAGAAAATTAATATTAAATCGTTGGGTTAATACTCGGACTGGTACCTAAAAACTGATGTTCTACTTTTAGCTAATATTTTCAAAAATTGTCGTAAAACTTGTTTAATTACTTACAAACTTGATCCCCTGCACTATTGTACGGCCCCCGGTTTAGAATTTGATGCTATGGTTAAAATTACGCAAGTTGGAACTATTTACAGACGTTGATATGCTAATGTTTATTGGAAGAGGAATTAGAGGTGGTGTGGATCTATGTTCTAATCGGTATGCTAATGCTAACAATAAGTACGTGGGAGACAAATTTTATCCCACTTCTGAAAGTGTGCATTTAATGTAGTACGATGTAAATAACTTATATGAAGCCGCCATGCCAGAATTTTAAAAATTTGGCGACTTTTCTTTTCTGGATGACGCTAATTTTGAAACTTTGGATTTAATAAACCATCATGACGATTCAGAAATTCGTTATATAATCGACTGCGATTTAGACAAGGGCACCCGAACATACGGTTCCAGCCGTACCTGAGTAGTGATTAAGGGCTGGTTCTGGACCAGTTCAAGGTTGTTAATTGCTTACATTAATAAATCATAACTCGATAGTCCTTTACCCAAAAATTCTGAATTTTTGTATATAGACTAAACAAATAACAGCGCAAAAGATAGTAGTTCCAAATTTTCTCAAAACTAAAAAAAAATTGAAAAAAAATTAGGCGACCGTTTGAATACAAATACTGGAACAACGTGCATGAATTGATTCAAGATTTGGATGTCCTATGGGCTGAAAAAATGGCTGGTAATACTGGGCTCGTCAATGATATTATATCAGTCGTGGAAGAACTATACGAAGATGGATATATTGAGAAACCCTCCGAAAACTTTTTTAGTCAACTATAGTTCGCGCAACGATGGACAAGTTTGGACGTTCTCATGTTGACGCTCAATTCCATAAACTGCTAAAAACACAATTCTCTATTACGGACGATAAGTATAATGTCAAAAATAAGCGTTTAAGTAATGTAGTCGATCCTATCGAACGTCAAGACGCGCTAACCTTACAGCACTATCAACTGACGACGTTCCAATTTGGCGACTTTTCTTTTCTGGATGAAGCTAATTTTGAAACTTTGGATTTAATAAACCATCATGACGATTCAGAAATTCGTTATATAATCGACTGCGATTTAGACAAGGGCACCCGAACATACGGTTCCAGCCGTACCTGAGTAGTGATTAAGGGCCGGTTCTGGACCAGTTCAAGGTCACTCGCCCTCTGGTGGTGAGAAATGTAAGCTTTTGGATTTCTTCAAGGTCAAACTTTTGGCGGGAAATTTAAATTTTAGGAGCTCGCTAAAAATTGCAATGTCACCATCCTAATTTTTGACGGTAAATTTGTCAAGGTCAGAAGCTAAAAATAGAAATTGCAATGTCATCATATTACAATTCTTAGAAGTCTAAAAATAGTGCGGTCAAAGGTTATTGACCTACGGTGGTGTCATATTTCTTAGAAATATAAAAAGGTGAAAAGCTATAAAATAGAAAATCTAAGAATAGAATTTTCAGGGTCAAACTTTTTGGTTGGAAATATAAATTTTTGAAGCTGGTCAAGGTCAAAGTTGAAAATAGAAATTGCAATGTCATCATCATATTACAATTCTTAGAAGTCGAAGCAGAAGCTAAAAATAGAAATTGTAATGTCATCATATTACAATTCTTAGAAGTCTAAAAATAGTGTGGTCAAAGGTTATTGACCTGTAGGGGTATCGTATGACATTTCTTAGAAGTATAAAAATAGAATCAATTCATGGAAACAAGAAGAATGCGTTGTCTATGCTAAAAAGTAGACCAAGGTCAAATGGTGCTTATTAAATTGGGTCAAGGTGAAATAATTTACTAAACTAAAAGCAGGTGTGTATTTAACAAGTTTAAACATGTTGTCATAGGTACTTAAGTCAAGGACACATTTTTGTGATATAAACCACAGCGAGGTGGGAATAGAAATTGCAATGTCATCATATTACAATTCTTAGAAGTCTAAAAATAGAGTAGTCAAGGTCAAAGGTTATTGACCTGTAGGAGTATCGTATGACACTTCTTAGTGTTTCTAAATTAAAAGAAAGGTGGGTATTTAACAAGTTTAAACATGTAAGAGGTACTCGAATCAAGGACACATTTAGATCAAAATTTAAAGCTAAAAATAGAAATTGCTAGGCCATCATACTACAATTCTTAGAAATCTAAATATAGGGTTTTCAAGGTCAAAGAGTAATTAATGACCTGCAGGTGTATCATATTACATTTCTTAGGAACATAAAAATAGAATTAGTTTATGGAAACAAAAAGAATGAAAGGTTGTTGTCTATGCTAGAAGTAGACCAAGGTCATACTACAACCCCACCATGTGTAAATCACAGATGAGTCATTTCCTCAACAGTGTTTTGTCCTAGTACAATTGTGAGCAACAAAAAGAATGAAAGGTTGTTGTCTATGCTGAAAGTAGACCAAGGTCATACTACAACCCCACCATGTGTAAATTACAGATGAGTCATTTCCTCAACAGTGTTTTGTCCTAGTACAATTGCGAGCAAGTAAAGTCGTTATAATGCAAGCAGCAATATCATTCCTGGAGCGATATACAGGAATGGACAGCATCTCCTGATGGTAGCAGTTATTGATCATCAGATGCAGATTAGCTTACTGATGCAATTCTCAAAGCACACTCTCCTCTCTACCATAAAGAATCGTGATGCAGTAATAGTTAGAAGGACAGTTCCGGTGTCAACTCAAAATCCAAAAGCGTTCTCAAATCAGTAAGGATCGATCTATCTGAATTGAACAGTATCACTTTCTGTAAATCCTTCACGAACCTAAAAGACTTGGAGGTGGGTGCAAAATATAAAGTGATTGATATGAATACTATCGACACAAAGTATGGTAAACATATTATCATTGAAACCCAAAACTTTAAGTGCATACCTCCCTTACTATTTTACGAATACTTCAAAAAAGAAGATCGCATTGAAAAGTTTAAGCAATATCTGGTTGAGAATGACGTATACATTACCAGCGCCGGAACTGTAGGAAAGACGACTAATTTAACATTTCTGTAAAAAATAATAATAATATATATATATATATATATATATATATATATATATATATGTATAATTGTTTGAAATAAATTATATATTTTTGTTGCAAAAAGTTCTATTTTTGATTAAATGAAGAGTAGGTACATCATAATGAAGAGAGCTGCTATTGATGAGACTAAAAAAATGTAGCGTATAATATGGTGTCTGCAGGTATATTGGCTAAGCTCTTCAAGGTTAAAATTTATTGGTATCATATTACAATTCATACAAACCAATCTTCAAGGTTAAATTTTATTGACAAGGTATTGAGAAGGTATCATATTACAGTTCTTATGTTAGATTCTTCAAGGTTCTTAGGAAGAGCAAAATAAGCATTCTTACCCAATGACACATGTAACGGGCTTTGTGAGTATTGTCAGACTTTGTGCATGCTCGGTATTGCTCGGGTATCCTCGTGGAGTCTACCCCTCTACATAAGTTTAAATTTTATAATCGACATCATGTTTTTCTAAAAAGTATATATGTTAAAGCACTGTTTTTGCACATTAAAATCGCTTACGTATTTACTATTGTAATAGTGTGTGTAAACCTAACCAGAAAATCAGTTCTATTTGTTTAAATGTAGCATGTAGAAGTACTGCACGGTTGCATTAGCGCATATACAACAGTAATGGTTGTTATAATTGATGTGCAAGGATTCAAAACAGCAAGAAATATATTTACACCTAAGGAACTAGCGATATATAATGGAGAGCAAATTGCTCATTATGTATTCAAGCCTCCATTTCCATGACACACCTTGGATAGTGAATTTCAAAAACAAGCTAATTGGTTAATTCACAACCACCACTTAAATATAATGGAGAGCTAATTGCTCATTCTCCATTTCCATGGCACACCTTGGATAGTGAATTTCAAAAACAAGCTAAATGTGTGTAGGCATCTAAGAAGAAAAAGTGGATTAGAAACGAAAAATCCTTAAAAAGAAGTTCCCGTATGGTGTAATTGAATTTTCATATAAAACGAGTTTCTTATGATTTATTAAATTATACAAATTATGCAGGAACAGGAAGAAATGACATTGTAACCTTATAATGATATCATAAAATGTGTGTATGTTTTAAAATAAATATACTCTTTTATCATAGCAGTTTAATCGTTAAGTCAAAAATTCTTAATTTATTTATATAGACTAAACAAATAACAGCGCAAAAGATAGCAGTTCCAAATTTTCTCAAAACTAAAAAAAAATGTGAAAAATATGTACCTTGTCAATGACAATTATATGTAAGTAAACGTTGTTAATTGCTTACATTAATAAATCATAACTCGATAGTCCTTTACCCAAAAATTCTGAATTTTTGTATATAGACTAAACAAATAACAGCGCAAAAGATAGTAGTTCCAAATTTTCTCAAAACTAAAAAAAAAATTTGAAAAAAAATTAGGCGACCGTTTGAATACAAATACTGGAACAACGTGCATGAATTGATTCAAGATTTGGATGTCCTATGGGCTGAAAAAATGGCTGGTAATACTGGGCTCGTCAATGATATATCAGTCGTGGAAGAACTATACGAAGATGGATATATTAAGAAACCCTCCGAAAACTTTTTTAGTCAACTATAGTTCGCGCAACGATGGACAAGTTTGGACGTTCTCATGTTCACGCTCAATTCCATAAACTGCTAAAAACACAATTCTCTATTACGGACGATAAGTTTAATGTCAAAAATAAGCGTTTAAGTAATGTAGTCGATCCTATCGAACGTCAAGACGCGCTAACCTTACAGCACTATCAACTGACGACGTTCCATTTAAATGGGAACCGCTTAAGACAGGTAGCCGATCCTCAAGAGGACACCGATGCCATAAATAAAGGCTACCTCGAGTTTTGTCTTCAGTCAGTGAAGTCGCTTGTAGTAATTATGTTGAGGTAGTACAAGCAGATTTAAATGCAACTAAAGAAACATTAAGTAAATTGATAAAGGATGGAACAAGTGGTAAACGAGTTGCATAAACCGGCACGCAAAAATTTCCCTTGTAGACGCACTACTATTAAAGGATTCGATGATCTGTGGCAAGCCGATTTAGCTGAATTTGTACCTTACGCCAAACAGAATAAGGGCTTCAGATACATACTGGTAGTTATCGACTGTTTCTCTAAATACCTATGGACGAGAGGTTTGAAGACGAAGACGGGTGCAGACGTTACGAACGCTATGCAAACCATTTTTTATACAGTCTTCATTATGGTTACATGCTATCTAAGTTTCCTGACAATGCTACGCTCTTGTACATGGGTACAGATAGTCTCATATACGCCTTTGCAGTTTCTCATATCTATGAAATTATCAAGGAAGACATTGATAAATTTGATGCATCTGATTATAGTCCTGACAATATTTTTAGAATTCCATCAGCAGATAAAAAAGTTCACGGCTTAATGAAAGACGAAAAGCATGGTAAAATTATGTTAGAATTTGTCGGACTTTGTGCAAAAATGTATGCGTACACTGTTGATGACAAAATTGTAAAAAAATCAAAGGGTTTTACCCACGCAAGTGTCAAATAGATCACAATAAATGATGATAAACATGTTTTGTTTGATGGTAACGTAATAAAGCGATATTAATCATCTGATAAGGTCAAGGAAACATGATGTGTTTACAATCAAACAAAATAAAGTAATGCTTAATTCTTACGATTAGTAAATTTAGTTTCACTGATACTAGACCTCGAGGATATAACTTTACATAGCTTTTTATATATTCCACTTCTGTTTTAGAAAACAATTTTATCATGAGCAGTCTTAAAACAAATTGCAGGAAGAATTGAGGTGCAGTAGTAATCAAATCTACAGAAAGTACCTGAAGTGTTCTTTAATGGGAAAGTCCTCTCTTGAAAGTTATTTATTTGTACTGAATATATTACAACATATTGTTATTCCTGATGAGTGTTTTAATTGGCGCGCTATACTCTCAACGTGTGTGAATAAAGTTATTATTAAGACCTTATTTGATAAAAAATTAACTTATACAATACCATTAAAACTTTTGTGAAATTATTTGCTGATAAAAGTTACAATTCATTAACTTTAATAATAAATAATTTATTATGGGGTGATGACTCATTTTGTATTTTGGCAAATGTTAACTCTAGCTTAGCAAATATTAATTCTGCTTATAAAGACACTATCTATTATAACTGAATGTATTAAGAAAGCAGCATATTATGCCAATTACAAGTTTTTCGACATCTTGATAGAAGTATTATTATAACATATAAGTTTCAGCCGAAAACGAGGAGCACCACAAAATTTACAACTGGATATTAGACAACATTCACAAAGGTGAAACAAATACAAATTCCTGATTGGGATGAATATGCGGACCAGATTCAGGAATATGGCCAACATATAATTTAAATGATTATAGAAGTATTTTAGGTTTACTGCATAAGATAATGAAATTTTAGAAAAACATTGTTTATTAATGTAATATTTATATTTAAAATAAAATACAATTTTGTTGTGTTTAATTTCATGTAAAAGCTACATACTTTGTTAAAAAACTACTGCTACTACTGTATAAGTAATTTATTTCACAAATTATAAGTTAAATGCCTACTTATAAAATAATACCGTCCTTATTGATCCATGATCTTTAATCCAATACCCATCACTTTACGAATAACTTATTATCCTTGGAGCGAAGCACTTTTTCTATCAGGTACACGTCGTCAGGATATTTTATTTTCTCTAATTCGTGTTCATAAAACCCTCCCAGTACAGGTGTTCCTTCATGTTAAAGCCTTTTCTTGTGCTATAGGCGGAGTAATGATTGGCTTCATAACGCTCCATTAGTTTAGTAAAATGCTCGTTGTAGAATTCTTTCCCTGAATCTGTCTGCAAATTTCTAGGTTTCGGACCTTTTTTGAAGATTGCTTACATGTCACTGGTAACTTCTTGACCTGTTTTCGTTATTAATCCTTTAGTACACAAGTATTTCGAAAAACAGTCGATAACCGCTAATATATACTTATAGCCCTTGTAAAGATCCAGAAATCTGTACAAAAATTCGCAAATTAATTATCTTAATTTATCTGTTTATCTTATAGAAAAATGATCCGATGTAGTTGAATAATAAATTTTTACCGCTTCTTCCGTAATTCAGAAATCGTTTTAATTTCGACACCAGAATCCCACCAAAGCGTCACCTCCATTCTCTCGTCCAATCACGTTAAAGCGCGGACTATATAAGTGGAATCGCGACGTGAGATAAATTGTCTTGTTGACTTCTGCCCTGAAGTCTTCACCTATCTTGCTGCTTCCGTCCTAAGGTCTTCACCGACCTATTTAGCAACCGAATTTATTTTGCTTCTGCCTGCCTACCCATTCTGGGGTAAGTTACAAATTTATAAACATTCTATAACGTAGAAATTCCGATTTCATACTCCCGATCCTGTATAGTTTCTGAGAAGCGATAATAATTAATCGCATACAGTTTTTAATCTACTTCCTGAAGGAGAAATTAGATTCCCTAAATTTATGGGTATTTTACTATAAAGTAGAAATCCTGATCAAATTTCTGAAAGAGAATCCCGTTTCGTATAATATTTTATTTCCATTATGCGATAAAAATAATTAAGCACATAGAAAGTGCAATATAAACTTCTGTAACCTATTTTAATAAATACGCAAGCATAAAATTTCGTAAAAGTAATTATTGCGCATATGTGTGTGTTAAATTCCGCAAAATCTGCTTGCCAAAGGTCATCAAAACCTTTAATTATAGTTTGTCTTTGTTTAATATTTTTTCGTGCAGTTTGTGCAATTAGTCGACGAGTTGTAATTTAATCATCCCAATAAGTTATATACAGTTTCTTTAATTTTATATAGTTTTTGATCCAACCCTAGAAAAGCGTTAGAGTTTCCTTTAAAAGCTTTCTGAACTGCTTGTAGACAATAATGAAGATATCCTTTACTTATAGCGTCCCCATCTTCTTCAAGGTCGGTCAACTGTGTCAAACAGTTTCCATCAAAATTGAACCTTGTTGATAAATAGCATAGCTTAGTGATGACATTTTGAAGGTCTATGAGATTGGCAACATTGCTGAGTCTCTTATTCTCGATATCAAATTGATTATCATCAATAAGTTTAAATTGAGGGGTTAATTTCTTGAATTGATACTGGACATGTGAACATCCAAATTTGTCAAGGGGCATTTAAGTTATGATATGCCGACATCAATGGATTCTTATTTATACTGTTTAAAAAACGACTGGTTGGTCTTTCAATGTATCCATCTTCATATAGTTCTTCTACAATTGATATTATGTCATTTATGCCACTTGTGTTTCTCGCACAATACCTCTAGATCACGAATTAGGTCATGTATATCATTCCAATATTTATATTCTATCGGTCTGTTTATTAATTCTTTAAAAAACATAGCTCCACCTCCTTTAGTTTGATTATTTGTGTATACTTTTTGCTGCGGCTTCCTCGAATTTGAACAATGACATCATAATCTCGCCTTGCAACATTCGTAGTTTCTAAAATACTTTTATAGTTTTTTTCTTTTGAATTTACTAGATTTAAATTGGATTCATTCATAATGAGCAGATCGTATAAGACTGGAATCCCTTTATACATGACGTTTTTAATAATCATATTGTTTCCTTTGACTGTAACGGGAGTCTTACCAATCGTCCTTTTGTCTGTTTTGGTATCATAGTGAACTCCATAAGTATCATCAAGAACACCTTCAGGATACCTCATAATACGTTCAAGGTAAATACGAGGTAATTCATTGTACTGCTCGAGAAATTCTTCTGAGATGGGTTTATTACGGACAGTAGAATCATCTGTGATACTAAGAGGTTCTTATCTCCTAGGACAGATGTATCCAAGAAAGATGGTGTACGAAGACCTGGAGAGAAGTGGCACCCCTTCTTGAATCACCTAATGACGGTGAAGTGAAGCCGGGAGGCCTTTGAAATAATGGAACTTGAGCTAGCGGGCTAGTGGGGGTAGTAGCGTGCTTTCTTGGAAATATGAGCAGGGCTTTTTTGGGTTTAACGTCAATGGGCTCCTTTTTAGGGGTGGGCTTATAAGTACTATTAAATGTTCGTTCATTATCAATGCGAGCTAGTATTTTAGTTGAGTTGATCGGCCTATTTCCACAGTTTTGCTTTTTGAGCGCGACGTTTCGGAATCGAACTCTGCTTCCGTCATCAGGCTTAGTCCTGGGAAGGACTGTTTTCGCACTTGAGTTAAATTCATATGTTATTATTTTTTCCCAAGCACTTGACACTTGCTTGACATTGGGAAAAAATCATAACATAGGAATTCAAATCAAGTGCTTGTGTTTTGAAAGAAAATAATACAAATTACACACCATAAATTTATTAGCATTTATCACCCACGACAATAATAAAAACCACAGAAATGTTCATTTGGAATAGACCTGCAGGAGGAGCTCGGCTCTATGGTTGATATTAACACGACGCTAGTAGCTCCCCGTGCAATTCAGCTAATGACGGCCTCCCTTTCGACTCGCGTTATGATTAAGTTTTAATCGGTTGTATGTACACTGACAGTTATATTAACACGTTAATAATTAACTTTACTTTAATGCTTTAATGCTTGATACTTATTACTTTTAGATAAGTATGTACAAGGCCTGATTAACACTTATTTAATTAACGGCGAAACTGTGAACCTTACGTTTGAAACTTTGGAACGAACGTCGAATTTTTCCGCAAAAAAAGCTAAGACTTCTCCAGAGAACGACAAAAGCACTTGCTAATTTTAAACACTAAACGCTTTTCTGGATCAACTGCACGCAACGATAAACTGGTCTCGTGAAGGATGAACAATTATATGATCCCTTATTTGAGTTGTGAGGGAATGAGAACCCTGCTACGATAGTTCCTTCGACACGGGCCTTGATCAACGTTGTCTATTCACCGTAACACAAAAAACGACGCTTCTACGCCTAAGCTACTACTACACTCGCGAATAATTTCACTTGTCGCCACATTGTTTTTTAAACCCCACGAATTCAAACTTGAAAATCGTCGGGAGAAATTGCATTGGCAACAGAACCTATTGTCAAAACCTTATCTAAGTAACCCTATTATACACGCACCAAAGAAAATCTCGACGAAAATCAACCTTAAATTTAACGTGCATAGAATCCTGATTCTTTGTTTAAAACCAAACTCTTATCAACAGAAACGGTGCCGCAATGACGGCTCACTTTACCTTTTGCAAAAAGTTGTACCATACAAATGTAAGAATTTGAATGCGTTCTTTAATTTAATTTTATATGATACAATCTCAACTTATTTAACGAAATTCACTCAATTTAAAATAACGAAACCATTTATTTACACCAAATTACCCTATTTATATTGCAACCTCAACTTATTTAACGAAATTCACTCAATTTAAAATACCGAAACCATTTATTTACACCAAACTACCCTGTTTACAAAGACACTAACGTATGTTTCCGCTCAACTTAGTGAAACGGTTTTCCTAAACATCGATACCAAAAATGTAAATCACATTTCCCTTTTACACTTTCATGTTACTTTGATCGACAACATAAGCTTCATTTTTGTTTTAGACAATCACAAAAAAATTCCTAAACCTTTCAAATACGTAAAAGACAAAAGAAAACGTTACCATAGAAACGATTCCCCAATCATTGATGTGTTATTACATCCAATTACGAAAGTTTACACTAGATTTAAGATGTACGGTACTAACAAATAATTTATAATTTCGAAAATTATCGGCAAATCTTTCATAAAATCATGGACCCATGACAACACATGTTTAAATTTCAAACCATTTATGCAATAATCACAATGGGAGGAGCCGCATATAGTACTACGCATATTATTAAGAAGTAAATCACCATGTTTTGGAGTACTAGACTTTCCATCTAGGTCATGATTTTAAATGGGAGGTTTTTGTTTCTGAGCAACTACTTTCATCGTTAGTGGATGAAACAAAAGTAAACGAATAATTACAACATTTTTATTTATATACTAAACATACAGAGTGCATATTACAACAACTATAATTTTTTCACTTCTCCACTGAGTGGGTTGCACTGCACAATAGCATCATGGAGAATAAGACCATAGACGATTCCATTATCGAAAGGTGTTAGGGATTCCAATTTGATGTCTACTGTTTTTTAAGGATTCATTTTGTTTAGAGCAGTCCATTACAAATGCTGGACATGATTTGAATTCGGAATAGTTGAAGAATGCATCTTTATCATCTTCACCATAGTAATCACATCGGAATTAAACAAAATTGTGATAGGCAGGTATGTATTGGTTAGCGCAGATGTACTCTAAGGTTGATGATGTTAATGTGATAAAAATTTCTGGCCCTTGCCGACTTTCTGTACCTTTTACCTTGTTGGAATGCAACAATTATCCAACGCGGTTTTTCCAGTTGCGTTGTTGTTTTTATTGGCAATATGTCTGAGGTTGCTTGTTTTCAAACAGGCAACTCAAGGAAATGGAACAGTCATAATAGAGTTTTTATTGATCCCTTCAAACAAATTAAGTTTCGTAGCATCACTAAGCGTGAAGTGCGGTACTTTCCATAGAATTTTATTTAAAGTTATTGTTGCATCAACGTCACCATAGTAGCAGTTTGTATCACTTTAAAATCAAAATTTTTTATAATCTTCTTTTTTGAGCTCAAGCTTACCTTCTAATGTACAGAAAACTATCGTAGATAGCCGTAATTAGACCTTGACTTTAAATTAAGATGCGTATTTCTTCAGAAAGTCTATATTTAGAAGATCCAAGATAAGTATGAATATACGATTTAACTATACTGTAGTCAAAATTTACATTTTGAAAGACGTTTAATGATTCGATCATTGTCGGTGAGAACCTTTAAACTAATTGGCGTTAAAAAGTATTTATCTGCAGATGTTAACCGCAATGAAGGTCGATAACTAATTAACGACTTACTGTAGAGATGATGTCTTTTACATGATTTTTTGAAAGATGGAATTGGTCCTGGATTAATTCTCAGACCCATGTCCTTTTAGTTCTAAGCATACCTACAATGGTTCACTTTCACCGAAGTATATTCATTTACCCTTTTGAGTGGTTAAATTAATTATTATATTACTAATTACGTCAGTGCATACTTCTAAATATTGAGTATTGCTTAGAGTTTCATCTAGACGATAACCTGGTAGAACTGAAACGTCAATCTCATGTAATACTTTTGCAGGTTTCCCGTTTCGATAAGATCCTCTTATAATATTGCACTCTACGTGTAGATTAGTGTGGTTAAGTATTTGGATGTCTAACGCACACGTATGTAAAATATTTGGTTCCAATATTTTAGACACAAACACTATTATACGATCAATGATATTTTGTTTAGTAAAATCGATCTCAAATAAACCGTTTATCTCACATTTAAGTGTATTGTTATTTGCTCTAATCATAAGCTTTTTTGTGGGTATTTTGGATTTTAGATAATTGCTAATTAATTAATTAATTGATTAAATCCAACCAATCCCATAACCTATTTCTTCCCAAAATCTAGTTCTATCAGGAGATAGTTGTAGCTAGCTGTGTTACCAAAATCTTCTAAACTGAATGTTATTGACATACCTGAGAAAATTTGACAAATTCACATAAAAGTTGTACGCATAGTTGTCGGCAAATAATTATAATTCTTGACCTTGGTTGTAATTATAATATATTTACATCCCCGAAAGTAGTTAACCACTTCGATTGGTGGTCGAAGATTACCTAAACTATCGTAATACCATACCTTTTTTACCTCGCTTTTTGGAGCGTGCCAGGTCCGCTTTGGCCATCTAAGTTAATAATTCCAGATTCATTTTTCCATGGGAATTTAAGCGTGCTACCTCTCTTAAATACATCCTTAAAGTGGGGTACATTTTTGGTGTATTTCTTTAAATCAGTGACTGTTAACAGTCTTTCGGGTAATCTATGCAGTTTTTTTGGAAATGCGTTTAAGTATAACGCACCACCACCAGATTTGTATAGTTTTAGATAGTGCACCACCTTCCTTATTCATGGAGCCTATAGCGATAGATTTCATCATGCGATTATGGCATTTTTAGCTTCATTAACTGCTTTTGCAATTCGTGATGCGCCACCAGCTAAAGCACCAAATGCCGATAATCCTGCGAATAACGGAATAAGCAATGGTAAAAACCCTCCTTGTTTAGGCAAGGGAATTACTCTAGGAAGGTTAATGTTTTTTTCTTCCTCCTAAACTTTTTACCACCGGTTTTGCCGTTGAAACCGGTCTGTAAAATTTCCGTAGTTTAATTTTTTTTCTATTGTTTTTCGGAAATGCAATAAATTTCGAGCATTGCATAACGATTTCTTAACGGTTTTCCCCAATCATTAATAAAAAATAATTATTTTCTGGATTTCCCCAGTTATGTAATCGCAATAATATCCTTTCAGTACTCAAATGCCTCTGGCGTACTTGAAAAACCCCGTAATCAGCCAATTACTTGAAAGACAAACAAACCATGAAATTACATAGAAGACAGACAATTGAACTTTCATTTCCAATTTTGATAATTGCTTTTGCCAACCTTATTCGGTTTAACAAAAAACAAAAACAATGTGCAAGTCTAGGATGTTGATTTGAAATCATTTTCTCCCAACATTATTCGAATTAATATAAAAACAATGTGCAAGTTTAGGCTGTTGATATGAAATCAGTTTCTGCCATCCTTATTCGATTTAACACAAAAACAATGTGCAAGACTGGGAAGTTGATTTGAAAGCAGCTTTTACCAAGATTATTCGAATTAATACAAAAACAGAAAAAGATGCATATCTAAGATGTTAATTTGAAATCAGTTTCTGCCAACCTTATTCGATATAATACAAAAACAAGATGCAAGTCCAAGATATTGATTTCAAATGAGCTTCGGCAAACCTTATTCGTATTAAAACAAAACAAAAAATAAGATACAAGTATAGGCTGATTTGAAATCAACTTCTGTCAACCTTATTGTCGTATATAGTTGAGTATGTCTCTTACTTCTCTATTTGAATACCGCATAATATACAGGATGTTGCATTTAAAAAAACAGAAATTTTACAATTAGCCAAAGTTGACAACACTGTAACACTATTCAGGCATTCTAAATTGGCCCCTATGAAAGTTGGTTTTTACAAAACACAAACACAAGCACACGCATAATCACAGGCATAGGCACAGACACAGACATAGCCACAGGTGTAAACACACAAATATATAAACACGCAAACTCGAAAACACGCAAACTCGCAAACACACAAACACATAAACTCACAAATACGCAAACATGAAGACACACAAACACGAAAACACGCGTGCACGCACGCTCGCACACACACGCGCATGCACACGCACACTCCTATACATGTCTTATGAGATAGCCGTCGGAATTGCTGTCAATATACAAACAATTTTAGGTTAGGTCAATGCATGTGTAATATTAGGTTAGGTTAATGCGCGCAAAATTTTAGGTTAGGTCAACACACGTACAATATTAGGTTAGATTAATAAACGTAACGTTTTAGGTTAGGTCGCGCGAGCATTGACCTAACCTAGAACCGTAGTTGAGGTTTCTAGAATGATTAATTTGCAAAACAATAACATTCTGCGAGCGACGTATTACTTATTATGACGTCAGCAGCACATTGGGGATGACTAAGTGTGGACGGTTGCGTTCGTATAGCTGGATAGGGGTAAAAACACTGGGGATGATAGTATGCGGGTAAATAAACACACGATAATAGTAATTTATTGTTACAAAATACATTCTATCGAAAGAACTACATCTTCAACATATATTAATTACTTGCCGTGACGACCCTTCTGGGTACAGCGGATGACATCTTCGCATATTTGGCGTTGGAATTTGATGTTCTGTAATAATATCGCATTAGATAAACATGACGTATTATGTACCAAATTTAAGGGTTAAGGGTGTGGTTGCTATGAGATGGAGGCATTTATTATCTAATCTATAAAGTATATGGCTTTATGAGTTATAAAGAGCGTTTACTTACCGACCTCCAGCTGAAGTTCATCTGGGATTGGAAACTGACATCCGGTCCACTCCCACGCAAAACCATCGGGTGAATACCGCAACACATTCCGCTTAAAGGAGTGTGGTCACCTCTTGAGAAGGTTACATTATGCATAATATATGTAATTACCCTATTACGAAGTAAACTCACACGTAAATGCATCAAAAGTTAGCAACGCTATAATAGTTAAAACACGACACTTAAGTGTTATATTAAAACCACAAGAATACTGTACTGTAAGATAATATTAGAAATGGTTGGTATCAATTTACAAATGTTATTATATAAGATGAAGGTATATTAAAACGCACGTAAACAACAAGAGTAATTGTATCTAAATTTCTATTATTTAACTAAAGTAAATCGTATATCCAGCTTCATAAGCTTTCTAAAACGTGATATAATGGTTTTAATAAACATTTATTTGAAATAATTAGAATAATAATTACAATAATAATAATCAATAACTCCTGTTTCGGCTGAGCTTTAGCGTCAGCTCTCTTCCCCGTTCCTCACGACTCTGATCATCGTATCATCTTATCTTCTGTTACATAACACCGGATACTTAATTATATTAAGCCGCATGCAAATAATTAGAGTACCGATTACAATAATAAACAATACCTGTCTGTTAATTACGGATAATAACTAAATTATCGATTATAATAATCAATACTTATTTGACATCGCAAAATAAGTCTAAAAAGTATATCTAACCAATAAAAGCAAATAATGTAGGAATAACAACTTAACATCGCAAATATAGGAGGCGAATGCTTTAGGTGGATGCCACTAAAAAGATAATAGAGGATAGAAGATAAAGCATATAGCATAGACGATGATACAACATGGATGATAGAGAATTAACGGCAGAGGACAGAAGATATACCATAAAGCATTGAGCATAGATGATGGATGATGGAACATAGATGGTATAAAATTGATGATAGAGGTTAGAAGATGTGATAATGCTTAGAGAGTAGATGATGGATAACGATTGACAGAATATAGATGATAAAGAATTGGTGAGAGGATATATGATAAAGCATACAGCGTAGATGATGGATAACTGATGATAGAACATAGATGATAGAATATAGATGATAGAGGATAGATGGTAAGGCAGAAATCACAGTTGATGAATGCTGGATGATAGAATATAGACGATAGATGATGATTGATGAGGATGGAAAATATATGATAATGAAGCAAAGTAGAACATAGATGATAGAGAATTAGTAATGTAATATAGAGGATGTATGATAAAGCATAGAGCATGGATGACGGATGAAGGAACATACATGATAGAGAATTGATAATTATGGATACAAGATATGATAAATCATAGATGATGGATGATAAATGATAGAAGACACGTGATATAGAATTAATGATAGAGATTAGAAGATATATGACAGAGGATAGAGTATGCATGATAGATGGTAGAGAATTGATGACAGAGAATAGATGATATATGATAAAGCATAGAGCATAGAGGATGAATGATATATGATAGAACACAGATGTCTGAGAATTGATGATAGAGGATAGAAGATATATGATAAAGGATATAGTATAGATGATGGATGTAGACGATAGAACATAGATGATAAAGAATTGATGATGGAGAATGGAAGGTATATGATAAAATATAAAGCATAGATTCTGGATGATAAAGCATAGACAATAGAGAATGGATGGTAGAGGATAAAAGATATACAATAAAGCGTAGATCATGGATGACGGATAAAGCATTTATATTGAATGATAGGATATAGATGATAGGGAATTGATGCTAGATAGAAAATATACGATAAAGCATTGGACAGAGGTGATGGATATATATATATATATATATATATATATATATATATATATATATGGATATATTGTGTAGCGTTGATGATAGAGAATTGATAATGGGGTATAGCAGATACATGAAGACCATTGTCTATAGATGATGAATGGCAAATGATAGAAGATACATGATAGAGAATTGATGATGGAGAATAGAAGGTAGATGATAAAGCATAGATCACGGACGCCCTATGATAGAACATAGAAGATGGAGGGTAGATGAAGGAGGATAGAAGTTATATGATAAAACCTACAGCATATATGGTCGGGAATGGATGACATATATCAATTATCTATCATCTATGTTCCATTATCCATCATATATACCCTACGCTTTATCACATATCTTCTAACATCTATCATCAATTTAATATCATCTATGTTCCTTCATCTATGATTTATCATATACATTCCATCCTCTGCCGTTAATTCTTTAACATCCATGTTGTATCATCTGTTATACAACGTCTATGCTATATGCTTTATCATCTTCTGTCCTCCACTACCTTATGAGTGGTATATACCAAAAGCATTCGCCCCCTACACTTGCAATATTAAGTTGTGTTCTTAAATTATTTGCTCTTATTGGTTAGATATACTTTCTAGACATATTTTGCGATAGCAAATAAGTATTGATTATTATAATCGATAATTTACTTATTATCCCTAATTTCAGACAAACATTGAATATTATTGTAATCGATACTCATTATTTGTATGCGTTTTAATATAATTAAGCATCCGGTGTTATATAATAGCGGATAGGATAATACGCGATCAGTGGCGCGAGGAGCGGGTAAGAGAGCTGATGCTAAATCCCAGCCAAAAAAGGATCTATTGATTATTATTGTAATCGATACTCTAATTATTTCAAATAAAGGTTTATTAGATCAATTCTATCATGTTTTAGCAAAACTTATGAAGCTAGATATACGATTTACTTTAGTTAAATAACATCAATTTAAGTTCGTGTTTTGATAATTTGTTTATTTAGATACGATTACTCTCGTTGTTTACGTGCGTTTTAATATACCTGCATCTTATATAATAACAATTCTAAATTGATAGCAACCATTTCTAATATTATCTTGTAATACAGTATTTTTGTGGTTTTATGATAACACTCATGTGTCGTGTTCTAACTATTATATCGTTGCTAACTTTTGATGTATTTATATGTGAATTTACATCGTAATAGGGTAACTACATATATTATGTATAATACAACATTATTAAGAGATGACCACACTCCTTTAAGCAGAATTTGTTGCGGTGTTGCGTGGGAATGGACCGAATATCAGTTTGCAATCTCATATGAACTTCAGCTGGAGATCGGTGAGTAAATGCTCTTTATAATTCATGAAGCCATATACTTTATAGATTAAAAAAAACTGTACAAGCTCCAATATAACATCCCCGAGAAATTATTAGACAATAAATGCCTCCATCTCTTAGCAATCGCACCCTTAACCCCTAAATTTGGTACATAATACGTCATGTTCATCTAATGAGATATTATTACAGAACCTCACATTCCAACGCCAAGTATGCGGAGATGTCATCTGCTGTACCAAGGAGGTTCGTCACAGCAAGTAATTCAAATATGTGGAAGATGTATTCTTTCTATAGAATGTATTTTGTAACAATAAATTACTATTATCGTGTTTATTTACCCGCATGCTGTGATCCCAATGTGTTTGCTCCTATCCAGCTATCCAAACGTAACCATCCACACTCAGTCATCCCCAATGTGCTGCTGACGTTATAATAAATAATACGTCGTGTACAGAATGTTTTTGTTTTGCAAATAAATTTTAGATCATTCTAGAAACTACAACGCACAGGATGTTGTTTAATATCAGTATTAGTATGTTATATCGATTTTCTTAATATGAAGTATTCTCTTTACTGTTTTAATTTTACAACTGAAATGTAATTATTTATGACCAAATTCATTATTTTTAACTAGTAAATGCATTTACAATATTGATTTTCTACTTTTTACTAATTTTGTGAATCATTCTAATAGTAATATACGTCATGCCGAATGTTGTTTTAGAGGTAAATGTGTTTCTATGCGTACGAGTTAATTTATATAATATTTACTATAATTTTTTATATTGAATTAATTGTAAAATTGAAATGCAATTATTTATTGCTAAATTGCACAGCTATGAATTCTCTTTACTGCTTTAATTTTACTATGATCCCTGTATTGATTTTTCATATTTTAATTTCATACATCCGGTCTACGCCACACCTATGAATTGTCTTTACTGTTTTAATTTTACACTTGAATTGCAATTATTATTACCAAATTCATTATTTTTAATATTAAATGAATTTTTCTATATTGATTTTATAATTTCCAACCGCATCGTGACGTCAACATAAACATTTCTATAGATATCCCGCTTTCTACATTACCTATCTAATAAGCAGAGGTACCGATTATTTTTACCATGTCAACTCCCCGGAGTTCAAATCTCGCGTAAACAATTCTTTCAGAGTTTATACTTCTACCGGAAGTAGGCACATCAACGTCTTCACCAGTAGCAACGACCATAAGACAGCTTCCGCATTAAAGAAGCAGCTCCCGCATCTACAATTCCAACTCCGGAAGTGGATCTTCACCAACATCAGCGACGAAGAACTCACCCGAAGAAGACACCTTCCGCATCATCAATGCCCACATGGCCCTTCCTGCATCCCCATTCCAACATCCCAAAGATGGCCGACACGTCTCTCATTGGACAACGAACCTCTATAGTTCTCCAAAAGGAGGTGAAGAGTATAAGATAAAAATAAAGGTACAAAGCAGATTTTGGTGCAAAATGAAACCCTATACGCCAGGAGTTGAACTCCTGCTTAGTATGTTTACATGATCTGCCTTCTAAAGAGTACACATAGTATAACCAAATAATGGTGTTAAATAAGAGTAAACCTCCCCTTAGCACCCTCACCCTATAGTTTCCCTCTAAGGGAGGTGGGGGTGAAAGGAAACAATATTGTTTTTACTTTAGAGTGAAATGAGAGCATATAATCTTTGATTGTATAATGAAAGGTATGCCAGGTGAATCTCACGCTTATCATTCCAACTGCACTCCTCCACCTGTAGTGCTCCTTGAATCGCGCAATGCACTTATGTAAATTGGTTAGGATTACATTTTGTAATTGTTTATTTTGAGGACGATTACACTATTTCAGTATATTTATTTACAGTTTGCTACATTACTATATTTTGTGACACATTTTTAGTTATAAATCACTATTTCACTTCAATACTAGGTGTAACTCACCCGATCGAGTACTTTCTCAGGTATGTAAGGTTAAATTAATTTCAACTAAAAATTCTCGTTTAGTATTTTCTGTAGTTTTTATAGTTCAATTAGGCGTACGAGAACTGTTAAAAAAACGGGTACGTTCAATTTTCATCTACCACTAATCCCACACAAATGATTTCCGAACCAACCAGAATCCCTGATAACCCTAACCATACTCCACATTTACTGGACCTACTCCTTACAACTAACCCACTTGTCTATAAAAAAAGAGTCCTTTCCCCACTTGGTCAATCAGACCACTGCCTAACGGAAATAACTTCCTCTGTACACAATCCCACTGTTACTCGAAAAACAGATAGAACTATGTGGTGTTTTAAATCACCTAACTGGAGCGAACTGCGAGATTTCTTTGCAACCTTCCCCTGGCGTGAGTATTTCTTTAAGGCAGCAGTCAGACTGAATCCACCACCACCCACCGCCATCAACTACCACCAACTAAAATAATCGTATGCAGCCACACTCGAGCCACTAGTGACCACCGTTTTGGTGTAAATTTTTTAATTTCGCACTTGTTTAGTTCACTTCTTGATGTAAACATATTGCCAACCTTAGCAAATATTATTTTGTATTGAATTAGGTTATATGTGCTCAAAGTTATATGTGCCCTTGTTTGGCAGTGTACTCTAATAAACCAAACTAGGTGTTAATGCAAAATGATTTCAAATGATCAATTTCAACAGGAGACCACTCGCCCATTTTTACTGAAGAACGATTTATTAAGCTGTTGTGTTGGGCTGTCACTACGAAAACACGAAATGCAAATCTATTTGCGCCATTGATTTACGTACGTTTAAATTTTAGTTGATAGTGGTGGGTGGTTAAGTCTGACTGCAACCTAAACGGTCCTCTTCAAACATTGCTCTTTCAATAACTGAAGTTATCTTGATGGGTATGGAGTTATACATTCCCAAAAAACATAATTGTGTAGGCCATGCCCGTTTCCAACCCTGGTTTAATAGGGCTTGCACTGATGCATTATCGCAAAAGCATAAACTGTATACCAAATGGAAATCAAACAAATCTGTCGAAAATCATTGCCGCAAGGAATAGTTACAAAAGCGTCATTACCAAGGCCAAAAGGATTTTTGAAGAACGTAAATGTCTCATTAGCAGTCAATGGCTTCTTTTCGAAAGAAACTACTATTAATGCGGACTTATCCCAAGGATCAGTGATAGCTCCCACACTTTTCCTGCTATACACAAATGACCTCATTTACTCAACAACACACCCGATCCATTGCTTTGCAGACGACAGCACTCTACATTGTAGGTCTTCTCAGTTTTCCTACAACAATAAGTCTAGTCAGGGCGTTAAAGTGAAAATGGCAGCCTCAATCTTTGTCGGCAGCCTAACAATATCCTTAAACCCTCCTAGTGCCCCTGAGTGCTTTAGCACGTTAGGTAAATCTTAGCCTGTTCAGGAATACTATAAGTAAAAAAAAAGATATGCAAAAATTATCTATACATGCTTT
This sequence comes from Vesta saturnalis, assembly GCA_036346205.1. Classification (NCBI taxonomy): domain Eukaryota; kingdom Metazoa; phylum Arthropoda; class Insecta; order Coleoptera; family Lampyridae; genus Vesta; species Vesta saturnalis. Next base: position 447,232 of record JARFJB010002488.1, on the reverse strand, counting down.
AAAATTTTTATTAATACAAGTAGGCTCGTTTTCAATCATGTATGGACCATAAGATGCAGTAATGTCTAAAAGTTCTAACATGTTTATTGTTCATGTCTAAAACATTTATATTACAGTGTCCCGGTACAGTTAAAAACCTTTCGTATTTAAATTTCTGTCAATAAGTTTTCCAGAAAACATTTTTAAATCTCCACTTGATGAATGGTATATAACAAGCACAAGTATGTTAAGAGTTGTAATCTCAAGCCTGAAATATCCAAAATTACTATCATGCGACATACTTAACATTTTACAGGTTTAGTTGTTAAATCTATAAAATGTTTGATAGAAATTGCAGTTCCATAATTTTTTTATTCTGGTTCGAGAGTAATGATATACCAATGTATAACTAGTTGTAATAGCTCTTCAGAGCTTTGCCAATGTTCAGTAAGTAGAAAATCAACCTGAATTTGATCAGTAACTTAATTAATCCTGAATATTTTGTTTGCAAGACACTGAATATTATGATGTAAGAATGTCTATGATCTAATTGAAGATGTCATTTGTGTGTAGGATATTAATATAATTTTCGTGATTAAATGGACATGAATCTGAAAATGGAGAATAGCAACCACTATTGTATTTTCATCTAGGTAATGGTAAACAACTAAACAGGAGTCATAACGTAGGTACATATAACTGAAACTAATACTAACCGAAAATGATAAATTTGATTTGGAAATTACACATAGAATAAACAAGGCCAATGTCGACAATTTCAATACAATGTACATATGTTATTAAAATTATTAGTAAAATATGTAATTTGATGAGGTGTAATATAGGTTTTTGTCCAAAGTAAACTTTTATTGTAATATCATCTATTCTAATAGGCATATTTTAAATCAGAACCTTAAAAAATTGCTGTGCGACAACAGATTTAGCGTCATGTGCCCACTGGTGGGCATTTTCACTAAGATTGCGTGCGACCCGTGAGCATTTCATGTTGTTTGCTTCAACTTACTGTGGACACGAATTATTTTAATTTGATGTATGCTGACGTGTTCAGTGGTCCTAGGAGACCACAAAATCATACGTAGACTGGACAAAACGAATGTACCGGTTGTAATTTTGGGCAGCTCAAAAAAAAGAGCTAATTTTGTATTTTTACATAGCATATTACAGAAAGAAATGAAATTATATTCTAGTATTGTAACAAATAAATGAACAAACTGAACAAAACCATGAAACAAGTAATTTTAACTTATCAACAACAAAATTAATAACAATTAAACTTCTTGGAATGAGAACATTGTTAGATGCTTCTGAAAACATTCGAGGCACATTGGCTGGTAGCATGTACCGCAATATGTGTTTATTTTTTTTGCATTTTTACCAGCATAAGCTGGATTATGGTGTGGAAATATGGTCCAAAATAAATAATAAACAAAAGATACATTTATGCGAAAAAAGGTATTTCAAGTATTTGGTGCTAGGGAGTGAATAACCAATTGCAATGTGGCACTAAATGTGTTAATCTTAACTAACTTTAATCATCGTGATGTAGCTTATAACTGTTGTTTAACGTCCAATGGTAGTAACAGAATACAAACACAAACTAAGAGAGAATTTCTCACATGGTCGAGCTTACTGGATGGTTATGCACGTGAGATCATGCATCGCTTAATTCTCTTTGCTTTTATAAGAAATATTAACCACCAAAATTCCACATTATCCCATCATAAAATTTTTCACATTGATGTCCATAATACAGATATCAGGTGAAAAGGTCTTTCAGTACATCTGTTTAAAAAATCTTCTTCTTATTATGCATTTCATATTATATAAATATGTTACCACATACACTTCAATTTGCACTTTCACTTATGTGGGAAATTAGGTCTTTGATATGTTATGGTCAATATACTGTTTAGCATAATGTAGTACTCCTATATAATAACCAAGCAATTGGTGTTTTTGTTATAATTGCCATTGTTATTTAATGGGAATGAGTTCAGAATCGGACAGCCGTGAGTAAGTCGGAATTTCATTCCCTTTTGGTATGTGAAGTTTCTATTTGACAATGCTTTTATTCATTTCAAATTAAAGTTTTTCACAACTCTACACTTAATTAAATTTTGTTAAATTTGTTCCTTGATTTGATGAGTTTAATCATATTTAATTTCTAGCTATTCTTTAGTAAAATTGGATTCCATAGCCGACTTTATGTGTTAATTAAACTGTTATACTAAGAGCAGACTTATATTTGTGTTTTCACATTTTTTAAAGTTTCATAAATTAACATTTCAAGTATTTCTTAAAGATATTACCATTTACTGAGGATGATAACTGTAATTGTTATAGAAACGTTTAAATTTATATAAAATATAAATAGAAAAATACACTATTTAAAAATCCAAAAGATGTTTTGTAATAATCATGAAAGTTTACATTTTCATTCCCTTTTACTTTCTAGTGCAGCATCAAACAATAATGGACAAATAATTTTTTAACAAATATGTTCCTTTAGTTGTTTTACATTACTCTGCTGGCTGTGTATTGCAAATAAACATTATTATTATGAATTAATAACTATTAAACATATACATGAACTAATTGTTATGCAGAGAGATGACATAATTGTTAACATAAATCATATCGTTTACATATTTATTTAAAGTACATCCATCATATATCCTTTCCATTTCATCTTTACTACATTGACGATTGTTTTTGCAAACAATTCTTTTCCTCATTTTAATAGGTACAGCTTACATATTTACATTAGTGAAAAAGTAATACAAATTAACTAGTTTAATAAATAACAATTTTTACAATAATTAATGACTATAAAACAGCAAATAACATCTTTTAAAAAATCGGCGTTAATCCTATCCTATAATTATGGCCATTGTTCTGCCCCCAGATAGGTACTACAGTGAGTTTTTTAATGCATGTCATAATTTACATAAGTAGTTCAACATTCTGGAATGTTTCTATCTCCTTTTAAATCATGTTGTTTTTTTTGATAAATTACCTATACTTTTCTTCCTAATGGATATATTCTATTCCTTGTATTCTGTAACTGCACAATTCTTATTTTAATATCGCTATAAAAGTAGCTCAGTACGTAACAGTCTGCCCTTAAAATGAAAATGTTTGAAAGTAAATGTACCTAAAACTTGCCATTTATTGAAAAAAAAAAACAAAACAAATTCGTTATAAATATACAGACTATATACAATATAAAACATTACCTACTGTTAATTTTCTTACAATAATGGAATGTTTCAATAATAGTAAATATTTCAGAATTAATAATAGTGTCAATTTTTGTACAATTAAATTTTTGTATGAAAAAAATTAAATTTGGTCCCTCAAAAAACAGAAGTGGAACCATTTTATACATTCAGATCTAATATTCAAACACTTTCTTCCTACGACTACAAAATTAGAAATCTAACAACATTTTCCGTTTAGTTCAAGACATAAATATAACAATTATAAATACTTTAGGTTAGAAGATTTTGTATATCTTAAGTACAATGTACAGCTGTAAATATTTGTTACTTAAAGTGTTTGTAAAAATTTTAACTACATTAGTTTGGTTGTTAATGGCCCTTTAATTGACTACTGACAAAAATAGAAAGTTACTTTAAATTGAGTCTATGTTATTAATAAATGTAAGTACAAAACGTTACTATGAGCACCATTGTAAACATTCTGGAAATAGATTTTTCTTTTTTAAAGTTTTCATAAGTATGCAATCATATATGTTCTATACTGTCCTAATTCAAAAACATACTTGTTATAAGTAGAAGATACTTAACATGTTAAGCCCCCTAATCTATTGTGTTTAGTTCTTAAATTCCTGAAATTAAATCTGTCATACAAATAAAACAACTTTTTAACTTTGTATCATTTCAAGTAAATAGGGTGTTTCATAGGAGTGTTAAGCAGGGTAAATTTTTTATTTGTACTGAGTTAATATGTTCACTTATGTTATTCATTAGGCAGTGAAGACAAATTATAGTATAATTTTTTGATTGGAGCACTATATAAGGACAAGAACTATATACAGTTCATGCAAGGGTTCACAAACTCGATGCAAAGCAAGTATACTCAACGCTGTTTGAAAAAACAGACCTAAACGTTATTTGAAACAAATTGCAGTAATCAAATATAGCAAAAACGATTTTATTAGGAGCCTGTTTTGTAGTGCATCACAAAGTTTATCAGTATCAGGAAGCAAATTAAAAGTAGTATCTGCAAAACCACTCACTGATACGTCCAAAACGCACACAAAATCGGTAGGCTCACAATTTAGACCACCTTAAACTCGGACACACCTCATTATGTACGTTGTATTAAACGAAATGATTCGAAAACTGCTTTTGAATACAGTCCACTAAGGACAGTGCAGCAACTCAGAGCTTGTGATGGTTTAGAAATAATATGAGACTTACTTGTGAACACATTTTGACAGCGTATATTAAAATTCCTGATATGTATCAGTTCAGTAAACAAAAATCTTCTTTCGGGCTGGACAAGTCACTTATTTAGAAAAACTTAGGGCTGATAAATTAAAAGACTGTTGCATAATTGTTCAAAGTACTGTACGAAATATTTGAAGATCAAAAAATTGGTTTGCAATATATAGTGATATGGACGTGGTTTGTTTGGGTAGAAGGTCGGCCGATAAGTTACGTAGAAATAGAGCTGCTATTCATGGATTGATGATAGATGGATTAAGCGAATACAACACCAACACGTATCTTTTTTTTTGCAAAAGATACAAACTAGAGCTCGAGGACTCTTGGCTCGAAGAAAGTTTATGGCTATAAAATACAATGCCAAGGCAATCGTCATTCAAAAAGATGACAGTTTGTTAAATTTCATCATATTTATGGTTTCTATTGTCATGAACTGCATTTACAGACACCCTGTATAGTAACTTCGGAATAATAAACGTTATTTAATTCGTAAATTAATCATTTCTAATTAAAAAATAAATTATTTAGTTAACTTTAAATCTGTTAAGGCACGATGAGAGCTTCGTAGAGGGAGAGGAGAAGACGGTATTTTTGGACTAAGTGAAGTTGATTTATTACGCTTCAGTTTTGAACCATGAGGTGCACCATGTAAATTTCTTTCATGTGCATATAGTAATACTCCAATATGCCTATGTCCTGCTTCCATTGCTATTTTTAATGCTGTACTACCATCCTGCAATAAATAAAAATAAGCACTCACCTAAAAAACAATTTATTTACATACTATGTCCATAACGGTTGAATCACAGTCGGGTTGGCTCAAAAAGTGTTTAACTATGTCAATGTGACCATGTTCGGAAGCACACATAAGAGCAGTGCTACCATCTTCATCTTGGATATTAATGTCAGCACCTGCTTCTAAAAGCATTTGGACCATATCCAAACGCCCATGACTTACAGCTAGCATAAGGGCAGTTTGACCATGCTAAAATCAAAGCTATTGAGCACATTATTAAACCTTTATGGAGACTTACTTGTTTTGCTCGAATATTTACATCAGCCAATTGAAACAGTCTTCGAACTACGTTTGCGTGAGTAGGAGAACACATTTCTGCTAATGAAACTAACATGACGCTAGTATACCCTGCTGTATTTAATTGATTAATGTCACAGACTTTTGAGTCTAATAAAATAGATACAACATCAAAATTTCCGTGAGAAACAGCATAATGCATAGCAGTGTTACCCTACAAAAATATAATAATGGACATACCTAGAAATCGGACTATAAAACTTACACTGGCATCTACCATATTAACAATATAATGTAATAAGTCTGATGACAAATCTTCAAAGGAATCTAGATAATCTTCGACATCTAATGGATTAGCATTAATTAAACTTGAAATTTTAAACCATTCTTGTTGTATAATATTGATAGCGTTTTTAAGTTGATTCTTCAAATTCTTTGTTTGGCCTTTTTGTAAAGAATCATTTAATACTTTCATTGCAGCTTGCATTTCCTTGCTTGGTTTAACTCTATTAAGTAATTTTAAAGTAAAAGAAAAAACAGCTAAGAAGATTATGTAATTATCTTACTTCTTTCTATAAACTTGAGCATTTGATTGACACAAATCGGTTTCTGGCAGTGATAGGGTTGATTCTTGCTCAGTTTTACCAATTGAATCTACACCATTTTGAGACGTAGAAGAAATTTTGCTTAACTTGTAGTTTTGCTTTACTTTTTCCAATGGACTAGGTAATTCGTTGTCATGCTTTGGGCTTAAATCCAAACCAGAGAGTCTACAATACAACAAAGGATATAACGTTTTTATCTTGAAATTTATTAGCGTCTCTATCTAGTGTACATAAAATACCTTGTTAAGAGAATATGCTGATGCATATAAGTTTGACCATTTTGTGTAAATATGTCTTTAAATCTCAACATTCGGTCTTTATATACAATTGCAAAACTTAGTCCATTATATTAAAACCAATTACCCTACCGTTTAAGTTACATTTGATTTTCATTACGTTACATCAATATGATTGTGATTTTTTTTGCGCAAGCGCCGATAAGTGGCATTTGATATTGACGGAAAACTCACAATGACACTGACAAGATTCAAACTAGTCATTTATTTGAATTGTTTTCAAGTAGTCCGCAAGTCAACAATTAGGACTCCCATTAAACAAACCATTTCCTTTTGTTACTAATCACTGTTTTAAATAATTAAAAAAAAAAAAAATGTGTTTTGTTAATATACCTACCGCGTTCATTGCATAACCTCCATAAGTACGCGATGAAAAACTAAATTAGTACAGATCTAAAATTTAAATAAAAGTTTCAATAATTGAATTTCATTAAAAAATAGCTACAGGCGAAATTATGCAAATACACCCTTCAAATTATTCGGTTAAAGATTAAACCCCTAATTAATTTAATGTCTTATTATATTGATATCATTGTTTTGATTGATTTTAAATGAAAATGTAATATTAATATGTATAGAAAGATCAATTTCCGGTTGTAAGTCCAATTAAATTATGTAAAAATAATTGAGACACCTTTTTTTTTTATGTGGTGACAGTAACTGCTAAAGTTTAACAACATATTTAAAACGCTGACTAAAAGTAATGATTAACTAAATGGTAATTTATCATTTCTTTAGTATTTTTGCAAGAAATAAATATTTTTTAGAATTCAACGCAATGAACTCAAATAATGACAAACGAATACAAAAAATTTAGCAAAGACTGCCTCCTGCAACGGATAACATTAAAGCATCACAAAAACAGTAAACAGAAAAAACATACCCAGATGCTTCATTAGCAGATGATGGTATCTTAGTGTAAGTATCCTGTCTTCTAAATTTCCTTATTTCTACAGGTGTTGTTGGTACTTGTGGCCTTGGAATTTTCGATGGCATTATACTCTCTTCTTTTTTCATTAATTCATCTTTATCTTTCTTCAAACACTTCTGACAAGGTAACTCTTCAAGAAAATCAGCTTTAGTGTTACAACCGATTTCGTTCGTTTCTTTTTGAATATGTTTTGTGTTGCATCCGACATGTTTTAAATCATTTCTCAAATCTTTGGTGTCTGTAAATTTAGTAACTGAAAAACTTTCATACTGAATTCCTTTGTGATTCGTTTTGATTTCATTTTGGCAAGCTTTCGAGTGCATTTTTAATTCATGTTGGCAAGCTTTATGAAAATTGAATGGCTCATACTGACATCCGACACTTCGATTCCTTGATGTCAAGTTTAATTTATCTTCCCCTAAATTAAAAGACTTACTACGAGGAACGGTCAGGGAGGCTAATGAAATTGCAGAAGCTTGGAGAGGCCCATTTTCTGATTGGTCTGATAGTTTGTGAATTTCATGTTTACATTTGGGGCATGTGTCATTTAATGTGTGGTCCGATACTCCTACTGTGTTGGTTTTCACAACTGCTTCACTGCTGGCGTGTGATGTTGCAACAGTAGCTAATATCCCAACAGTACTGAATTTTTTTTTTATTTGGACAGTTTGTGTAAAATTACTTGCAGTATGTACTTTGGGTTCGTTTTCTGTTTGGCAACAAGTGTCAATGTTGGGTTTTTTGAGTTGAGTTTGAGTAGTTCTAGTGGCTAAAATTGGAGGTTTAACAGTGGTTGTAGGTACGTTAGAAAAAAATGGTACTTGAGTATCGGTTGCTAAGAATTTAATTTTTTCTTTATACCATTTGTCTGTGTAATCATCGGGTGCTTCTTTATTTACAGTCGTAGTCGAGACTGACTTAGTGTTTGGGTATTGATGTCCAACTCCTATATTACGTGTCAACACAGAGCACATTACGCCAAAATCTCTACGAGGTATTGGCGGAGGTTGTCGTTCCTTTTTATTAATACTTTCAACACTTGTTGAATGTGTTAATGAATGCGATCGCAATCGCACATGAGGTAATGTAACTGAGTTATTTAAATAGTTTCCGTTTACAAAATTCAATTCTGCCTTCACTTGAAGTAGTAATTGGCGTTTTTCTTCTTTTAATACTGATAACTGCGCCTATTAAAGAAATAAATGCATAATAAATCCTTCAAATAAATAATTCGCGCATAATGAAGTTAGAATCATTCGATGCACTTTCGCTTCATGCATTTTTTCGATTGTCCTTATTGTTAAATGTGTGTTAAGTAACTACCTGTCACTCTATTCAACAGAGTAGGCTAAGCATTCCGCTCATAATATTAATATCTGTTTTAGGATTAAATTTTTCTTTTCATTTAATTAAGAACTTAAGAATCTCAAGAGTATTAAATTTAATAAATAAGCATACGAAATGTGTAACATATTTTAACTTAATTTAGAAAGAACGTTCATTAATTCTTTTGCGTTTTACAATTAATTCTGTAAAAAATATATAGTGAGATAGTGACACTTAAGATATATATAAAGAGAGAGAGACATAAATATGCAAAGATAACAGATAAGAATGAGTAGATTAGCAGAATCGTAAACATTTTTGTGATGTGCCCGTTATAAAGTAGCCAGGTAGTCCAAACGCATCAAAATAAGGAGAACGACATCATGATATTGTACAACAAAATAATGAAAGACGTTTACCCTTTGTAAAAAAGAATACCAATTATCATCGCAATCTTTTTAAATCTAGCATATTGAAATGTTAGTACTATTTCCTCTTTAAGAACAGTTAGGCATGCAAGCAAATGACGGTAAACGCACCTGTAACGACGGTATAAGTTTAACTCGTTCTTCAAGTTCTTTTGTGCGTTCCAGACTTAATGCCATTTGCTCTCTTATATTTTGAAGGGCTGCCGGACTAAGACCGTAAGATTCAATACTTATCCCATCATAATCTTTGGGGCCACTAGCTGCATCCGTTACGGATTGTAGAACTGTCATATTAGATCCAGACACAGATGACATCGGTGATAGTGAACGTACTCGATGAATTGTTTCTAAAATCACAAAATATATATTTTTTATCAGAACTAAATTTAATCAATAGTTACATTTATCACTTGCGGTTGATAACGATAAAATATGTAGAGATAAAAAAACGTGCATCAAACAAAAAACAGAAAAGCAACAGCACAATACTTCAACACTGAATTTTACAACTAAATTCAACTATTTGTAATTGGTTAAGTTTTAAAAGAACAATAATGAAGCCACAAGAGGAAATACGCAGGCGTATTTTATAGAAATAATGGGTAACTGTTTAGCTAGCTTGGATGCGTAACGATTTCAAAATTACATAAATTTATTGAAGCAATATCGGAAAACCTTTCTCTGAATACATAAAATGAATTCTGATTAGTGAAGGAAACAATACGAGCTTCCATTAAACATGTTATCACAATGGGGTTTATAAATACAATAAAATCGACCACGTTAAAAACAGGAAATTGCAAATTATCCTTACTCTATGGTTGCACAAATTCAAACTTCAATTATATGCGTTAAATTTGAAGATTGTGGCACTATCAAATAAGTAAACAAACATGCTCAAACGTTCACTTTACCGATTATAGTAATAATTATGCTAATGCCATTAGATTAATGCAATATTGATTTCATAAAGAAAATAATTAAAATGTCATTAACAAGCACTGGAATTTATATTTATCTATTTGAATAAATAATTAAATCTTTATGGAAATTTGATTAAAACCAAGGTAATCTAAACATGAAGCCTGCTAATTTATTGAAACTTTTAAATACCTATCCAAAACATAAAATGTATATGAGAAAAGACTTTATTAAAAAATCAATTAAATTATTTTCCACCGAAACACTCACAATTCAAATTTTATGGCGAAAAAATCTATGAAATAAACAATTTAATTACGTTTGTATAATTGAGTTAATAAAAGAGGAACAAAAACAGTGTAAGAAAACTATGCGCTTTTTAATGGGATAATTATTGTGTTGCAGAAATCGAAGGTACTAGGGCTCACGTTTCGGAGAAACGGAGAATTTATCGGAGTGTTTCCTTTAATACTGTATCAATAATTTTTTACAGCGAGAGCAACCTTTCAGTAGTACTGACTTCACGAAAATTTCGTAATCGTGATTAACTGCAGTTTTATTATAATTTGTAAAATTGTATCATTACAAATACGGTAAATAATATATTTATGTATATCTGTGTTATAATATTGGATATGTAAATTACTCCAGATAGCTTTCATTAAACTGTACAATACGTATAATTACAAATCACGATTTACAAATATGGGAACTACCGTAAAAGGAAGATATAAATCGAGACTATAATTTTCTTTGTTAAAACTTACCATACTCCACAAATGGACTTATTATTCAAAGTTAATGTCACTAATCTAATCAGTTGACTGTGAGTACATTAAACTTACCGTGAACAGCTGTAACATCAGGAAGATTATTCGAGAGTTTCTTTGATTTAGATCTTTGTAAGGTCCTTTCGAAATCAGAAACGACTTCATACAGGTCATCTTGCATTAACTCTGGTTTTTTAACATTGGAATGTGGTAATTCTTCTTCGATTGCCTAAAATTTAGGTTGAAAACTGAAAGAATCTAGTATATGATCACACCTTTTGATGAACTCTTTCCAAACTATATATCACAGGTGGTTCTAATCCTAATAAGACTTCCATCGATTGTCGTTGTCTACGACGATCGCGACGTCTTTTTATCGAGCCTGTTCGATCAGCTTGTTGTCCAATAGACTCGCAATATCTAACAAAATCTAAATCTATGTGATATCCGTATGGACAGCAGTTACATTGCTGATACCAAGTGTAACCTAAGTGTGTATTGTGTATTAATATATTTTTTTAACATGATTAGGAACTTACCGATGTTATCAGTCTTATTTGCAATATTAGATATTTGGTCATAGTACGCCATTTCCTACCAATTTCTTGACTGTTTCAATAATGTCTATCTGTAAAAAAAAATTCAATTAGTACAAAATTAATTCACATATTTTCGGCATTTAAATTTAGAAATATGAATTAAACGGAAGCGTTTAAGACGTTAAAGAAATGCACTTTCCAGTGAATCATAGTTTATAATTAAGTTGGTGAAAACGTTCTAAATAATATGCCTATTTTATTCGATGCAAAAACAATTAAGTCTAAATGCAACGAAAATTAACATACAAAATCATATTTATAATAAGTTATTTTTAAACTAGTGACTATTTAGTAATCTCTCCATATTAATGCACTTATTACACTACACGACTTTATAAGATAATTACACACATAATCTCAAACAGGGTATTTCGTTTTTTTACTGTAAGTAAAAATTATAAGGACTCTAGCAGTTTGAAAAGGTAAAATCTGAAAATGAACCTACGAATAAAAATCAACCTACTTTCACTATATTATATGAGATATGGAAAAAAAATCATTAAATGAAGATTTTATAAATGGAATTTATCCGAGCAATGAAACTAATGTAACGTTTAGACATACTAGTTTTTTGTCTCTTTTAATGTTTCAGGATAGCCTACGCATACTGTCAGGCACTTATTTAAGCTTTAATGGAAACATCTCACTGATAGATACTGGATAACGCCAACTGTTCAATATATAAAGGTAATGTAAACCAAATTCATAGACCTGATAACATTGAAAACCCAATCTACACTAGTAATAACACGCAGCCGAGAGCGCCATTTTAAAAAGAAGGGGAATAATTTACCAATTCACCATTACCATAGTCAAATCTATAAGTAAATACGTATGGGCAGATTTTCCTTAGACCCTATCATTTGAATCCAGACAAACATTAAAAAATTTGGACTATAGTAAGCTAGAATGCAAAAGATTATGTCGTGACAGAAATACGTATCAAGTATGACCAACTGGAATCTGGAGTTGAGTAAAGGTAGTAAACTATTTAAAGTGTTATAAATAAAAGAAAGCCAAATATGTGAGTCATAGGTCCAAAATAAATAGTACTAAAGCTTGCTAACCAGATTTTGAAAAGATCTAGAACAAAGGTTGGTCAGAGAACAAAAACTAGGCTTACTAAATAAGTTTCACTTTTATCAAGATAATGATCGTAAACATAAGACAGATGTGGTAAGGTGTTGGTTGCTGTATAACTGCCCAAAAGTATTACAAACACCTGCACAGTCTCCAGATCTCAATCCGATCGAACATTCATAGGAGAGAAACGAGTTCGGAAACACGAAATTTCCTCAAAAAGTCAATTATAAACTATACTTATGGAAGAATGGAAAAAAATAACTCCAGAAGTGACGTCAAAATTGGTAAACTCCATTCCTAGACGTTTACAAAATGTTATAAACGCTAAAGGCTATCCCACTAAATATTAATTTTATTAATTATAAGTGATAATTTGTACAGTCCCAAGACTTTTGTGACATCAATTTTACGTCACATTTGTTATTTGTGAGTGAATACTAACTTTGCCATTAAATTAAATCATTCCTTTTTGCATAAATAGCAAGAATAAACATATTATTCCGAATATAAACAAATTTCATTTCTACGTGCAGTTTTTTTTAATTACACAGGTTTTTCAAATTTTTATACTACTTACTGTCCCATCACTTTAGAGATGTATGGAATACATAAAACGTTTCTCTTGTACTATTTAGGTACCGTCGTCCAACGTCCAAGAAACAGAACCGAAAACATTGTCTTTGTGTACGTGAATAATAAGGTATTAATAAGGCCAGACCGTATTCAAAACAAGTTAAAGCAGTGAGAGCTTTGTAGTAAAATATGTAATTAACTCTGAATTAATGAGAAACCTGTAGGTGAAACACAAGTAATTCATTAAACAGCAGAAATTTAACTTACATTCTAGAAAAGTTACTAAATGGAATTATAGCGAATATAATTATACAATATGTGATATTATCATACAAATAATAAGAAAATGATATAAAAAAGAGACAAAATATGTTCTGACCTGCTAAATGTACAAATATTTTACAATGGGCACTATTAATTAGTATTCATCACTGTAAAACGATACATGTGGTAAGGTTGTTTCATGCGTATACAATTATGCATATACATATATGTTAGTGTGTACTAGTGGGCAGTAAAAAACGCAGCGTAGGTTAACTAAATGGAGAAATTGTTAGAGTACATAGTAGTTTATCTTAACCACGTAGTAACAAGACACTATTTACAGTGATGTATGTAGATAATTCAATTTACATTTTAAATCAAAACTTAACTTTCAGTGGATTGCAAGACAGTTAAATTATAAATAAATGACCTTTTTTATTAAAGTTGACTAAAGGTGTAGGTAGGAGACATGTTTATGATATTTAAAAAATGCAGAACCACAAAATGTCAAATAGTTTATGTCCTAGTTTTGGTTCAAAAATAGTTAATGATTGCCCGCCCATACATACCTGCAAATGACCTTATTCAACAAACAATTTTATTGCAATATTGGGATTTTTTTAGATAAACAAGTAAACCGCCACAAACAAGAGTATCTACCACAATATTTATATAATATGGTAAAATTGCAAGAAGATACAACTTGATGCCAATGAATCAGTTTTCCATTTAAACCATCGCATGAAACCTAAACAGCAATAATCAAGTTCTGGTTGATCAGTGGGGATGTAATCAATGGCGTACCAAAATATTAATCAGGGGTGGCGCTACAGGCATTCATCTCCTATAAAATTTTCGAAAAGTATATGCCAAAAGTTGGTTTTTCCCCTTGCCTTTGAACATCGTCCAGCATCGTACAATAACATAATACAAGAATGCGTAAAGGTGAAAGATAATTGGATTTTAGCATATACTTGTAGGCATATTGAACATAAACGAGTATAGTAATTTTCACGAGTTAGAGCAGTTGCGTGACTAATATTAATACTGTCAGAGGACGCCGATGTTGTCAAATCTCAGCTTCAAGTGTTATATTTATTTTATCACAATAATAAAATTTAAGTCATGTTATGTCAAATGTTTAATGTCAGAAATGCTTGACCACACCGGACAGAATTGCCAACCTAAATCAGTTCTATCTACATCCTCTCGTGCACAGTAGGCGGGTTCTAAAGGTGGTAGTGAAACGAAGTTAGTTATGACGCAACTGCTCTGACTCGTGAAAATTGGTATATAATTACTTATTAGTAATGCAACGCAAACGGGAACTTTCGCTTACTGTTGGACAAACAATATGTATTACATACAACTTTTGAGGTTCATAAGTATTAAACAAACAAAACTACAATTTCAACATATATGATACTATTTTCCACAAAACATCTAACCATCGAAATCCTTTAATAGAAATTTGATAACACTCTCTGGGTTCACTTGATTTTCCCTGTGGATATTTAAACTTGTACTGGCAACAGAACAAAATTTCCCTATATGATATCACATACAAATATATTGTACATGTCGCCAATTATTAATGCATATCGAATTTATAACGTTGTGCCCTCATTGATATTGATTTTCATCACTGTACACCACAAACATTATTACATGAAGTTAGTAGTTAATTTAAATACCATCTATCTATATTTGGTACTTAACGTTAACCAGTATTTTATTTATTTTTTTTATCTTTGTACACTGCTTAAGTAATGTTTCTCATAATTGTCCTACAAGTGGAATTAATTATTCTGTTAGACGTTAAATATTATTTATTTACTTCCGTCATAGTTTTTTATTTCTTGTGTAGGTCTTGACTCCTTTTGAACTAAAAACTCCTCTCTGATGAATTTGTAGTTACTGATAACGCACACAATGGTAAACATTGGGATAAAACTCAACACCACACTAACCCATAGCGAACACTGAACTGCCGTTTACAGTTCTGTTCTCCTTTTTGTTGGCGTCAACAGCTCACACTCAACTTCAATAGTGCCTATACTGGCACAACCTCAGTAATCTTCGCAAAACTCCACTATCTTCATAAACTGTTTCCACAGTTTTCTCTGCTAAGCCAAAACTTCTCAAGATACATGTTTTTTAGAGGTAGATGACAATTGAAGTTCCCTAAAATATTTTTGTGGTTCCTAGATCTATTTTTAGGCTAGCTATCAGACAACCCGCCAAAGGGAATATTGCTCTTCTACAGTAATATTCGCAGTTATCTGCTAGCACATCAGTGCTGTGGGTCTGTCTACCTATAAACCTTGATAGATATGTGTCGATTTCAAGCTATACGCCCGTGTCATTTCATTTCTTGAAAATAATGCGGTCAATATGGTCTGCATAAGGCACTGTACTAGACACATTATAATGTTGAAACTTAAAGGATATATTCAGTTTTAAAGTATCAACTCAAAAGCTAGGTTGATCACAGAAATGATACTATAAATTTGCACTGCTGAATGGATCGCAATGAGAGATAAACTCCAGAAAACATTTCATTGTCTTTCCAGTGTTGAAGATACAGCTGGCATGAGCTCAACCATGAACATAACAGAACCGTGACTTTCTACCCATCGAGTAGGGTACATTTATTTTAAAGTTATTTTCTGCGAATCATGTACTCTGGCTGGAGGCCATCTGTTTCTGCAAAACCGCCTGCTTTTTATGGGTATCAAAAAAGTGAAATTTTTTGAACTGTGTCAAAACAGTATCGCTAGTCTTCGAGGGGCGTATTTAATGCGCGATATAGTGCACGTAATGACTTTCGGACATTCTTTCGCAATTACGGTCAGCGCAGCATTGTAAAAGCCATTCATAGATGCTGCTCCATCGTGCCCTTGGCCTCTTACATCCTTTACGTACACGCCCAATTTTTTTAACTTCGTCACTATACTTTTTCGTCCGTCAAGCTCTCTATTGGCATACATTGCTAATTATTTTACGGTTGAGACATCTGTAGTTTCATCCGCCAAAACTGAAACAAAATTTCCGGTTTTCACTTCACTCACAATTTTTTCTCTTATAATTTGATGACAGCCATCGATTATTTAGTTTTGAATATTACAACTAATGTAGGTAGCATTTTTTCAACATGACTCAAAATGTATCCAGGTTTTCGCCACAATTTGAAACTCTTAATCTCACTAAAGCCAGCGTGAAAAGCTTTAAATATAATTACAAACTTGCGTCATCACATATTTCAAGCACTAATTTCATCAAAGGTTTGAGTGTATACTTTGATAGGAACTTGACCTGTTTTTATCATTTATCATTTTCTGTATCTGGATTTTGCAAACCACAAGGTATGTTCTGGCGTTCATAAAGAATGTCCTGATATTTCTTAATATCTTAAGGTTTTCCTCTTTACTCTTTTAGGGAACAATCAATAGTCTTATCTATCGTTATTTACATTCTACTTAATTTTTAGAAAATCGGATATTTTAAGAACACAGTTCACATCATATTGAGATGCTTTATTGTTCTCAATTTTTTTACCATTTGGTCAGTTATTTCATGGGCGTTTCCATTTTCTGTTTCAGATGGTGCGCATACTAGAGATATTTTACAATATGCGCCGTCCCCTTCTCGAGAATACGCCAGCCAGTTGAGTGCAAAGATAAATCAAATTTTGTATTTTGTCACGTTTCTTACTGGGAAGCGAAAAATTTTGCAGGCCCCCAAATAGTATTTGTTAAAATATCCATCCATAAAATAAGCACCCGATTCGGTTGTCTGAACTTACAAATGTCATTAGGATTAAGATCAGTTAACTGGTGTAATATGGATGACTCCAACTTTAGTATATTATTATGTCACAGTTTGACGAACCTAACTCGCCACTTGGGATATCAGTAATAGACATTCAGACATTTCATACATTACATTAATTCACACACGATCAGATCATGAATTGTGTGTGCTTTACTGACACGGCTAATGGAATTTCATAAATGTCAATTTTTTTCCGAAACCTGACCGAAACATTCGCGCAGAAATGAATACAAAAATAAAACATGCACACAGCGCCGTAGCTAGGAGCTGACTGCAGGGGCGGTTGATTAGGATGCAGGCCTCAAGAGGTCGTACTGCTTAGGCCCGGGCACAGTAAGAAATTAGGCGCTTACACAACATTAAAACATGAGCTTAGGCTAACTTGCACTTAATTACGGTAACGCGTAAAAGAATCTTTAACCAAAATTGTCTGTACAGATAAATACTTTTGCATTATTTTTTAGGAGTTAGCACTATGAATTTTTCAGTCACATATAAAGAAATTAGAAGACGAAAGAATACACATTTTAGTACTTTAAAACAGTAAAAAATTAAAATAACGCACACGCGTGCAGGCGAAAATGGTTATCAGAGTGAGCGAAAACAAGTTGTATATATGCACGTGATATTTCTTAGGAATAGAATAAGTAGTTTAAACTAGACAGCAAGACAGTAAACGGCATTTAAGCGTAAATCAAGTCAGCAAAATTGGGAATGTAATCACAAAATTAAGTATACTACTACGCAAAACAAGTGACTGAGATAATTGATTTTTGCTTAAGACGATGCATGCACAAGACGCTAAAGATGAGGTATCCAAATATTCATTCCTCATACCGTGAAGGTGGTTTTTTGATAAGAAAACTTGACTTTGGCTGTGTTAAATTGAGCTAGTGCGGCAACATAATTAAATGTGCATAGATGAAAGAATGCATTTCAAGCCATGCTTTGTCAGAATCTATTTATTTAACCTTACTTTATACTTCATGAGCTAAAATCCCAGTAATAATTACTTTCCAGACACATGTACGCTTGCCACTTATGCATAATACACATAATAGTACACAATTATTTTAAGACTTTCAATAATTAAAACTTACATTCTAATATCACTTATCCAGGGTTATCAAGAAATAAGACTAAAATTAAATTTAAGGTCAAAGAACCAACTACATTTAAATAATAAAAATTGCAGAGTATGATGTGAAAATAAATGTTATGCTAATTTATGGCCTAAAAATTATATTAATAAGAAATATAACTAAAGCTAATGATAGAGTAATAAATCTAGCAACGTTTTCCTCAATTCTCAGTGACATTTTTACGCATTAACTGTATTGGACGAAATATTTTCAGGTAACGGTTTGCGTCAAAATGTGTTACTGTATTTATATTAAAATTAACTTTTAAAGTACATACAGTAAAAGATTAACTTGAGTGGGACTTGAACCCACGACCTCCACTTTGCTAGAGTGGGGCTCTTCCAACTGAGCTATCGAGGAGGCAAGTCACAATCGATTCAAACTTAAACTGGATGTACTTCCCTAGTTCCGATGTATTATAATGTATTATAACTTTTACATACGATGAAGGATCACAGTCAACTTTGGTGTAAGTCACGCGAGCCCGCAATTCGCTAAGGTTTCGCACATGACTACACATGACTGATTGTTAATTTTTATTTGCTATAAGCAATACTAGCAATTAACTGTATTTATATTAAAATTAACTTTTAAAGTACATACAGTAAAATGTTAACTCGAGTGGGGCTTGAACTCACGACCTCCACTTTGCTAGAGTGGAGCTGTTCCAACTGAGCTATCGAGGAGGCAAGTCACCATCGCTTCAAACTTAAACTGCGTGTGCTTTCTGTGCTCTTGAAGAAACACCTGTGTGAAAACTTGGTTTTATCACACCTCGATTACAACTATGTAATTTATGGTCCTTGTTTAAAAGGCATAGCAAATAGCGCATTCAAAAGCTACAAAACTCTTGCTCACCGCTAATCTTTGGGATAAAAAAGTACGATCATATTCATTACAAATTAAAAGAAATTAGATGGCTAGACATGTATAGTAGGCTTATTTGTATCGCAGAATCACTTTTCGAAGTAATGTTCGTAAGCTTAACCTTAGGTTTAAATGTGGATAGAGGGGTATATGAAGAGAGCGTATAAAGATCCATAAAACTGTTAGAGATCCGGCGCACGAAAGGTTGTTTAACCGTTAAACCGCCGCGGTGGTTTAACCGCCCGAATCCGACGTGTTGTTTGTAATGCGCGTAAACGCACTTGCCGGCTTGTACCCGGAGCTGTTGGAAAAACGCAACTGATCCTATTTAGCGGGCGGAGCGGTAAACGCTGATCCAAACGAAACTGGTGTTCTCGAACAGGTTACCGCGCATAAGCGGTTGAACTGCCGTGAGGGGTAATCAGTTTGTTGCTTTGTTGGGAAAGGAGTACGCGACAAAATGTCTGTATCTGACTATTGCGATAGTGAAAAATTAATTGTAGAAGTAGAAAAAAGACTAGCTATATATAACAAACAGTTACCAGAACACAGTGATAAAAATATAAAAGAAAAGCTCTGGGTAGAAGTGTGTGAAGTGTGCGCTGTCGTGTATGCGTGCGTGCGTGCGTGCGTGCGTGCGTGCGTGCGTGCGTGCGTGCGTGCGTGCGCGTGCAGCGTGTGCGTGTGCGTGTGCGTATTGTGTGCGTGAGCGTGTGTGTGTGTGTGTGTGTGTGTGTGTGTGTGTGTGCGTGCGTGCGTGCGTGCGTGCGTGCGTGCAGGCGCGTGCGTGCGTGCGTGGGTGCGTGCGTGTGCGTGGGCGTGTGCGTGTGTGGTGCGTGCGTGCGTGCGTGCGTGCGTGCGCGTGTGCGTGTGCGTGTGTGTGAGACCGCTGCATGCGGTATTTGTATTCTCTTTGGATGCACCAATAGATTTTTTCCACGAGTTTAGACAAGGTTAACTACATCGCATCCAGTGTTTGAATATTATACTAATTTTTAGTTTCAGATGAGAAAATTGATCGCACGCACAATTCAAATTAATTTATTCGATTTTATTTATAGTGGTGTGCAATAATATTCTCTAATAATAGCGTGAGACTCCTGGATGTATAATAGGTACATAGTGGTCATTGTCCGATTGCTCATACTTTAACAAACTATACTTAAAATAACTTTTATGCCCATCCACTGCTTATGAGTAATATAATAGATAACTACAATTACCAAAATAATAATTTACCAATAATACTTACCTCTTATCACTCTGATAACCACGTCCTTCATTGCGACCTTAAGCTTTATGCGTAATGGTTAATTGAGTAAGTATTTTAGTATTTATTGTCAGCAGTTGTACGTAATTTGTTTAAGATTATTTTTAAGTCACATGAATGAAGTTATTTACAGCTCTTATTTTTCCTTTTTTAATTAGAGTTCCAAACTAAATTAGTGTGCCCATTCAATTATTATGTCAATGAGAAAATAAAAATAAATTACCATTAATTACATGTGTAGCAGTTCTCATTTATTTTCTAAATATATTACAAAAAAAAATAAAATTACATATTAAGCATGTACCACTAAGATTACGTCATCGCAATCTAAGATAAAAAAAAACTGTTTCTTTATATCGCCAATAAGCGAGTTACGGAGGCCAGGCTGTATATTTTACGATACGCTCTAACTAGACTCGTCATAAAAATATTTTTATTACGAATACCTAAATTATCTGGTAATTATCTTCTAGACCTAGAGTAACCATGGCAACCCGTGCTTATTTGTCAAAAACTAGCGTAATTATTTTTTCACCAACATCCAGTTTAATTGGGAACATGTTCGAGCCTTAATCTATTAAGATTTCATATGTGGGTTAAATGAAAACCAGTGTTTCGACCGCCTTCACTTGGTTTTTACTGAACATAGACATTCATTTCGTTGATTTTCTGGATTTCAAAGTTGGAGAAATGCTCTTAGCGATAAATTGCGTGAAGGAAGGCCTAAACCTCAAGAAAATGTTAAACGTGTACGATGTATGGTGAGTGAAGATCCATACCGCACATACACAAAACTACTAAATATTATACAGAATGTTAATTGACGGTACGTAATAAATGCAATGAGTGGTAGAAGGAACTAAGAAAAGCCAATTTAGTCGAATTTGCTAGTAACGACAACACTTCTTTTTAGAGCTACGAACGTCTTTTGGACAAATGTCGGACTTTCGGATAGTATGGAAATATTTCATCGGAGAACTTAGAAGAAATACGATGGTTGGTATACGAGAAAATTAGAATAAGAAAATACAACCAGATTTAAAAAAAAACCCTATTAGAACATAGCCTAAGGGTCTAATCCCGGATCGGAACCGTTTTGGATATTACATCCGCCTGGTGTGGCCTAATACTTGGCTCTCCATGTCGCATTTTCTGCTGGGCTTGCCATTTTACTTTCAAATGTTGGAAGGTATGACGCCTCCAGAGAATACACATTGGTGGGTTGTCAAGACTGCACACATTCAAGTGCAAGCTCACCATAATGCGGGAAATAACAGGAATATCGATTTTGAAGAGCAAGTGTTACAGGTGGAGGCGACTAATCAAAGTTTTCAATGAGCAACGATTACATTCATACCATTTGAATTCTCTCGAGGTACTGCAAAGCACTTCGGAATAATAATTACCATAAGCGTAAAATTAGATAATGTCTAAGAGCAGTTGATCGTATGTATCGAGATACAATGACAGAGGGAGCTCAGACTTGAAAAATGCTCATGTGGCGAGAACGTACACAAATGAACAGATTTTAAAACAGCGCAGAAACACAAATCAACTGCCCCAATTGGGTGTCTGTGCCGTAGTTGTTCGCGATGTTGTGAAAGCGACTTGGGCTTTGTTTTTAAACTAATCTGGGTTTTTCTCTCGTCTGTGGTCTGTGTGTGATGCTGTTTTCTAGCGCTCCGTTGTACGTGCTTCTATTTGAGTCTAGGGTGGTGTTTTTATACATGGTAAACAATGCACTGTTACCTGATGTTACTTCAGTGTTCGTCTATTATAACTCTTGAGGCCGCTTCTCCCCAATGTACACTTTTCCGCATTCTTAGTTCTGGTGAATGAATGGATACTCTTCCACACTAGTGCTCTTACTTTTCCGTATCTGAGATGCTGAAATCTTGCGAAAGGTATTTATAACAGGTTATAGCTCCCCGCTGTATGCATTGCGACAATCGACGTTTAAGCCACATTATAAAACGTTGGCCTACAACGTGGTGCAGCGGCGTGCATTAGAGTTTTTAGTTACTCACCAATTATGTGTAGTTTAAGAAAATTAAGTAACTAGTCGTAGTGAAAAAGTAAAGTTATGCACTGTGTACATCACAAAGGGTTCTAATTTTTTTGTCCCATGTGGTCATATTACAATCGCAACATTTACCTACCTTATCTACCTTTTGGTTTATCCCGGAACTAGGTGATCACTTCCGCGAACTTTTCCATGGGTATAATGCTTATGAATATGAATGCAGCGAACCACTTTTACTTCTAAACACTTGTTGGTAGAAGATCCTTATTTAGAAATATTCTTACAGATAAAAGTTTTAGTCGTAAAACAAGAGAATCAAAACAAATGAAGTTGATCTCCCAGAGTAATTGCACAATAAAGAACACCCTTAAAATAGTAAAAATCCGAACAGTTTTCCAGTCAGTTGCTAAAATTAGTTAAGCGGAGCTAGAAAATTACAATGAACCAGTTAAACTAGTTAAAACTTAACTCAACTGCCTAAATACCCATTTATCATTTTGCTAACAAAATTATTTATAAACAAAATGCACCGTAAAACAATAAAATTTAGTTCTGAAACTAACTTTATACCCTGCTTCCGTTGGGGAAATGGCCAAACGCTCTGCCCCGAACAAAATTTGACGGCCTTAGGACGTTGGCCTTTATTTGAGACCGAAGATACCAAACACATTTATTTATAATCAAATGTCATTGAGGAAACGGCTAAACGCGTTGCCTCGATGGGCGAGAACTTAATGTTATAGTTCTACAATGATGACATCACGTAGCCAAAGGGACGAGAACAAAATTTTACTTGGAGTTAAAGATGCCCAAAAACTTTGTCTATTCTCCAAATTCGTTGGGAAAATGAATAAAGACTGTGCCTCGATTTCAAGAAGGAAATGTTATGGCTTTGCGGTGTTGGTTATGATTGTAAGCTCAAGATGCCCTTTATACACCACTTCCATTGGAGAAACGGCCATATGGTCTTAGGGTGCCGGGCCATCATTTGAGGCCAAAGATTCCCAACCAATTTATTTATTATCCAATTTTATTGGGAAAACTGTTAATTGCGTTACCTCTATGGGCCAGAACTTAATGTTATGGTTTTACGGTGACCAGCATATAGCCAAAGATGCCCAAACACTTTATTTATTCACCAATTTTCTTAGGAAGAAAATTGTATGTTTTTAAATCGTTGGTTGATTATGTTTTTGAGCCAACTTATTGCTCAATTTTATATAATGAGCTGATTGTATAAAACGTAATTTGAAAGGGAAAACCCGATTTAATTTTTTACATGGGTAGTTACTAGTTACATACTTCTTTTTTAAATTTATTTAGAACAAAAATAACAAAGAAAGGTTAATATATCAATAACAATCAGGGAGACGAGACAAATGACAATGCAAAAGTACCGCAGTATAGAACATAAATTTGTGCTGCTTTAGCATCTTTAGAGAAAGTGTTACAAGTTAAGTATTCATATTGAAAGACAATACATTATGTTATTATGCATTCTGTGTCGTGTCAATGATAATTACAGCGAATTTAATTTATTACTATATGTCCTACATCTATGATACATGAGTTTACGTTATGATGGTCTTGAAACTGAAGATGTCTAAATGTCATACATGGCCAATATCATTTTTCATTTACAAAAGCCTTTTGCAAAAAAAAAGAAAGTACTTTTGTTGAATATACCTGACGAGTTATAAAACTTGAATCAGTCGACTCGAAAAGCTTTCTCATCTTTGATCACTTGAGTCAATTCAATAACAAATTAGACATCCCTAGGAATTGAATTTCCGTAAATCAATTAAATCAATACAGTCCTCAAATGCAGGGTGCAAGTGGTATACCGGCTCCCGTAAAAATATTATTCAAAGTTTCTCTATAGTACATAATAAGAAAAGTAATGAAAATTTCATAAAGGGGAATAATATTTATTCTTAAATAAAACATAAAACTTATAGCAGAAAGTCCAACAAAACAACTCTTAAAAAACATAAAACAAAATGAATTATCGCGCATTTTTATTGTTTCAAATCAAAGTATTTTAGTAGTCAATTTTCTATGGATCTCAAATTGAGAGTTAATAAGGAAAAAAATACTACAAATTATGACAAAACATCGAACATTTCATTATTTTGGATGTACATTTATTTACACTTGTGGAACATTTTCATCAACGTAAAATTTTGTTTACAATGCAACGTTCATTTTAAATGGATTTTATTTCTGTGAAACCACACGTTTTATGCAAATAAGATTTAAATTAGGAAACTAGGTAATATTTTATTAATAAATTTAAAATTAAAAGACGTTTATTTTAGCGGGAATTAATTTCCATAAAATAGAGTGTATGTATTTCGGAAAATACTTATAACGATCATTTTAAATCTGAATGAAAGTTGATTTCTTTTGAACTGAATAACGGCGATTTGATCTATAATAGAGGAATGCTATTGCGGCTTCACTGGAAATATTGAGTATGAATGTTTCAACATCATTTTAGGGCAGGCTATTTTTGTATCACAGTTTATATTTAAGATTAAAATGGAGCTCGGGTCAAACCGGCCGAGGTAGACCAGTGAGTTAGTCAACTGATTAGGGATATTTAGGTCCCGAGTTCGAGTCTTGGATGTTTTGTAAAAGCACAGTGGGTTAATTTAGCCGTTGGCTAAAGTTCCCACACTATCAAATGGCACTTTTCATAATAATTTTATGGATTTTTTACGTTTAGTTGAGTTAGTACAATATGAAATTTTTAGTAAGAACCACGACTCAAACCACTCTTAATGAGAGAGAATTTTGAGCAGCACAATACGCAAAATAGGTGGGCGTTCATCTTCACTTTTTCTGTATCTAGGTACTTGCGCCTGGCAATTTGTGATGGCTTCTCTGTCTCTCTCTCTTTCCCTCCCTCACCCTCCATCTCCTCGTGGCTGAACCGATGGCCCTAAATTTTTTGTAACTTATGTTATTTTAATAACTTATGCTAATCACATATAAAACAAATGAGAAGTAGAAGGTAACGCAACATTGCACGTGGCTGACCATAGGCTCTAGAATTCTTTGAAACTTTTGTGAGATAAAGGTATTTCGTGTAACTTCGTAAAAAATCATAGATTTATACCATAACAGGAGACTCTTATGGGCGTTTACATGAAGAAACTACATGGCTGACTCGATGGACCCAATTTTTTTTTAAACTTTTAGGTTATTTTAATAGCGTAGATATTGGTTAATCATATACAAACCATTTGAGATCAGAAAAAAGGTACGGTACTAACCCGATGGCCCTAAAATGTGTTTAAATCGTTACGTAATATTAATAGGCGTAGATATTGTTTAATCCCATATAAAAAATTGAGATGTAGGTATTTCGGTAACTTCATAAAAAAATCATATAGTTACACTCTCGCAGAAGACGCTGAAGGGCGGCTGCAACACCAAATTTTTCCGTGGGTGACCGATGGTCCTAAATTTTTATGGTAATTGATGCTATTTTAATAACTCATATGTTAACTAATCGCATATAAAAAAATGCCAGGTGTAGGTATTTCGTGTAATTTCTAAAAATGGATCATAAAGTTAGGCTCGAAGAAGTTTATGGGCGAATCCAAAGCCAAATTGCTCGTGGCTGACCCGTTGGACCTAAAATTTTAATAAACTTTCATCCTATTTTAATAGCTTTATATATTGATTAATCACATAAAAATTTAAAATAGAGGTATTTTGTGTAACAGAAAATCGTAAAGTTACACCTCGCAGAAGATGATGGCGCAAGACCAACTTGCTTGTGGTTGATCTGATGGCCCTAATATTTTGGAAATTTGTATGTTACCTTACCTTAATCATTGATAAAATTTGAGACGTAGGTATTAGGCGTTACTTCAGAAAAGATCATAAAGTTGCACTGTCGCAGAATCCTATGAGCCATGAGTGTTGGTCAGCATTTAGGCTGAATTTTTACACAAAATCTACGTTGATACACCAATTTTATTGTGGTCGCGGCGCAATGGATTCCCTCGATCATGAAGAACTGAATTCCGTAATGCATTAGTGTCAATTAGGGTTGGAGGTGGACATTGAGCAAAATCTATACTTAAACATCGATTTCGTTGAAATTACCTCGATGACCAAGATTGGTTGTCAACATTTCGGCTCACCACAAAAGAAGGTACAACTCGTGGCGAATTTGGCAAATTGCAAGAGACATTCGTTTTACTTACTGGATGTCGGTCCTTCTTTTACTTATTTTGCAGAGCAATTTCATTTACCTCATTTCTCATATCCATAGTTTTTCCCACTTCTAGTGGATTCTCTACATTTTCGTTATTGTTTTCAAACTGATAAATCTGCAGTGTTCCATCTTTTCATAAAAAGAAATATCATCAAATAAGGTTTGTCCTTTGACGAAATTTCAACATTGGTCTTCTTTCACAAATGAGGCTTTTTGATTAAAAGTGGAAATGGTTTGAAACCAAAAGTTTAAATGAACACAACCAAATGGTTTTACGTTCGCCTTCCACACTTCACATAAAATAAAAACAAAATAGAAATCAAGTTAATAAAAAATATTAAATTGATGCCCATTTGAAAGATAACGTCTAGAAACACTGAAGCCCGTATCGCATAAAAATATTTGCTGAAATTAAATGTTATATAATTTCTACAATAATGTAAGTTCTTGCTAAGAACTTAAGCTGTTAAGAAAGATAAAAGTTCAACAAAATTTTAGAGCCACAGGGCCAGCCTCAAACAGGTTTGTGTTCTTCCAGCGTGAAGTTACACAACATACCCACACCTCAAAATTGTTATTGTAATTATTCAATATATAAGTTATTAAAATAACATAAAAGTTTCATATATTTTAGGACCATCGCGTCATCCACGAGCAATTTGGTATTGCAGTCGGCCGTAAATGTCATCTGCCAGAGTTTTTGTGATTTTTTTCTGAAATTACATGGAATACCTATATGACAATTTTTTTTATATATAATTTAGTAATATACAAGCTATTAAAATAACATAGAAGTTTCAAAAAAATTATGATTATACACCTACATTTGAAATTTATATTAAAATAACGTAAAAGTTTCAAAAAAGTTTTAGTCTGGAAGCTGCCCATAAATGTCTTCTTTTTGTTGTTTTTTTTTTTAAGTTACACGAAATACTATCTCAAATTTTTATGTGTGATTTGGATTTGGAGAATTATCATTCTTAATTTTTTGCACTATAAATTCTTTAAACCGTGCGTACAATTTATTTCAGTTTTTAATTAAACTGATTTTTTGTTTCTTTTATAAACCTTATATTCCAATTTCTTTAGCTGACCGCATAAAAGAAGACCTTGGTTTTTGTTTAATTTTCTGCTACCATATGTATTTAGTTAGAATATTTTTTATATCACCGATTGATCAATTATTTAATTTTTTTGTAATCAGTAAAGTAACCCCCTTCCCTCTTCACAATGCCGAGTTGATTATTTTATTAAACCGTTTAAATCTCAACTCAGAAGATTATTTTCGTGTTCCGCGGTCCATTTGCTGCTTAATATCCGATTACAGCAGCATCGATCCGACTAGCGCCAAAGACCTCTGGATACCGACGTCTCCACTGAGATCACCCGGACTAGTGACGCTGCATTGGTGCCCGAGAAACCACCGAATCAGTTTTCAGTTATTTTGTATTTTTTTACCTGAATAAACCTTTTTTTTTATAATTTTACTAAAACTTATTTTTTGGTAGGGACACAACGATCATCGTTGAGCTATCCTAGCAACGAAAAAGCGTCACTATATATATATATATATATATATATATATATATATATATATATATATATATTGTTAGAAATCATTGTGACTAAACATGACTAATCTGCATATTTCAGTTACCGAACCGCTGGCGGTCAGGGATTGATTCATTCTCTAGTCTCTGTTCGTGGGGAAGCCGTTGTTGAATTTAATTACATTTTTGTATTAAAAATATAATAAATTTGTGTTAAAATTCAGTGCTTTGTGTGTATATTCTTAACGTGGGATCGATCCATCGTTCACACACACACACACACACCAGATCAGATTGATTATGGAGGTAACCTATTGTTAGAGTTGGTGAAGGCGATTAAATCATCCCGTTCAGCTGAACAAGTAGATTTACCAAAATTTCGCCCTAATTTAACAGACGCAAAGAAATGGTTGTCAGAAATTGCAAATATTAAAAACGAATTTGATTGGTCTGATCAACAAATGACTATGAGGCTCGATAGTAGCTTTATCCGAGTTTCTCAAAAAAAAAAAATTGGTTTAACAGATGGCCGCCAGACAATAAGAATTGGGAACCTTTTCAAAGGCAATTTTCAGATGCATTTCCCACTAACAGAAGCTTGTCAGTACTTTCCGATGCCGCTGCGGTTAATAGCAATCGTTGTGGGAAGAAACAGATTTAATTGAAATTACCATACATCGCGTTAGAGAGCGCGATGTATCTTCGACAGCTAGCAATCAGAATTATAAAACGTTATCTGAACTTATTTCATATTTAGGAACGGCACCTAAGCGAAGCACCGAGTACACTAACAGAAACTCGAATGATCCAAGATAACCCCCGTGGAAATTATGACATGGATCGCACTAGACCCAGACCACCAAGATATTACCAATGGAAAAGACGGTCATATACAAAAATACTGCAAAGATAATAGCGACAAAGATATTCCCAACAGACCTGGTAGTTCAACATTGGCTAGTTCAAATAAAGCAATCACTTTATCATCGATCAATAATTTGTGCTCGTCTTGTACTAAAACTGGTCACCAAGCTGACAACTGTTTTATCAAACAAAATATTGAAAAACGCAAGAATATTAAATCATGTTCTAGTGGTAATCGATGCAGTAAACCTATCGAAGTTAAAATTAACTGTTTCGAATTTCAAGGAATCCTTGATACCGGTGCCTATACTTCACTAATAGCACGTCGACATATAATTAACTTTCAGCATTTAATACAATCATGCGTTACAGCACTTACAGGAATAGTTCCAGGAAGCTTCACTGTTATGGAGGCTCTTGAGGTTACTGTCGAAATCTGTTGCACTGTAACAAGGTTAAAATTTGTTGTACCTGGCAATTTCTTTTAATATGATCTGCTTGTTGGTTGTAATTTATATGATGACCCAGATATTGTCACTATCACTAATCAAGAGGGTACGCAGATCGTCAGAAACAAAGTTGCTAAAATATTTTGTACTTTACCAAACACTTCTGTTTCCAACCTTGATGTGCCGGAAGAGTATAAACCCAGACTGCTGGACCTGCTTTCTCGGTTCCCTAATATTTTATCTCCAGGTGCTGCAGTACCCTGTGTAAACAACGCTACCATGTAAATTAGACTACGTGATGACTTTATCGTTGCAAGAAACCCGTATCGTTTATCGATGAACGAGAGGATGATATCATAAATGATCTTTTAAAGAATAATATAACAAG
This sequence comes from Vesta saturnalis, assembly GCA_036346205.1. Lineage (NCBI taxonomy): Eukaryota > Metazoa > Arthropoda > Insecta > Coleoptera > Lampyridae > Vesta > Vesta saturnalis. The sequence goes on along the minus strand of JARFJB010002488.1, from coordinate 417,313 downwards.
GAATTACCCCATGAAGAAGAAAGAAGGGACATACAGGACGTGTGTAGATTGAAGAGAATTGAACGCCCACACCATAAAAGACAGATATCTACCGGCCGTTAATCGATGATCAATTAGACCGCCTTAGAAAAGGAAAATTCTTTACTTCACTAGAGATGTCGTCGGGGTTTCACCAAATACCGATAGATGAGGAATCTATTCACAAAACTGGATTTGTTACACCTGATGGCCATTTTCAATATTTGCGCGTTCCATTTGGATTGGCTAATGCTCCTGCGGTGTTTCAGAGGGCTGTCCATAATGAACTGGAAGAACTCCGATATACAGTTGCATTGGTTTATTTAGACGACATTCCTATCCCTTCCTAAACTAAACTTTAGAAGAAAATATCTGTTTCCGAGAGGTGTTTCTACGAGCTCTACAGAAGACTGGGTTCTCTTTAAATCTGAAAAAATCTCATTTTTTCGGGATAGCCTGGAATATCTGGGTCGTGAAATTTCTTCGTAGGGAATTCGCCCTGGAACGGGAAAGGTGGAAGCACTTATGCAATCACCTGCACCAACTACTATAAAACAAGTTGGTCAATTAATGGGATTAGCCGGGTATTTTAGAAAAAGTATCACTGAATTAGCTTCCCGTACGGCGTGCATTACAAAACTTACCCGCTTGAATGAAAAAAACTACCAACGGAGTTAGATACGGATGCCAGCAGCATCGGTTACAGTGCCGCCTTGTTATAAAAGCTAGAGGGAAATACGAGGGCAATTGGATACTTTAGCAAGCGTACTACCATAATTGAAGAAAAATACCATTACTATGAATTGGAAACCTTGGCTGTGGTTAATTGGCTTAAATATTTACGTATATATTTGCTTGGGATACAATTCACACTAGTAACCGATTGTAATGCAATTAAAGCTACTGCTACAAAGAAAAGCATTTTACCCCGGATTGCCCGCTGGTGGGCCTATATGCAAGACTTTAACTTTAATATTGTCTACTGAAAAGGTAGTTCTCTGCGTCACGCAGACTTCTTGGGTCGTAATCCAGTTGCAGTTCGACGTTTGGCTTTAAATTGAGCAAAGAGATGATACTGAGCTCAAACTGTTACTTAATGATTATGAGGAAGATAAACTGAATAAATCTCGCTATTCCGTAAAAAAAGCAATACTCTACTATTATAAGTTTTTGTTATGTCAAGTTGCTTTGGAATGTGTGAATCCTTGCGATATTGCAGGCTCGCATTCCATTAATATAAGTAATTTGATTGTAATCTCATTATATTTAGAATTTACATCAGTTCTACATACATAAAGACAAAATTTACATCGATTGGGGCTTGAACCTTGGTGGCGCAGTTGGTAGCGCGGTACTCTAGCAAAGTACAGGTCGTAGGTTCAAATCCTACTCGAGGTAAACTTTTTATTTATGTATTTAATAAAATTAATAATAATTTTTAAATACTCTACTATGTTCTCCCTAAAGCTGATGGAACCAAAACATCGAAACCGTTTGTACCGAGTCAGAGTCGTTTAGGCTTATTGAGAATATTTCACGATGAACAATGTCATATCGGGATCTACAAAACGATTGAATCTATACAAAGACATTTTTGGTTTCTGATTACGACAATTTGTAAAGAATTATATTATCTCGTCTGTGCAACAAAGAAAACCAGATCTGGACCATAATAGGGATTCATATCAAATGTCGAAAACCTTCTGCACCTATGAACATTATTCATACTGATTGCTTAGGCCCTTTAGCACCTACGACAGATGGGTCTAAACACAGACTTGTTTTGATAGATGCATTCACGAAGTACTGTGTGTTACAACCGTTGAAAAGAGTAATAGCAGAAGAAACCCAGAACGATATTCAATCATTTATTGAACTATATAGAACTCCTGATCAAATAATAATAGACGCTGGTAAGAATTTTAAGAACTTAAGTATACCAGTATACTTGGATGCACTCAAGATCAAATACCATTTCACTACGCCTGATGTACGCAGGTCCAATGATCAAGTACAAAGATATATGAGAACAACTATGAATCTTGTTATAATTGAGACTAAAGTAAAGTCAGAATGATCGAGCAGCTTACCGAAGATACAACTTGTTCTTCATACCACGGTACAGAAAACAACAAAATCATCTCCTTTGAAGGCACTAATTGGAATCGAGAGCTCAACACCCTTAATTCATAGTTTATTGACCAACTGTGACCTAGCTCCTGTTCGAAATTTAGAACTAGACCGTACCAGAATCAAAGAAAACCCGGACTATTCTCTCAAAATGAGACTTAGAGCAAATGAAAATCGTCGCAATACACAAAACTCAAAATTGGGGATTTTGTCCTCATGCACAGAGACGAGCAGATGCACAAAGGGAAGTTATAATAACAGTTTCAAGATCCGTTTGAAATCTTAAATATTACCCCTGAGGGTCGGTATGAGATGAGGCAAGTCGGTGCTACACTAATTACAAAAGTAGCCATATTTATTGATGGCTGAATGCTAAGTGAACTTGTAGTAATTTCTGAGGTACTAGGTGTGACAAATTATCGAAAGCTGTGTATGCTAGACATTTGAAATGAAGAATTGTTGAAAGCTTGCAAGCTTTGCAAATGATTTGGAAATTGTTGAAAGCTTGTACGCTTTACAGTTGATTTGAGAATTGTTGAAAGCTTGTACGCTTTACAATTGATTGGAGAATTTGCTGAAAGCGTGTGCGCTTTGCAATCGATATGAAGATTAATGAAAGCCTGTATGCTTTGCATGTATTACACCACATCATCTGTTTGAAAGAATTGTCGTATTTCTAGGTGTTTGCCTGTGTATAAAGATTGTTGAGTTTGCGCGGAACAAATTTGACTTCTAAACTTATTTTTTGTAGTGATGAAGATTCGTCTGAAGGCACCATGGATGGGTATGATGGCGAAGTCTAAACGTCGAGAGCGCCGTTAGTTTCAGAATTAGTCATGTTAGAAATCATTGTGGCTAAACATGACTAATCTGTATAATTCTGTTACCAAACAACTGGCGGCCAGTGATTGATTCATTCTCTGGTCTCTGTTCGTGGGGAACATCTGTTCTTGAATTTAATTACATTTTTGTATTACAAATACTTATAATAAACTTGTGTTAAGATTGAGTGCTTTGTGTATCTATTCTTAACAATATATACAGGGTGGCCCACCTATCTGGTCTCGGAATATAGCTCCTAAATCAATAGAGATTTATAAAAAATTCGAACAGTATGTTATTGGAGACTAAGAGAGCTACTTTTTTTGTGTGTACAGGGTGCCCCATAAATACGTGGCAAAAAATTTCAACATTTTTTTAAACGGAACACCCTGTATATTTTTCATTTTTAAAAACTGTCTTTTGTAAGCTTTACATCGATACCTCGTTTTTAGTCATCGAATGCAGCGTTGCCAAGTTATTCACGTTTTAGTAAAATTTACGAGAAAATCATATTGGTAAAAAGAATATCATATATATATATATATATATATATATATATATATATATATATATATATATATATATATATATATATATATATATATATATATATATATATATATATATATATATATATATATATATATATATATATATATATATATATATATATATATATATATATATATATATATATATATATATATATATATATATATATATATATATATATATATATATATATATATATATATATATATATATATATATATATATATATATATATATATATATATATATATATATATATATATATATATATATATATATATATATATATATATATATATATATATATATATATATATATATATATATATATATATATATATATATATATATATATATATATATATATATATATATATATATATATATATATATATATATATATATATATATATATATATATATATATATATATATATATATATATATATATATATATATATATATATATATATATATATATATATATATATATATATATATATATATATATATATATATATATATATATATATATATATATATATATATATATATATATATATATATATATATATATATATATATATATATATATATATATATATATATATATATATATATATATATATATATATATATATATATATATATATATATATATATATATATATATATATATATATATATATATATATATATATATATATATATATATATATATATATATATATATATATATATATATATATATATATATATATATATATATATATATATATATATATATATATATATATATATATATATATATATATATATATATATATATATATATATATATATATATATATATATATATATATATATATATATATATATATATATATATATATATATATATATATATATATATATATATATATATATATATGTATATATATATATATATATATATATGTATATATATATATATATATATATATATATATATATATATATATATATATATATATATATATATATATATATATATATATATATATATATATATATATATATATATATATATATATATATATATATATATATATATATATATATATATATATATATATATATATATATATATATATATATATATATATATATATATATATATATATATATATATATATATATATGTATATATATATATATATATATATATATATATATATATATATATATATATATATATATATATATATATATGTAATGTATATATATATGTATATATATATATATATATATATATATATATATATGTGTGTGTGTATATATATATATATGTATATATATATATATATATATGTACGTATGTGTGTATGTATATGCGTATGTACATGTATGCATGTGCATGTATGCGTGTGTACGTATGTACATGTGCATGTGTACATGTACGTATGTGCATGTGTGCATGTATACGTATGTACATGTACATGTATGCATGTACATGTGCATGTGCATGTGTACGTATGTACGTATGCATGTACATGTACATGTATGCATGTACGTATGTACATGTATGCATGTATGTACGTATGTACGTATATACGTATATGCATGTATACATGTATGCATGTACGTATGTGCATGTGTACGTATGTACGTATGTACGTATGTGTACGTATGTACGTATGTACGTATGTACGTATGTACATGTGTACATGTGTACATGTGCATGTGTACGTATGTACATGTGCATGTGCATGTGTACGTATGTACATGTGTACGTATGTGCATGTGTGCATGTACGTGCATGTGTGCATGTACATGTATGCATGTACATGTACGTATGTACGTATGCATGTGTACATGTATGCATGTACGTATGCATGTGCATGTACGTATGCGTATGTGCATGTACGTACGTATGTACATGTACATGTATGCATGTATGCATGTATGCGTATGTGCATGTACGTATGTACGTATGTGCGTATGTATGTACATGTACGTATGTACGTATGTGCATGTATGCATGTACATGTGCATGTGTGCATGTGTGCATGTGTACGTATGCGTATGTACATGTGTACGTATGCGTGCATGTGCATGTACGTATGTGCATGTATGCGTATGTACGTATGTGCATGTGTACGTATGTACGTATGCGTATGCATGTGTACGTATGCGTATACGTATGCGTATGTACGTATGTGCGTGTGTACGTATGTACGTGTGTGCGTATGCATGTGTGCATGTGCGTGTACGTGTGCATGTGTGCATGTGTACGTGCGCGTGTACGTATGTGCATGTGCGTGTGCGTGTGTGCATGTGTACGTGTGTGCATGTGTGCGTGTGTGCGTGTGTGCGTATGTGCGCGTGTGTGCGTGTGCGTGTGCGTGTGTGCGTGTGTGCGTGTGTGCGTGTGTACGTGTGTGCGTGTGCGCGTGCGCATGTGCGTGCGCGTGATATGCGCGTGTGCGCGTGTGCGCGTGTGCGCGTATGCGCGTGTGCGCGTGTGCGCGTGTGCGCGTGTGCGCGTGTGCGCGTATGCGCGTGTGCGCGTGTGCGTATGTGCGCGTGTGCGCGTTGCGCGTGTGCGCGTGTGCGCGTGTGCGCGTGTGCGCGTGTGCGCGTGTGCGCGTGTGCGCGTGCGTGCGCGTGCGCGTGTGCGCGTATGCGCGTGTGCGTGTGCGCGTGTGCGCGTGTGCGCGAGTGCGCGTGTGCGCGTGTGCGCGTGTGCGCGTGTGCGCGTGTGCGCGTGTGCGCGTGTGCGCGTGTGCGCGTGTGCGCGTGTGCGCGTGTGCGCGTGTGTGCGCATGTGTGTGCGTGCGCGTGTGCGCGTGTGCGTATGTGCGCGTGTGCGCGTGTGCGCGTGTGCGCGTGCGTGTGCGCGTGTGCGCGTATATGCGCGTGTGCGCGTGTGCGTGCGCGTGTGCGCGTATTGCGCGTGCGCGTGTGCGCGTGTGCGCGTGTGCGCGTGTGCGCGTGTGCGCGTGCGCGTGTGCGCGTGTGCGCGTGTGCGTGCGTGTGCGCGTGTGCGCGTAATGCGCGTGTGCGCGTGTGCGCTGTCGTGTATGCGTGCGTGCGTGCGTGCGTGCGTGCGTGCGTGCGTGCGTGCGTGCGTGCGTGCGCGTGCAGCGTGTGCGTGTGCGTGTGCGTATTGTGTGCGTGAGCGTGTGTGTGTGTGTGTGTGTGTGTGTGTGTGTGTGTGCGTGCGTGCGTGCGTGCGTGCGTGCGTGCAGGCGCGTGCGTGCGTGCGTGGGTGCGTGCGTGTGCGTGGGCGTGTGCGTGTGTGGTGCGTGCGTGCGTGCGTGCGTGCGTGCGCGTGTGCGTGTGCGTGTGTGTGAGACCGCTGCATGCGGTATTTGTATTCTCTTTGGATGCACCAATAGATTTTTCCACGAGTTTAGACAAGGTTAACTACATCGCATCCAGTGTTTGAATATTATACTAATTTTTTAGTTTCAGATGAGAAAATTGATCGCACGCACAATTCAAATTAATTTATTCGATTTTATTTATAGTGGTGTGCAATAATATTCTCTAATAATAGCGTGAGACTCCTGGATGTATAATAGGTACATAGTGGTCATTGTCCGATTGCTCATACTTTAACAAACTATACTTAAAATAACTTTTATGCCCATCCACTGCTTATGAGTAATATAATAGATAACTACAATTACCAAAATAATAATTTACCAATAATACTTACCTCTTATCACTCTGATAACCACGTCCTTCATTGCGACCTTAAGCTTTATGCGTAATGGTTAATTGAGTAAGTATTTTAGTATTTATTGTCAGCAGTTGTACGTAATTTGTTTAAGATTATTTTTAAGTCACATGAATGAAGTTATTTACAGCTCTTATTTTTCCTTTTTTAATTAGAGTTCCAAACTAAATTAGTGTGCCCATTCAATTATTATGTCAATGAGAAAATAAAAATAAATTACCATTAATTACATGTGTAGCAGTTCTCATTTATTTTCTAAATATATTACAAAAAAAAATAAAATTACATATTAAGCATGTACCACTAAGATTACGTCATCGCAATCTAAGATAAAAAAAAACTGTTTCTTTATATCGCCAATAAGCGAGTTACGGAGGCCAGGCTGTATATTTTACGATACGCTCTAACTAGACTCGTCATAAAAATATTTTTATTACGAATACCTAAATTATCTGGTAATTATCTTCTAGACCTAGAGTAACCATGGCAACCCGTGCTTATTTGTCAAAAACTAGCGTAATTATTTTTTCACCAACATCCAGTTTAATTGGGAACATGTTCGAGCCTTAATCTATTAAGATTTCATATGTGGGTTAAATGAAAACCAGTGTTTCGACCGCCTTCACTTGGTTTTTACTGAACATAGACATTCATTTCGTTGATTTTCTGGATTTCAAAGTTGGAGAAATGCTCTTAGCGATAAATTGCGTGAAGGCCTAAACCTCAAGAAAATGTTAAACGTGTACGATGTATGGTGAGTGAAGATGCATACCGCACATACACAAAACTACTAAATATTATACAGAATGTTAATTGACGGTACGTAATAAATGCAATGAGTGGTAGAAGGAACTAAGAAAAGCCAATTTAGTCGAATTTGCTAGTAACGACAACACTTCTTTTTAGAGCTACGAACGTCTTTTGGACAAATGTCGGACTTTCGGATAGTATGGAAATATTTCATCGGAGAACTTAGAAGAAATACGATGGTTGGTATACGAGAAAATTAGAATAAGAAAATACAACCAGATTTAAAAAAAAACCCTATTAGAACATAGCCTAAGGGTCTAATCCCGGATCGGAACCGTTTTGGATATTACATCCGCCTGGTGTGGCCTAATACTTGGCTCTCCATGTCGCATTTTCTGCTGGGCTTGCCATTTTACTTTCAAATGTTGGAAGGTATGACGCCTCCAGAGAATACACATTGGTGGGTTGTCAAGACTGCACACATTCAAGTGCAAGCTCACCATAATGCGGGAAATAACAGGAATATCGATTTTGAAGAGCAAGTGTTACAGGTGGAGGCGACTAATCAAAGTTTTCAATGAGCAACGATTACATTCATACCATTTGAATTCTCTCGAGGTACTGCAAAGCACTTCGGAATAATAATTACCATAAGCGTAAAATTAGATAATGTCTAAGAGCAGTTGATCGTATGTATCGAGATACAATGACAGAGGGAGCTCAGACTTGAAAAATGCTCATGTGGCGAGAACGTACACAAATGAACAGATTTTAAAACAGCGCAGAAACACAAATCAACTGCCCCAATTGGGTGTCTGTGCCGTAGTTGTTCGCGATGTTGTGAAAGCGACTTGGGCTTTGTTTTAAACTAATCTGGGTTTTCTCTCGTCTGTGGTCTGTGTGTGATGCTGTTTTCTAGCGCTCCGTTGTACGTGCTTCTATTTGAGTCTAGGGTGGTGTTTTTATACATGGTAAACAATGCACTGTTACCTGATGTTACTTCAGTGTTCGTCTATTATAACTCTTGGAGGCCCGCTCCTCTCCCCAATGTACACTTTTCCGCATTCTTAGTTCTGGTGAATGAATGGATACTCTTCCACACTAGTGCTCTTACTTTTCCGTATCTGAGATGCTGAAATCTTGCGAAAGGTATTTATAACAGGTTATAGCTCCCCGCTGTATGCATTGCGACAATCGACGTTTAAGCCACATTATAAAACGTTGGCCTACAACGTGGTGCAGCGGCGTGCATTAGAGTTTTTAGTTACTCACCAATTATGTGTAGTTTAAGAAAATTAAGTAACTAGTCGTAGTGAAAAAGTAAAGTTATGCACTGTGTACATCACAAAGGGTTCTAATTTTTTTGTCCCATGTGGTCATATTACAATCGCAACATTTACCTACCTTATCTACCTTTTGGTTTATCCCGGAACTAGGTGATCACTTCCGCGAACTTTTCCATGGGTATAATGCTTATGAATATGAATGCAGCGAACCACTTTTACTTCTAAACACTTGTTGGTAGAAGATCCTTATTTAGAAATATTCTTACAGATAAAAGTTTTAGTCGTAAAACAAGAGAATCAAAACAAATGAAGTTGATCTCCCAGAGTAATTGCACAATAAAGAACACCCTTAAAATAGTAAAATCCGAACAGTTTTCCAGTCAGTTGCTAAAATTAGTTAAGCGGAGCTAGAAAATTACAATGAACCAGTTAAACTAGTTAAAACTTAACTCAACTGCCTAAATACCCATTTATCATTTTGCTAACAAAATTATTTATAAACAAAATGCACCGTAAAACAATAAAATTTAGTTCTGAAACTAACTTTATACCCTGCTTCCGTTGGGGAAATGGCCAAACGCTCTGCCCCGAACAAAATTTGACGGCCTTAGGACGTTGGCCTTTATTTGAGACCGAAGATACCAAACACATTTATTTATAATCAAATGTCATTGAGGAAACGGCTAAACGCGTTGCCTCGATGGGCGAGAACTTAATGTTATAGTTCTACAATGATGACATCACGTAGCCAAAGGGACGAGAACAAAATTTTACTTGGAGTTAAAGATGCCCAAAAACTTTGTCTATTCTCCAAATTCGTTGGGAAAATGAATAAAGACTGTGCCTCGATTTCAAGAAGGAAATGTTATGGCTTTGCGGTGTTGGTTATGATTGTAAGCTCAAGATGCCCTTTATACACCACTTCCATTGGAGAAACGGCCATATGGTCTTAGGGTGCCGGGCCATCATTTGAGGCCAAAGATTCCCAACCAATTTATTTATTATCCAATTTTATTGGGAAAACTGTTAATTGCGTTACCTCTATGGGCCAGAACTTAATGTTATGGTTTTACGGTGACCAGCATATAGCCAAAGATGCCCAAACACTTTATTTATTCACCAATTTTCTTAGGAAGAAAATTGTATGTTTTTAAATCGTTGGTTGATTATGTTTTTGAGCCAACTTATTGCTCAATTTTATATAATGAGCTGATTGTATAAAACGTAATTTGAAAGGGAAAACCCGATTTAATTTTTTACATGGGTAGTTACTAGTTACATACTTCTTTTTTAAATTTATTTAGAACAAAAATAACAAAGAAAGGTTAATATATCAATAACAATCAGGGAGACGAGACAAATGACAATGCAAAAGTACCGCAGTATAGAACATAAATTTGTGCTGCTTTAGCATCTTTAGAGAAAGTGTTACAAGTTAAGTATTCATATTGAAAGACAATACATTATGTTATTATGCATTCTGTGTCGTGTCAATGATAATTACAGCGAATTTAATTTATTACTATATGTCCTACATCTATGATACATGAGTTTACGTTATGATGGTCTTGAAACTGAAGATGTCTAAATGTCATACATGGCCAATATCATTTTTCATTTACAAAAGCCTTTTGCAAAAAAAAGAAAGTACTTTTGTTGAATATACCTGACGAGTTATAAAACTTGAATCAGTCGACTCGAAAAGCTTTCTCATCTTTGATCACTTGAGTCAATTCAATAACAAATTAGACATCCCTAGAATTGAATTTCCGTAAATCAATTAAATCAATACAGTCCTCAAATGCAGGGTGCAAGTGGTATACCGGCTCCCGTAAAAATATTATTCAAAGTTTCTCTATAGTACATAATAAGAAAAGTAATGAAAATTTCATAAAGGGGAATAATATTTATTCTTAAATAAAACATAAAACTTATAGCAGAAAGTCCAACAAAACAACTCTTAAAAAACATAAAAACAAAAATGAATTATCGCGCATTTTTATTGTTTCAAATCAAGGTATTTTAGTAGTCAATTTTCTATGGATCTCAAATTGAGAGTTAATAAGGAAAAAAATACTACAAATTATGACAAAACATCGAACATTTCATTATTTTGGATGTACATTTATTTACACTTGTGGAACATTTTCATCAACGTAAAATTTTGTTTACAATGCAACGTTCATTTTAAATGGATTTTATTTCTGTGAAACCACACGTTTTATGCAAATAAGATTTAAATTAGGAAACTAGGTAATATTTTATTAATAAATTTAAAATTAAAAGACGTTTATTTTAGCGGGAATTAATTTCCATAAAATAGAGTGTATGTATTTCGGAAAATACTTATAACGATCATTTTAAATCTGAATGAAAGTTGATTTCTTTTGAACTGAATAACGGCGATTTGATCTATAATAGAGGAATGCTATTGCGGCTTCACTGGAAATATTGAGTATGAATGTTTCAACATCATTTTAGGGCAGGCTATTTTTGTATCACAGTTTATATTTAAGATTAAAATGGAGCTCGGGTCAAACCGGCCGAGGTAGACCAGTGAGTTAGTCAACTGATTAGGGATATTTAGGTCCCGAGTTCGAGTCTTGGATGTTTTGTAAAAGCACAGTGGGTTAATTTAGCCGTTGGCTAAAGTTCCCACACTATCAAATGGCACTTTTCATAATAATTTTATGGATTTTTTACGTTTAGTTGAGTTAGTACAATATGAAATTTTTAGTAAGAACCACGACTCAAACCACTCTTAATGAGAGAGAATTTTGAGCAGCACAATACGCAAAATAGGTGGGCGTTCATCTTCACTTTTTCTGTATCTAGGTACTTGCGCCTGGCAATTTGTGATGGCTTCTCTGTCTCTCTCTCTTTCCCTCCCTCACCCCTCCCACCCCCTCTCCCTCGTGGCTGAACCGATGGCCCTAAATTTTTTTGTAACTTATGTTATTTTAATAACTTCATGCTAATCACATATAAAACAAATGAGAAGTAGAAGGTAACGCAACATTGCACGTGGCTGACCATAGGCTCTAGAATTCTTTGAAACTTTTGTGAGATAAAGGTATTTCGTGTAACTTCGTAAAAAATCATAGATTTATACCATAACAGGAGACTCTTATGGGCGTTTACATGAAGAAACTACATGGCTGACTCGATGGACCCAATTTTTTTTTAAACTTTTAGGTTATTTTAATAGCGTAGATATTGGTTAATCATATACAAACCATTTGAGATCAGAAAAAAGGTACGGTACTAACCCGATGGCCCTAAAATGTGTTTAAATCGTTACGTAATATTAATAGGCGTAGATATTGTTTAATCCCATATAAAAAATTGAGATGTAGGTATTTCGGTAACTTCATAAAAAAATCATATAGTTACACTCTCGCAGAAGACGCTGAAGGGCGGCTGCAACACCAAATTTTTCCGTGGGTGACCCGATGGTCCTAAATTTTTATGGTAATTGATGCTATTTTAATAACTCATATGTTAACTAATCGCATATAAAAAAATGCCAGGTGTAGGTATTTCGTGTAATTTCTAAAAATGGATCATAAAGTTAGGCTCGAAGAAGTTTATGGGCGAATCCAAAGCCAAATTGCTCGTGGCTGACCCGTTGGACCTAAAATTTTAATAAACTTTCATCCTATTTTAATAGCTTTATATATTGATTAATCACATAAAAAATTTAAAATAGAGGTATTTTGTGTAACAGAAAAAATCGTAAAGTTACACTCTCGCAGAAGATGATGGCGCAAGACCAACTTGCTTGTGGTTGATCTGATGGCCCTAATATTTTTGGAAATTTGTATGTTACCTTAATACCTTAATCATTGATAAAAATTTGAGACGTAGGTATTAGGCGTTACTTCAGAAAAGATCATAAAGTTGCACTGTCGCAGAATCCTATGAGCCATGAGTGTTGGTCAGCATTTAGGCTGAATTTTTACACAAAATCTACGTTGATACACCAATTTTATTGTGGTCGCGGCGCAATGGATTCCCTCGATCATGAAGAACTGAATTCCGTAATGCATTAGTGTCAATTAGGGTTGGAGGTGGACATTGAGCAAAATCTATACTTAAACATCGATTTCGTTGAAATTACCTCGATGACCAAGATTGGTTGTCAACATTTCGGCTCACCACAAAAGAAGGTACAACTCGTGGCGAATTTGGCAAATTGCAAGAGACATTCGTTTTACTTACTGGATGTCGGTCCTTCTTTTACTTATTTTGCAGAGCAATTTCATTTACCTCATTTCTCATATCCATAGTTTTTCCCACTTCTAGTGGATTCTCTACATTTTCGTTATTGTTTTCAAACTGATAAATCTGCAGTGTTCCATCTTTTCATAAAAAGAAATATCATCAAATAAGGTTTGTCCTTTGACGAAATTTCAACATTGGTCTTCTTTCACAAATGAGGCTTTTTGATTAAAAGTGGAAATGGTTTGAAACCAAAAGTTTAAATGAACACAACCAAATGGTTTTACGTTCGCCTTCCACACTTCACATAAAATAAAAACAAAATAGAAATCAAGTTAATAAAAAATATTAAATTGATGCCCATTTGAAAGATAACGTCTAGAAACACTGAAGCCCGTATCGCATAAAAATATTTGCTGAAATTAAATGTTATATAATTTCTACAATAATGTAAGTTCTTGCTAAGAACTTAAGCTGTTAAGAAAGATAAAAGTTCAACAAAATTTTAGAGCCACAGGGCCAGCCTCAAACAGGTTTGTGTTCTTCCAGCGTGAAGTTACACAACATACCCACACCTCAAAATTGTTATTGTAATTATTCAATATATAAGTTATTAAAATAACATAAAAGTTTCATATATTTTAGGACCATCGCGTCATCCACGAGCAATTTGGTATTGCAGTCGGCCGTAAATGTCATCTGCCAGAGTTTTTGTGATTTTTTTCTGAAATTACATGGAATACCTATATGACAATTTTTTTTATATATAATTTAGTAATATACAAGCTATTAAAATAACATAGAAGTTTCAAAAAAATTATGATTATACACCTACATTTGAAATTTATATTAAAATAACGTAAAAGTTTCAAAAAAGTTTTAGTCTGGAAGCTGCCCATAAATGTCTTCTTTTTTTTGTTTTTTTTTTTAAGTTACACGAAATACTATCTCAAATTTTTATGTGTGATTTGGATTTGGAGAATTATCATTCTTAATTTTTTGCACTATAAATTCTTTAAACCGTGCGTACAATTTATTTCAGTTTTTAATTAAACTGATTTTTTGTTTCTTTTATAAACCTTATATTCCAATTTCTTTAGCTGACCGCATAAAAGAAGACCTTGGTTTTTGTTTAATTTTCTGCTACCATATGTATTTAGTTAGAATATTTTTTATATCACCGATTGATCAATTATTTAATTTTTTTGTAATCAGTAAAGTAACCCCCTTCCCTCTTCACAATGCCGAGTTGATTATTTTATTAAACCGTTTAAATCTCAACTCAGAAGATTATTTTCGTGTTCCGCGGTCCATTTGCTGCTTAATATCCGATTACAGCAGCATCGATCCGACTAGCGCCAAAGACCTCTGGATACCGACGTCTCCACTGAGATCACCCGGACTAGTGACGCTGTTGCATTGGTGCCCGAGAAACCACCGAATCAGTTTTCAGTTATTTTGTATTTTTACCTGAATAAACCTTTTTTTATAATTTTACTAAAACTTATTTTTGGTAGGGACACAACGATCATCGTTGAGCTATCCTAGCAACGAAAAGCGTCACTATATATATATATATATATATATATATATATATATATATATATATATATATTGTTAGAAATCATTGTGACTAAACATGACTAATCTGCATATTTCAGTTACCGAACCGCTGGCGGTCAGGGATTGATTCATTCTCTAGTCTCTGTTCGTGGGGAAGCCGTTGTTGAATTTAATTACATTTTTGTATTAAAAATATAATAAATTTGTGTTAAAATTCAGTGCTTTGTGTGTATATTCTTAACGTGGGATCGATCCATCGTTCACACACACACACACACACCAGATCAGATTGATTATGGAGGTAACCTATTGTTAGAGTTGGTGAAGGCGATTAAATCATCCCGTTCAGCTGAACAAGTAGATTTACCAAAATTTCGCCCTAATTTAACAGACGCAAAGAAATGGTTGTCAGAAATTGCAAATATTAAAAACGAATTTGATTGGTCTGATCAACAAATGACTATGAGGCTCGATAGTAGCTTTATCCGAGTTTCTCAAAAAAAAAAAATTGGTTTAACAGATGGCCGCCAGACAATAAGAATTGGGAACCTTTTCAAAGGCAATTTTCAGATGCATTTCCCACTAACAGAAGCTTGGGTCAATTACTTTCCGATGCCGCTGCGGTTAATAGCAATCGTTGTGGGAAGAAACAGATTTAATTGAAATTACCATACATCGCGTTAGAGAGCGCGATGTATCTTCGACAGCTAGCAATCAGAATTATAAAACGTTATCTGAACTTATTTCATATTTAGGAACGGCACCTAAGCGAAGCACCGAGTACACTAACAGAAACTCGAATGATCCAAGATAACCCCCGTGGAAATTATGACATGGATCGCACTAGACCCAGACCACCAAGATATTACCAATGGAAAAGACGGTCATATACAAAAATACTGCAAAGATAATAGCGACAAAGATATTCCCAACAGACCTGGTAGTTCAACATTGGCTAGTTCAAATAAAGCAATCACTTTATCATCGATCAATAATTTGTGCTCGTCTTGTACTAAAACTGGTCACCAAGCTGACAACTGTTTTATCAAACAAAATATTGAAAAACGCAAGAATATTAAATCATGTTCTAGTGGTAATCGATGCAGTAAACCTATCGAAGTTAAAATTAACTGTTTCGAATTTCAAGGAATCCTTGATACCGGTGCCTATACTTCACTAATAGCACGTCGACATATAATTAACTTTCAGCATTTAATACAATCATGCGTTACAGCACTTACAGGAATAGTTCCAGGAAGCTTCACTGTTATGGAGGCTCTTGAGGTTACTGTCGAAATCTGTTGCACTGTAACAAGGTTAAAATTTGTTGTACCTGGCAATTTCTTTTAATATGATCTGCTTGTTGGTTGTAATTTATATGATGACCCAGATATTGTCACTATCACTAATCAAGAGGGTACGCAGATCGTCAGAAACAAAGTTGCTAAAATATTTTGTACTTTACCAAACACTTCTGTTTCCAACCTTGATGTGGCGGAAGAGTATAAACCCAGACTGCTGGACCTGCTTTCTCGGTTCCCTAATATTTTATCTCCAGGTAATGCAGTACCCCGTGTAAATAACGCTACCATGCAAATTAGACTACGTGATGACTTTATCGTTGCAAGAAACCCGTATCGTTTATCGATGAACGAGAGGAAGATCGTACGAGATATCATAAATGATCTTTTAAAGAATAATATAACAAGGAATTACCCCATGAAGAAGAAAGAAGGGACATACAGGACGTGTGTAGATTGAAGAGAATTGAACGCCCACACCATAAAAGACAGATATCACCGGCCGTTAATCGATGATCAATTAGACCGCCTTAGAAAAGGAAAATTCTTTACTTCACTAGAGATGTCGTCGGGGTTTCACCAAATACCGATAGATGAGGAATCTATTCACAAAACTGGATTTGTTACACCTGATGGCCATTTTCAATATTTGCGCGTTCCATTTGGATTGGCTAATGCTCCTGCGGTGTTTCAGAGGGCTGTCCATAATGAACTGGAAGAACTCCGATATACAGTTGCATTGGTTTATTTAGACGACATTCCTATCCCTTCCTAAACTAAACTTTAGAAGAAAATATCTGTTTCCGAGAGGTGTTTCTACGAGCTCTACAGAAGACTGGGTTCTCTTTAAATCTGAAAAAATCTCATTTTTTCGGGATAGCCTGGAATATCTGGGTCGTGAAATTTCTTCGGAGGGAATTCGCCCTGGAACGCGAAAGGTGGAAGCACTTATGCAATCACTTGCACCAACTATCATAAAACAAGTTTGTCAATTAATGGGAATAGCCGGGTATTTTAGAAAATTTATCACTGAATTAGCTTCCCGTACGGCGTGCATTACAAAACTTACCCGCTTGAATGAAAAAAACTACCAACGGAGTTAGATACGGATGCCAGCAGCATCGGTTACAGTGCCGCCTTGTTATAAAAGCTAGAGGGAAATACGAGGCAATTGGATACTTTAGCAAGCGTACTACCATAATTGAAGAAAAATACCATTACTATGAATTGGAAACCTTGGCTGTGGTTAATTGGCTTAAATATTTACGTATATATTTGCTTGGGATACAATTCACACTAGTAACCGATTGTAATGCAATTAAAGCTACTGCTACAAAGAAAAGCATTTTACCCCGGATTGCCCGCTGGTGGGCCTATATGCAAGACTTTAACTTTAATATTGTCTACTGAAAAGGTAGTTCTCTGCGTCACGCAGACTTCTTGGGTCGTAATCCAGTTGCAGTTCGACGTTTGGCTTTAAATTGAGCAAAGAGATGATACTGAGCTCAAACTGTTACTTAATGATTATGAGGAAGATAAACTGAATAAATCTCGCTATTCCGTAAAAAAAGCAATACTCTACTATTATAAGTTTTTGTTATGTCAAGTTGCTTTGGAATGTGTGAATCCTTGCGATATTGCAGGCTCGCATTCCATTAATATAAGTAATTTGATTGTAATCTCATTATATTTAGAATTTACATCAGTTCTACATACATAAAGACAAAATTTACATCGATTGGGGCTTGAACCTTGGTGGCGCAGTTGGAGCGCGGTACTCTAACAAAGTACAGGTCGTAGGTTCAAATCCTACTCGAGGTAAACTTTTATGTATTTAATAAAATTAATAATAATTTTAAATACTCTACTATGTTCTCCCTAAAGCTGATGGAACCAAAACATCGAAACCGTTTGTACCGAGTCAGAGTCGTTTAGGATTATTGAGAATATTTCACGATGAACAATGTCATATCGGGATCTACAAAACGATTGAATCTATACAAAGACATTTTTGGTTTCCCCGATTACGACAATTTGTAAAGAATTATATTATCTCGTCTGTGCAACAAAGAAAACCAGATCTGGACCATAATAGGGATTCATATCAAATGTCGAAAAACCTTCTGCACCTATGAACATTATTCATACTGATTGCTTAGGCCCTTTAGCACCTACGACAGATGGGTCTAAACACAGACTTGTTTTGATAGATGCATTCACGAAGTACTGTGTGTTACAACCGTTGAAAAGAGTAATAGCAGAAGAAACCCAGAACGATATTCAATCATTTATTGAACTATATAGAACTCCTGATCAAATAATAATAGACGCTGGTAAGAATTTTAAGAACTTAAGTATACCAGTATACTTGGATGCACTCAAGATCAAATACCATTTCACTACGCCTGATGTACGCAGGTCCAATGATCAAGTACAAAGATATATGAGAACAACTATGAATCTTGTTATAATTGAGACTAAAGTAAAGTCAGAATGATCGAGCAGCTTACCGAAGATACAACTTGTTCTTCATACCACGGTACAGAAAACAACAAAATCATCTCCTTTGAAGGCACTAATTGGAATCGAGAGCTCAACACCCTTAATTCATAGTTTATTGACCAACTGTGACCTAGCTCCTGTTCGAAATTTAGAACTAGACCGTACCAGAATCAAAGAAAACCCGGACTATTCTCTCAAAATGAGACTTAGAGCAAATGAAAATCGTCGCAATACACAAAACTCAAAATTGGGGATTTTGTCCTCATGCACAGAGACGAGCAGATGCACAAAGGGAAGTTATAATAACAGTTTCAAGATCCGTTTGAAATCTTAAATATTACCCCTGAGGGTCGGTATGAGATGAGGCAAGTCGGTGCTACACTAATTACAAAAGTAGCCATATTTATTGATGGCTGAATGCTAAGTGAACTTGTAGTAATTTCTGAGGTACTAGGTGTGACAAATTATCGAAAGCTGTGTATGCTAGACATTTGAAATGAAGAATTGTTGAAAGCTTGCAAGCTTTACAAATGATTTGAAATTGCTGGCTTGTACGCTTTACAGTTGATTTGAGAATTGTTGAAAGCTTGTACGCTTTACAATTGATTGGAGAATTTGCTGAAAGCGTGTGCGCTTTGCAATCGATATGAAGATTAATGAAAGCCTGTATGCTTTGCATGTATTACACCACATCATCTGTTTGAAAGAATTGTCGTATTTCTAGGTGTTTGCCTGTGTATAAAGATTGTTGAGTTTGCGCGGAACAAATTTGACTTCTAAACTTATTTTTTGTAGTGATGAAGATTCGTCTGAAGGCACCATGGATGGGTATGATGGCGAAGTCTAAACGTCGAGAGCGCCGTTAGTTTCAGAATTAGTCATGTTAGAAATCATTGTGGCTAAACATGACTAATCTGTATAATTCTGTTACCAAACAACTGGCGGCCAGTGATTGATTCATTCTCTGGTCTCTGTTCGTGGGGAACATCTGTTCTTGAATTTAATTACATTTTTGTATTACAAATACTTATAATAAACTTGTGTTAAGATTGAGTGCTTTGTGTATCTATTCTTAACAATATATACAGGGTGGCCCACCTATCTGGTCTCGGAATATAGCTCCTAAATCAATAGAGATTTATAAAAAATTCGAACAGTATGTTATTGGAGACTAAGAGAGCTACTTTTTTTGTGTGTACAGGGTGCCCCATAAATACGTGGCAAAAAATTTCAACATTTTTTTAAACGGAACACCCTGTATATTTTTCATTTTTAAAAACTGTCTTTTGTAAGCTTTACATCGATACCTCGTTTTTAGTCATCGAATGCAGCGTTGCCAAGTTATTCACGTTTTAGTAAAATTTACGAGAAAATCATATTGGTAAAAAGAATATCTTATAGATAATTTTTGTAGGTAAGATAATTTGTAAGCGTAATATTGATTGCTCTTTAAACTCGATGAATTTTGCTATATTTTAAATTTAGATTCCTTGATGCTTCTCTTATTGATGCATCTGACATTACAACTCCAGTTATTTCTTATTAATGTAAGGTGATTATTTATGTAACAAGGAAATACTGGCCATGGACATCACCTGAAGCGTCTGAGGGGTACCAAATACTCCCCAGTAAGGTGAAGGAGAGGGAGCAATTTTCTTTAAATTAGATACAAAATTATGAGTTTTTATGGCTCTCTAGTCTAAGTGACATATGTCGTGGTTATTTATGGTAAGTTTTTAGGCGTCCCATGTCATAATGCAATAGTGTCAAAAAAAACCATTTAATCCTGTATTTTACTACGGTTTTTAAAAGTACATAGTTAATAAAATGGCAAGCGAAACGTTACCCATTTGCATATTTTCCATTGAATGCACAATTTGTAAAATATCTTGGCTATCTTGGCCATCTTGGAGATACTTAAAAAATTCAAGGCAATTCATTTCAAAATTATGTTTTATCATTAAACTTACGATAAGGCTAGTTTCTTCGTTGCTTCAAATTTTATTCATATCAGAAAAAATACTTTTCGTGGAGGCGTTGGATCCCGGTAAACACACGCATATTTTAACTATTTTTAATATGTCGTTGTGTGGTACATCTTCACTCTTAAAGTGATTCAAAAGCTCCACCCATGGCTGTCAATAGAAACAGAAATTTCTTTCCACTCTTTATTTTCTGACTGGTATATTTTTTAATGCACACAATTTCATCAAAAACTTCCGAATCATCTCTATGAATGTCCGGGTGTTATTTTTGAAAAACAGTTAAAGAGTTTCCAATATTTGACCACAAAGGTTTTTTTTAGCAATACCCAACGAAACGTTTACGAATCTTCAAAGTGTTGCGTCCATATATCCAAATAGGCTATACAAGTAGTTTAAAACGTGGTCACTGACGTTTTAAATTGAGTTACGGCTAGGTCTTCTCCTTCATTTACCAAAGCTACTAGCATAGTGTTAACTTGATTTGGCAAGACTTCATTTTTCCGTTCTATTAATAATTGTTTCAAATTTGATAGAACGATGTACAGGTACTTCTACCAATGAAGGTTTTTCCTATTCTACGTGCAGCACACGTTTATGAAATGTAGAAGCTTGTAAGTGAACAAATCATATCCAAACTTTACAAAAAATTGTTTTTAAAATTATTGAGAGTTCATGTGGGACACTTTTTTAAAAGAGAAAATAACTCTGTAACAGTTTGAATATTTTTAATATTATTTCTATCGAAGGTAACAACGCTAACCATCTGGCTTTTGGTATTAAACATTAACAAACTAACCAGATTTTTTAATTGTTCAACTCGAACAGTATAAATGTAGAATTAGCCGTAGATGTTCACAACAATGGTTTCGAGGTCAATAGATAAGCAGTCCGTATATGTCAACCACTTTAATAATATATTCGGATATAAAGTTTAACCTAGAAGACCTTGAACTTCCAAAAGTTTTACTTGAATGCCGTTATTTTTCATAAAGTATTTTCGAGTATAGGACCAATTTTTACGCTTCCGTGGTATAGATTGTTACAAAATTGACTGTTCCAAGATCATTTTGTATGGAGCTTAATGATTTTTATAAAATGTTACACACACTACTTTCAGATTTGGTTCTAGAACATGTAAATTTTTGTTGGAAGCAAATTTTTATTAGCTTACTTGTGTAACCCATAGAACGAAAAGACTGATTGTGGATCACGTTCTGATACGACCAAGTACATTTAATACCAGCTAGCTTTTGAAAAGACGACGCTGCTACTACTAGAAGCAGAAATATCTGCCTTTTTATGCTTGTGTTAAACAGTACCCGCATTTCCACTATGTGCAAGTGAAAAATGTGCACAACATCTTAAGCACATTACATCACTATCTGACGTTGTCTTTTTAACATATGAATATTCACTTTCCGATTTACACGCACCGGTATATTTATTTTGCACACGTACA